>CM076584.1:407866411-408274011 GCA_034641835.2 Pinus albicaulis | reverse complement strand
ACAGGATATAGATCAGATCTCCCAAATATTTGTTCCCTCTCTGTACAGACATTTATTTGGCCAAGACGCCCCTTGCATGTCATGGCGGGCCAAGGAGACTCTGGTTAAAGTGGCGCACTGGTTCCCTTTCCCTGGGTACACCTTCATCCGAGTCTTTGGAACTTACAAAGCACCACATGCTATGCCTCGCTTCGTGACAGACAAAATGCTGATGCAGGAGGTGTGCTTTCAGATGTCACACGGATTCTCCAACATCCTATCTAAGGGCAAAAAGAAGCCATGGCCCACTCTTCCCCTCACTATTGGTGCATTCACAGTTAAAGACTTCAAGGAAGTACTAGCAGAGGCAGAAGCAATGAGAAGTTATCAGCTGGGGGCACTTGAACACCGGACATATGACCCAGAGAGAATAGTCCCTGAACACTGCCGGAGAGCCAACCTCAAGTGGACTTATCAGCATCTTGAGCGCCCAGCGGAAGATGAGAGAAGAAACTGGTATAATGCTGAAAGACAACTTGCTCCAGGAATTGACGTGGTCCAGGAAGACTCAAATGATCAGAACTTAGAAGACAGAAGACGTCAGTTAGGAGGTGCCTCTTCATCCATACTCAAGAAATCTCGACTCAACACAGGGCCAACCCCATCCATCAAACAAAAGGAAGTAGAGGCAAAAGCCCAGCAGGAAAGGGAGAAAAAGCTAAAAGAAGATGAGGAGGCGCGCCAAAAGAGTGCATCAGCAACACAAAAGAAGAAGTTGGCCAAAGAGGCTAGGGAAGAAAGGGAAGACAAAGAGGCGCAAGCTGCAGCGGAACAGGCGCTTAAGGCAGAGCTGGACAAGGCAGAGGCTGAACGCCAAAAGAAAGCCGAGCAGGCTGCTGCAGCTGAACAGAAGAAGAGGGCCAAAATAGAAGCAGCAGCAGAGGCTGGATTCCAAAAGAAAGCCGAGCAGGCTGCTGCAGCTCAACTGAAGAAGAAGGCCGAAATCGAAGCAGCAGCAGAAGCTGAACGGCGGAGGAAGGAAGAAGAAGAGAAGAATACAGAGGAAAGAGCGGATGACATGCTAGATGATCTTGAGGGGGAAACTCAGGAGCTACAAGCATTGTATTTAAAGATCTGACACTTGAGCATATGAATATAGAATCTTGTTAAAATACCCTATGGTTATGATGTGTTTTGCTTTATGAACACCTTGTGTATTTCTTTCAACAGTTTCAGAATATCCTATGATTAATGAATCTGTTCTTTTCATGAGATCGTTTATACGTCATGGCTATCCGTGTTGTATCAATGATGTTTATCTTATTATCTGTTATATTAATGAATGTTAATAAACTAGATTGTTAGCATTTCGTTTCATCTTTCAGGAAGTGCAGAGGTATCTTATCTTCAAGAACTATTTTTTGTGTGATCAGGCCACTGTACAAGCAATTACCCCACAAAACATGTGTTGCTAATGACATCTCTTGAGGTGTATGTGCTTTATCTATAATCTTGCTACACATAGTGTTTAATTCATGTTTAACACGTTAATCTCGTATTCTATATCAGGTGAATAAGTGTATGTTCGCAGGTTCACGCAGGTTCTTTTGAGACCGAAGAGAAGTCATCTTAAGTGGTAGCCGGACCCACACTCTGGACGGGATCCCTACTCCAAACGGTTTAAGGTCTAATCGGGACTTTCTACCGGGGAGATCCCCTGCTGTTGGCCGTACAAATTTTCCCGTCAACAGAATTGGCGCTAGAAGGAGGGCCTGAATGGCAGCCTCCCAGCACACAACAAACATCCCATCACAAACTCCCCAAGGGGAGGTCACAAACAATGAAACTAGCCCTCCTCTTCCAGAAGATATTCCAGGGAGGGAGCTTCGATATTATGAAATCACTAGGGAGCAGCTGAGAGCCTTACGCCCAACTGCCCGAGATCTTGTCAACCAGTTACGTTTCACTCCAATCATGGAATACCTTACCCATACTAGGACTCCGGCCGAGAACATCACCCCTAACGGAGCCATTGCAAGTACTATACCCGAGCTCATAAACCTCATGTTGGAAGACCTCGCACACGCTGTTGAGGAAAACGATCCTGTTCTCCAAGAGGGTGAAGAGTTTGCTGACACCGGTCCTTTCCACAACTTCCAGCCTAACCAACCCCGACAAAACAACAACCAGGCACAACGCCCACCCAGGGATGGTGAGGCAGGCCGAGGCCGAGGAAATATAGACGGGGGAAATAGAGCCCGTAGAAATGAAGGAGATAGGAATAGAGGCCGAGGGGCCGGGGGGAGGGGGGATAGAGGTCGAGGCCAAGGAAACCAAGCTCACAACCGCCACCCAAACCCTATGAGGCCTCCTGTAAACAACTTGGGATATCTTAGAGATTTTCTGAACCGTGGGGGGCACCAAGACGAACACTCCCGTCACGAGTCAGAAGCATCGGTCTCAGGTTCGGAGGGAGAATCTGAACATCAGTTTAGGCAACACCAGCGAGCGAGAAGAATACAACCCCTGGCCTGGATGGCTCAATCCCCACTAAACCTGTTAGGCCCGCTCCAAGATCTGCCTAGGCATCCGGAGAAGCATCTACCAAAGTTCGACCCTGAAAAGGGTACCCTGGCTGAAGATCATATTAGCAGTTTCTATTTGTCTCTGCAAATCATGAGAGTACAGTCCGATGATGTCGCATGTCGACTGTTTCCCCATACCCTCGAAAAAAAGGCAGCCACTTGGTACCGCTCTCTCCCCAGTGCCTCCATCACTTCATGGGAGCAATTCCGTCGCATTTTCCTGCATAATTTTTCAGAAGATAAAACTCCTTCTATGCTTCTAACTGAGCTAAGCACCATCAAGTGTCAAAAAAAGGAAAAGGTGAAGGACTTCAACCAACGCTTCGCTACCATACTGCAGAAATTTCCTCCCAACTTAGCATTGGATGACTCAATCACCATTGACTACTACACCACAGCCTTGCCCAGAGATATTGCAGTTTTCGTGAAACGGGAAGCCCGTGCTAACCTTACGGCTAATTATGAGGCTGCTCTCGCTGTGGAAAAGGACATGCTTTCGATAGGAGCCATCGATCATGAAGGACGAGATGATAACAAACCCAACACGAAAAGAAGTCAGTCCTCCACTCCTAAGACTACTGATAGGGATAGAGATACTCTTGACTTTGAAAGCATGGCCAAAACGCTCAAGCATTTAACAAATGAAGTCACTGACCTCAGGAGAAAAGGCTCAGAAGCCACGACTAGTAGTAGACCACCTAAACCTTTTTTCAGAAAAAGTAATCTCAATACTAGCCGACCTCCGTCCAACACAAATACTGCTCTAAATGTGGAAGAGATAGGGAAAGACAATTTCTGTTCTTTTCACCAAGCTGCCCATTCCGAGAAAACATGCCCTCAATGGATTGGTAGCATGACAGCAGTAGTTAATCAGCTGTTAGATGATCAAACTCCAGGGGATGTGACGGAGGGTGAGTTTTCAGATCATGATGAAAATCCGTCCTCAAATGAAGAACCAGGATCCTCTATCCTTGCTTTTGACGTAATTCGAGGTGGAGAAAACCTTACTCCTATCGATATTTACATGGCAGATACTCCCAAGGATCGGCCCGTGCAGAATTATAGCCTCAGAAGCAAAGGACCTGTTCCCGAACAGTCTTATGAAGACAAAAAAAGGGCTTTCCTAAGGAAGATCCTGCCCCCTGGGAACGGAAAACAATCTGCCCCGGAAAAACTTCCCAACAACACTACCCGAACGAGTCAAAAGGGAAAACTCCGACAGAATCCTCTGAGACTTCCGCCAAGCCTAGCCCTCAACCAGAACCCAGTTATAACATTGTTGAGGATATGAAGAAAACGAGAGCAAACATTTCTCTCTATGAGTTGGCTCGCATTACTAATCAAAAGGAGCTCATTCTTAAGGCTTTCGCAAATACGTCAGCTACGAAGACTGTGAGCAATACGTCTGCGCAGGCCGGATCAGATGTTCAATCCATAGTGAACGCCATTAATACCAACTCTAGAGGATCCACCCCCCGTTCCTTTTGTCCTTCGAGATGTTCAACTTCAATGTCCACAAATGTCTGGTCGACTCCGGTGCCTCTACAAACGTCATGCCCTTATCTGTCTGTAAGAAACTTAACATTCGCCCGGAGAAGACTGATGCAAAAATCATACAACTCGATAGATCGCAAGTACCTGCCATAGGGGAATTGAACAATGTCATCATCCGCTTGTCATCAGACTCTAGGGTTCATCAGTGCATCGACATTGTAGTTGTTGATATTCCAGAAGCATACGGCCTATTGCTCAGTAGAGATTGGTCCAGCAAATTACAAGGCTACTTCGCCACCGACTGGTCCCATTTGTGGCTTCCTTACAAGGGGCGGAATAATCAAATCAGGGTAGAAAGTGAGCCTTACATGAAACACACTGTCACTGATCTGGGCGCCATTAATGAACCCATCAGCTTTGCACAAGAAGAGCTTAGCATGTGTTTTCTAGAGTCAATATTTGGATGCTACCAAACCCCCCAGTCTCCTATAGACCCCGAGGTTCAATCTGAAGTAGCTTTTGTCACTGAGGAGCAAGTAATCCCTGACTTACCACTTGCAGAAACTCATTCACAGCCTAGTGCCCTGAAGGAGCCAGAAAGTGACCTATGGACCTTGTATTATGACGGATCCAAGACTAATGACGGAGCTGGTGCTGGTTGCATATTGCTTGACCCGCACAATAATAAATACCTGATCTCATGCCGGCTAGAGTTTCAGTGCACCAACAACTCCGCTGAGTACGAGGCATTAATCCTCGGACTTAAAAAGGCATTGGACTTGAAGGTAAAATGTTTGCAGGTCATTGGAGATTCCGAGATCATCACCCGCCAGGTACGCAACACTATTCACTGTTTATCTCCACATTTAAAGGCGTATCAACAAGAGGTATGGCGTTTGATTTCTGGTTTTGATGCATTTGGAATTAAATATGTCCTTAGGATGCACAACGCAGCAGCAGATACTCTGGCCAATGCTGCTGCTAGATTCACGCCTTTGAGGGACGGCTTTTCTATTGAAATTGTATATAGGCCCTCTGTGCCAGACAATATTTCTAACTTACGTGTGTTTAATGATGATCAACAGTTTTTGGATTTTATGTGCAACACTGAAGTATTCAAAGACGCAGCAATTGATGAGGAAGAACATGAGCATGCGTTACAGAAAAAGAATGAGGAACACGGAGAGAACACTATGCCCAAGGGGGTGGTATCATTAGAAAAGATGTTTGATCTGCAAAACCGATTCCGCAGGCCTCCGAACACCAAAGTGCAAAGTTCCATATTGGCTCATCGGCAAGTCAACTTGGGGTCAGATGAAAACCCTAAGTTTGTTAACCTTGGCAAAGACTGTAGTGATGAGGAGGCACGGGCTTTCACCCAGCTATTCCGGAAGTATCGTGATGTATTTGCCTGGACGTATGAAGATCTACGTACATACGATACTCGTATCATTCAACATGTGATACCCATGAGAGAAGGGGTTAAACCCTTCCAACAGAAACTCAGGAAAATACATCCAGCTTTGGAGCCAATGATTCTAAAAGAACTTAAAAAGCTTTTAGATGCTCGCATCATTTTCAAAGTTAGTCACTCCACGTGGGTGTCGAATCTGGTACCTGTGCGAAAGAAGTCTGGTGAAATTCGCTTGTGTGTAGATTTCCGCAATGTGAATCAGTCCTCAAACAAAGACAACTACCCGGTGCCCCCCATGGAACAGATATTACAAGCTATGTCTGGATCTGAGATGTTCTCCCTATTGGACGGCTTCTCCGGCTATAACCAAGTATTGGTAGCTGAACCTGACAGATTGAAAACCACATTCCGGACAAAATGGGGAACCTTTGCTTTCAGACGCATGCCCTTTGGATTGATCAATGCGGGAGCCACCTTCCAACGAGCTATGGACATAGCCTTCCGCGGTCTAATAGGGCAGAGCGTGGTGGTTTATTTAGACGATGTTACTGTATTTTCAGAATGCAGGGGCGATCATTTACGTCACCTTAGACAAATCTTCGATAGATGCAGGAGGTATGGAATATCACTCAATCCTAAAAAGAGCGTTTTTGCTGTGGCAGAGGGAAATTTGCTAGGCCACATTATCAATAAACAGGGCATTGTGGTTGATCCGGAACGGGCTAAAGCCATTGCTCAGATTCCGCCCCCAAACAACAAGAAAGCAATGCAATCCTTCCTGGGGAAGATTAATTTTGTCCGTAAATTCATTTCAGATTTTGCGCAGATTGTCAGGCCGCTGCAGGGAATGATTAAGAAGAATGCCGCATTCAAATGGAATCCCGAAGAGAAAGAGGCTTTCGAAAAATTCAAAAGGGCTATAGCTGAAACCCCTTCCCTCCAAAGTCCAGATCTTGATAAAGGTTTCATCCTATACACGTTCGCTTCAGATTCCTCGCTTGCGGCTGTCCTCACACAGAAAGATAATAACAACGATGAACGGCCCATTTCTTTTATGAGCACCGGCCTACAGGGAGCTGAATTAAACTATCCAGAAATTGACAAGCAAGCCTATGCGGTTTATAAGGCAGTAAAACATTTTAGGCCTTACATCTTGAAAAGTCACGTCACGGTTTTTGTACCACACCCCGCAGTCCTCTCACTCTTCGTACAGCAAGAACTAGGCGAAAGGCGGGGCAACTGGATGGCATGTTTACAAGAATACGATTTAGAGTTCAAACCAGCACATACCGTCAAAGGACAGGGCTTATGTCAAATGGCCGCAGAGGCTGCAAATACACGCGAGATGGAAGAAGAATGTTGGGAACAAGAAATCAACATGTATCAGAGCGACCATGTGCCCCAGCAAAATAGCCCTTCTTGGTATTCTGACATTTCAAGATATCTGGCCCAAGGCACGATAGACCCTGTTCTTACTGCCCGACAGAAGCGCGCAATAAGATTAAAAGCCGCATCTCACCACCTGATCCAAGGTAAGTTATTCAAGAAACACCACGATGGGGTCCTGCTACGCTGCTTGGAAACTGACGAAGCACAGAAAATCTTAACCGAGTTGCATGACGGACCAGCTGGATGTCATTTTTCCGGGGATACCACTGCCCATAAGATAATGCGTGCAGGATATTATTGGCCTACTCTTTTCAGAGACGCGCATGCATATGTCCGGAAATGCATTCAGTGCCAGAAGTTCGCCAACCGAGAAGCACGGCCTGCCGCACCACTACTCTCAGTAGCAGTAGAGGAACCTTTCCAACAATGGGGTTTGGATGTAATTGGGGAAATCATACCTCACTCTTCTAAACAACATCGGTATATCCTTACGGCTACTGATTACTTCACTAGGTGGGTTGAGGCAATACCGTTACGCCGAATCAACGATCAAGAGGTAATAGAATTCCTCACGCATTTCATCATGACCAGGTTTGGTGTTCCGACTTCTTTAGTTTTTGATAATGCGACTTATTTCTCCTCTTTTAAGTTATATGATTTTGCGCTGGAAAATGGAATTATTCTGAAACATTCTGCAAACTACTACCCCCAGGGAAATGGTTTAGCTGAGTCCACTAACAAGAACCTTATCCGTATTATTAAGAAGACTCTCCTATCCCACCAGCGAAATTGGCACAATGCCCTTCACAAGGCACTGTGGGCTGACCGTATTACTCCCAAGTCCTCTTTAGGCACCTCCCCATTTTTTCTTGTGTATGGAAAAGAAGCTGTCCTCCCTTCTCATCTATCTCGCCCGGCCCTCCAACTGTCCCAAGAATGTCATGGTACTCCGTGTCCCACCTTGCAAAACCGAATCGACACCTTGCTGAAATTGGAGGAAGAAAGGCAAAAGACCCGGGAAAAATTTGCCGTCCATCAGAGCCGAATCAAAAGATGGTTTGATAAAAAGTCTGTGGGAAACAAAACTTTTGAGGTAGGAGACCTGGTCCTTAAGTGGGATAAAGCCCATGAGGAAAAGGGGAAGCATGCCAAGTTCCAAGCACTTTGGACAGGCCTGTTCCAAATTAATGAAAAGATAGGTTCCCACACATTCAGATTACAAACCCTTGATGGACGAGTCGAGGTCCTCCCGGTAAACGGGCATGACCTCAAGCACTATTTCACTTAACAGCCCTTCGAGGGCTGTCTGTTTTTGTACCATAGTTCCTTGTCTTTTGTTTGTTTATATAAAAAAAAAAAAAATAAAAAAAAAATAAAAAAAAAAAAGAAGAAGAACCTAAAGGAGGATTTGTTAGAACTACGCAGATTGGCATACTGCAGCAGGTTCTCCGCTGATGGAAGGCCTTTCCCGATAAATTCAAAGGCGGCGGAAGTTGTTTGCCCTCTACACCTAGAGGTAGCACATTACCAAGCACAAGTCGTCAAGCAGGGGAACTTACCTCGCCAGGCTGAGAGGGTGTCCACAAAAGAAAATGCAGTGTAAATGGTAACCGGACTAGAAGGGAAGAGAGATACTCTAAAACGACGATAGGGCATCTAGGAAAAACCAAAGTCCTCATACCAGACCAGGAGCAACCTCTCTGCAAGCAAGATAAGTCGGGATCCCTCATCCGCCCAGGCTAAACAGCCATTTCAAATAAGTGCCATGAGCACATTTAAATAAGTGCCTCAGGCACATTCAAAATAAGTGCAACAGCACACAAATAAGGGTAAAGGCTTGAGAAAGGCTTCCTGCGCAGAGAGGTGACGTAACGACTCCGCCGGGGTACTGACCAGGCTCGCTGGCAGCGGAGCAACGTTCATGATTCCTAGGCAGTGACTCCGCCGGGATCGAGAGGTTCGCTGGCAGCGGAGCAACACGATGAGGACAAAATAATCGTACCAGACCCTGTAGCCACCTAGAGTTCTCCAACCCTTCCAGTTCGGAGACCTGAAGAAATAATTTGTTTGAATGGCGCCCAACCGGACCAGCAAGCTCAGCAACTCAGCTGGACGACCGAAGGCTAGGAAATGGCAACCACATGGTAAATGAGGACAGTTAGCATAAGCCCCTCCCTCCCCCCACTAAGGCTAACTATTAGCAGAGACTCTGAGTTCGTCCAGTGAATCGCCATTTGTTGTAACCTTTACAACACCCTCCAAAAAAGACTACCCTTTTAAAATTTTGGGGCCCCTTAGAACTAAAAAGAAATTGCTAAGTCACTAAGTCGCAAAAGTAGACATCCATGCAAATTGCGACCTTGCGACCTAGCGACCTCAGGTCGCCAGGTCGCCAGGTCGCACATTACATCAACTCATGAAAACTGCGACCTAGCGACCTTGCGACCCAGGTCGCCAGGTCGCCAGGTCGCAATTCGGTCATTTTCCGAAAATCGCGACTTAGCGACCTTGCGACCCAGGTCGCCAAGTCGCTAGGTCGTGATCCGGTCATTTTCCGAAAATCGCGACTTAGCGACCTTGCGACCCAGCGACCCCAGGTCGCCAGGTCGCAAGGTCGCCAGGTCGCAAAACTCAAGGTTTGACGAATCTGCGACCTAGCGACCCACATTAATGGCCCGCACGTGCGACTTCCTATAAAAGGGGGTCGCAGGTCGCATTATTCACATTCAGCGATTTGTAAGGAAAACGCCTCTGACAGCTCAACTGACGAGTTTTTCCCGGGTAAGTTGCTATTTCTTCCTGCTGTTTCCATTCTAATGTTTTTCTTACTAAACCCATCTCCCCTTGTAGCCTATAAATTGTCTTTTGACCATGATTTAATGTTTTCTGAGATTTTTGCCCGTTACATATTGCATAATTTACCAAAAACCTCTCTGTTTGCCTTTTCACCCCATGGCATCATCCCCTTTTCTTTAAAATCATGCCACAGCTCTCCCTGGCCCTAGAAACCTTGCAAATTCCCAAGAGAAAGGGGGCAAAAGGGTTCAAGGCCGCGCGCACCAAACCCCGGCAAGCTAAATCTGCGACCTGCGACCCAGCGACCTAGTCGCGAGGTCGCAGAGTCGCATTTTTCTCCAGTTTTGCAGATTTGCGACCTGCGACTCAGCGACCTCAGGTCGCCAGGTCGCCAGGTCGCACTTCCTTTGTTTTATCAAGATCTGCGACCTAGCGACCCAGCGACCTCAGGTCGCCAGGTCGCCAGGTCGCAAGATCGCGCCCGGGCCCTGTTTGTGTGATCTGCGGCCCAGCGACTCATCAGTCCAGTTTTGCTTTAACACATTTAGGTTTTGTCACTGAATTGTAACCGATTTTTATTCACCATGACGTTCTTATCGTGGGACTCTTTTCTGAATTTGACAGGTGAAGATATAGAGTGCATACCTGTGCTCTCAGATTCTAGTGACATGGCGCCCCCGCGGTCTCGGAGAAAGGACAAGGGAGCAGCGGAAGAGACTGATGAGCTGGTGGTGGTGTCCCCACCCCCAATATTCCGAGATACATTATGTACTTTTTCGAAAGACGACAGCATGAGGTGGTACCAGATTTATCAGGAGTTCACCAAGTTGCCAGAAGAATTTCTGGAAGACCTCCCAGACCGAGAAATATACTTGGCGGTAAAGAGGTCCAAACTACATCTGGCGGGGGCACATCCAGCCATATTCCCATGTCCGGAGATCATAGACTGGATAATACAAAAAACAGACCCAGAGAAATTTGTGATCAGAGATCATGAAGGCAGAGCTTTCACTACGCTGGTAGACTCAGATGCACACCTTTATTATTCACTGCCGCGCCCAAACCAGCACTTTACTCGAGAATGGGCTGCTACTCACGCCGTCCCGATCGTCGATACTATTAAACAATGGTGGGAGGAGCCCGAGAAGTTCAAAGTGAAAAAGAACCAGGAATACCCAGTGGCAAGCCTAAGAAAAGTTTATAAATTAGTTGCTGCCATGCTCTGCAGGCTTTACGGGCGCCCAGATTGCTCCACTTTCAACGGCAGTTGGGCCACCATTATGGAATATGTGACAACACAGGGGACCCGTTTTAACTGGGCCGGCATACTGATGACGTCGCTGCAGACCAACTTGAACTCGGCATTGGCTCCGGACAAAGGAATGCCTGCTGAATTTTACATGGCTTCATACCTACTAGATGCGGTGTGCGCCCGAGTGGAGTTTGACGGCTGGGAGCACAACTGGGACCCCGAGAACACGCGCGCAATCCATCTACAACTTAAAGTATTCTGGGAGTCTAAATACAAACAGGACCTAGATCGGATCTCCCAAATCTTTGTTCCCGCTCTGTACAGGCATTTATTTGGCAAAGACGCCCCTTGCATGTCATGGCGGGCCAAGGAGACCCTGGTTAAAGTGGCGCACTGGTTCCCTTTCCCTGAGTACACCTTCATCCGAGTCTTTGGAACTTACAAGGCGCCACATGTTATGCCTCGTTTCGTGACGGACAGAATGCTGATGCAGGAGGTGTGCTTTCAGATGTCACATGGTTTCTCCAACATCTTGTCTAAGGGAAAAAAGAAGCCATGGCCCACTCTGCCCCTCACTATTGGTGCATTCACGGTTAAAGACTTCAAGGAGGTGCTAGCAGAAGCAGACGCAATGAGAAGTTATCAGCTGGGGGCAATTGAACACCGAAACTATGACCCAGAGAGATTGGTCCCTGAACATTGCCGGAGAGCCAACCTCAGGTGGACTTATCAGCATCTCGAACGCCCAGCAGAAGATGAGAGGAGAAACTGGTATAATGCTGAAAGACAGCTTGCTCCGGGGGTTGACGTGATCCAAGAAGACTTGGATGATCAAAACTTGGAAGACAAAAGACGTCAGTTAGGAGCTTCTTCTTCATCCATGCTCCAGAAATCCCGAATCAACACAGGGTCAACGCCATCCGCCAAACAAAAGGAGGCAGAAGCAAAGGCCCAACAGAAAAAGGAGAGGAAGCTAAAAGAAGATGAGGAGGCGCGCTCAAAAGGTACAACTGCAGCACAAAAGAAGAAGCTGGCCAAAGAGGCCAGGAAAGAAAAAGAAGACAAAGAGGCACAAGCTGCAGCGGAACAGGCGCTTAAGGCGGAGTTGGACAAGGCGGAGGCTGAACGCAAAAAGAAAGCCGAGCAGGCAGCTGCAGCTGAACAAAGGAAGAGGGCCGAAATAGAAGCAGCCGCAGAGGCTGAACGACAAAGGAAAGCCGAGCAGGCAGCTGCAGCTGAACAGAAGAAGAGGGCCGAGATAGACGCAGCAGCAGAAGCTGAACGGCGGAGGAAGGAAGAGGAAGAGAAGAACACAGAGGAAAGAGAAGATGACACGCTAGATGATCTTGAAGTAACTCCTCTCGACGTACCTTTGGGCCGTACACAACTCTCTGATGTTAGATCGCCCCAGGGACAGGAAGAAGATGTGTTCGACCTGACCAGACTCACATTTGATCAATTTTCGTTCAAGATCCGTCAGGAGAAGAGGAGGTCGTTGGCACATAGTCCCTCTGCATCATCTGCAGTATCCACAGGTAAGGATATAGTTTTGGATACCAGGACTAATCCGGTAATGATAGCGTCAGCAAGTACTGCCTTCGCTGCGGCTACAGAAGAAAATGTAACCCGGATGAGTAGAGAAATAGTAGCTCTACAAAACAGACTACACGCAGCTGAGCAACGCGAAAAGATGGCAGAGCAGGAGAGAGCAGCATTGCAAGCGGAAGTCCAGCAACTTCGAAACCAAGCTCTGCCAGCAAATGAAGTCTCACTTGCTATTTTCAAGGAGTGTGAGGTGTTGGAGATGACTATGAGACATGTATATGGTGAGATGTTCACCATCAAACAAACAGTCGCTCCTCTGGCAAGAGCACGAATGGAAACCAGGCAAAGACAAGATCAGCTCAAAGAGGCTTCACAGGCTTTGGACAGGATGATGGGTTGGACCATTCAGTACCCTCAGGCACTTGAAAATTTGCCTAAGAGGGACTGGATCCACACGCAGGATGCGAAAGTTCAACTCCGCATAGCGATGCAATCTGGAGAAAAATTGACTAAAGACTTGGACAAAGTGATGTCCTCGTACGACCATCTGATTAGTGGTATCGACTCAATGCATACGTTGCACCACATCCCATCGCTTGGAGCATTAGAGGAAGAGAAAACCTGGGAACAAGTAAACCAAGATATTCAAACATTCTTGCAACCCATCAAGCAGGCCGCAGCTGATCCGGAGCCCTCCGCATCTCAAGAGCATCTTAGTCAAGTCATCGCCGCTCCAGCGCGGATTTATACCAAGCTTGCGTCGCTCTCGAATCAGATTGGACAGAAGAAGGAGACCCTAGTACCGAACGCTTTGGAATGCGCGTATAGGTTGAAAGAGGAGGTGCCCCTGGTATCCCCCATAGCGGCAGAGTACCAGGCATGGCAGGATTTCCTTAGGGAACAACGGGTTGACATTAACAGTTCGCGTCCCGGCAGCAGCAAGTCCTGAGCAGCAAGAAGAACCAGGTCGCAAATCGCAACAACAGGACAGGTCGCAGGTCGCATCATCTACCCAGGTCGCAGAAGGAGTTGGTCGCAAGGTAGCCCAAAATTCAAGAAGGTGAACAGTCAAGGAAACCCAACAGACAATTTTGGCATTATAAATACTCCTACGGGACATTGTACAAAGGGCTTTTTCTTTTGGGAAACTCAGGAGCTACAAGCATTGTATTTAAAGATATGACACTTGAGCATATGAATATAGAATCTTGTTAAAATACCCTATGGTTACAATGTGTTTTGCTGTATGAACACTTTGTGTATTTCTTTCAACAGTTTCAGAATATCCTATGATTAATGAATCTGTTCTTTTCATGATATCGTTTATACGTAATGGCTATCCGTGTTGTATCAATGATGTTTATCTTATTATCTGTTATATTAATGAATGTTAATAAACTAGATTGTTAGCATTTCGTTTCATCTTTCAGGAAGGGCGGAGGTATCTTATCATCAAGAACTATTTTTTGTGTGATCAGACCACTGTGCAAGCAATTACCCCACAAAAGATGTGTTGCTAATGACATCTCTTGAGGTGTATGTGCTTTATCTATAATCTTGCTACACATAGTGTTTAATTCATGTTTAACACGTTAATCTCGTATTCTATATCAGGTGAATAAGTGTATGTTCGCAGGTTCAAGAAGGTTCTTTTGAGACCGAAGAGAAGTCATCTTAAGTGGTAGCCGGACCCACATTCCGGACGAGATCCCTACGAAAGTATGAAGAGGTAGAAAAATATTTTATTGCTTTGCTTGTTCTTGGGAGAGCAAGAGCATATTTTGTCTCACACTTTGCATGATGTTGCAGGAATAGGAGATGGCACTATCATGGTGCAAAGGGGCTAATCCTTGGCCTTAGATGATCAAGAAGTACTTACACTTGGGAAGGAACTTCTTATGTGTAGCAGCATTATGGGAGATGTCTTTGACAAGGAGAATGTCAAAGAATGGAGCTATGAGTTGGCAGGAGCTTATTTTCATGGGCCAACAACATTTTCACTTGAGAGAAGGGGTTTATTGATGGAGTATCCCCAGGATCACTTCACATTTGATGCACCTGGTGGACAAGGAGGAGGTTAGAATGATGGAGTAGTGGATGGAAACATCTATTACATTGGTGTGATCTTATTTGCTATGGTCTTCTTGACTTGGATTTCCAAGTATAAGGAGGGTGATCTTTATGTAGCATATGGTTCATTTCTCTTCATGGGAGTGTGTCATACCACTATGGAGGAATCATTCATATGCATCATCTTGATTTTAACACATGGTAAGAATATTGTTTTTTCATCCATGGATTATCTAACACAATATTTGGATACTCTTACCATTCATATTCAGTGCATTGCTCCACAAGAGGGCAAGATTTTCATTAAGCTCCATGGTCAACATTGGGCCAAATTGTATGATGGAGACAACCATCTCTTATATGGCCTTGGGAAAGTGTATTCCTTCATGTATTTTCATTTGATGTACCTAACCATTTTCTATTTATCTATCGATGTCGTGACATACATAATTATCCATGTAACAAAAAACAACTTGCCATCTAATTTTCTGAAGCAACAGTTTGGAAAACTACGCTGTCACTATTGGGAAAACTGTAGGCACCTTCTTGCACCACATGAAACCTTCAGAATTTTCCTCATTTTGATGCTGGTCATGATTTCAATTGTTGATATTGACCTTTCTTGTATTGGAATCATGATTGGGAGAGAGACACATGAGTTGGGTGTGTCCTTTGGGGAAGAGGATTTCCACACTTTTTGCATTGCATGTTCTAATGGGAGCATAAGAGGAGATATGGCCACCACAGAAAAAAACTTGTTTCTTTTTGTTGAGGTGGGCCATGTGATTTATGGGATTCCATATGGTGATGATTTCTTATCCATCACATATGGGATTATTTGGACCGACTTGATTCACAGTGTTGGAGGAGAGATATTTGGGGATCTAGTCTTCATCTTGCCACTTGAGGGCAATTATTTTGCATCCCAGGATCAGAATTTTCCCTACACTTATCATAAGTGGAGAGGAGGAAAGTGTGGGGTAGGCTTCTATGTCTACCATGTTCATATTTTCAGCCCACTTACATTGCATGAGCTCAAGGTGGAGGAGCATTTTCAGGAGTTGCCATGCTGGGAGGTGACTCATTTTGTATGGATGATTTCTTGGGGATGGAGGATCCACTTAGGGAAGATGTTTTCCAAATAATTTTCAGTCTTCATGCCTTGGGAGGCAACTTCTCAGTTCTATCCTTGCAGTTGCTTGAGGACAAGAAACATTTGGGAGGGGAGGACTGTAATATTCCAAAATTTGCATGCAGCAAATTGGAATATGACTTTTTGTTGATTTCACTTAGGAGAAGAAAAAATGGGTAAGAAGGCCCATGAATAATAAAAATATAAATAAAATCCCTCATAATATGAAAGGGGATCATCATTGGAGCTGGTTTTCACACCCTCATGTGTGAATAAGATCATTTGCAGGTGGATAAGGTCAAGTTTGACCAAGTCAATAGCGCTGGGATAGGAGGTGGAGAACACTTAGAGAAACAACGCAGTATGAATGGGAAGAGGTTTATTTGGTGAAGGAAACCCTAATGAGTGGGACCCATGGTGAGAGGGATATCAGTTGTTTAAAAGGAGGGCAAGGTAGCCATTGTAGTTTATGTTGAAGATTATTGATTTCTTGTCTGTTTAGAGTTTGTGCACTCTCCTGCTGTTTAGCGGAGTTGCAGTGCTACTTAGCACAAGGAATTCATGTTTAGGAATTCCTTCTCCTTTCAATAGAGGCCTCTTGAGGGAGTTTATTTTAATTTTCTCCACATTTAGGCTTCATGCCAAGCATTCTCCTTTAGCTACAATGCAGTTTCTGTTTAGAGCTGAGTTGTGTTGCAGGGTGTTGTAGTGGAGGGTTCTAAAACACCACTGCCGGAGCTATTTTTCAGAGGAGGAAGTATTATTTCAATTGGAGGATTAGTGAGGGAGATTTTGAGCTAACTTCCATCATTTTTTTCACCAAGAGAACCATTTCCATGATCTACAACGCAGTCCCTCTCTTAGACTATGTTATTTTCTGAGTGTAACTGTAGTGAGGTTTGCAGTATTGTTTGGAGGGTTAGATATTCAGTGTTAGGATCAGCCATTCACTTGGAAGATCAATTGGAGGAGGTATATTATGATTGTGCATAATATTAAGCCATCTCTATCCAGTTCCAGTTCTTGATTTGCAGCTGCTACTGCAACTCCAACATTTATGCAGTTTTTCCATTTTGTATATATTTCATCTAAT
The DNA here is from genome assembly GCA_034641835.2 of Pinus albicaulis. Lineage (NCBI taxonomy): Eukaryota > Viridiplantae > Streptophyta > Pinopsida > Pinales > Pinaceae > Pinus > Pinus albicaulis. The sequence goes on along the minus strand of CM076584.1, from coordinate 408,257,262 downwards.
CCTTCTAAGGATTGTTGTATTGTTGTTTCCAGGGGTTGATATATTTATCCCCCATCTATTTTGAGCTATAAATTTCTATATCCATGTATTAACATCATTTTGTAGCAGTTCTCCATTATAGACTACGCTGTCATAGCCTGGGGTTTTACTTATGTAGCAGTGCTCTTAATTTTCTTGTACATGTTCTATTGAGGCTTGTATTTCCTATATTGAGTGGCTCTTTCCTTAAGGAATTTTACCCTTTGCTGCTATATTATACATTTTTTGGATATTTACATCTTCATGTACTTATAAAAATAACATTGTTGCTCTATTCCTTGTTCTTACATTGTTGCAGCCCGTTCATTGGGCACGTTTTCAAGACAACTAGGTGTGGGAGACCTGTTTAACCCACCTAGAGTGATTTCTTTTGAGCCTCCTCTTCGATTTAGGTCTTAGATAAATTGATATAAGGGATCAAGGTGTTTTTTTCAAATCCTATAGCAGCCATTCCTGAAAAATGCATTTTTCAGGAATGCCTTGCTGATAAATCCCATTTTGGGATTTTACATTCCGTCATTTTCATATTAAATAAACGTTTCATAATAAATACCTTGTTTGAGGCCTAGGGTTTTTCATATAGTTTTACCAATGCCTTAATCAAACCCTCTATTGTTGTTTCCTTCGAAATATTGAAGGCTACCGATGCCGCAAGGCACAACCGTAATGTTCCGAGTGCCTTTCTATCAAGAATATCCCATTTTGCGTTTTTCATAGTCGTCAGCTTATTTTTTTTTCTGCTTAATGGTAGGTACATATATTTCTGATATAGATAGTCTTCCATCTACATCTTCCACAATGGGAAGTTTTGGCCATTAAATTTCTTGACCCTAAATTTACCATCTTCCGCCATTGCTCCCACTCGAACCAGGAACCCTTATTTCCTATGAGTTTATTAGCCAAATAGACCTTCGGCTTTGATACTAGTTGTTAGAAAATTAAATATTACAGATCAATGAAACACATAAAATATGTGGAAAAAACAAGCACACAAAATGCATAAAACCAGAGAGACACAGATATACGTGGTTCACCCATTTTAGGCTACGTCCACCCCAGACAAGCAATCCTTCCTTTCTATTATCCAATAAAAATCAAGAGACACAACCTACAGCAGAACCGCTGTAATATCCTCTGTTCTCTCTCATAGTCTCCCTATCTGTTTCTCACTTCGAGAATACACATACAATACACAGCCGCAATACAATACCCTCATACAAGCGAGGGGTTGCCTTCTAGGGCAAAAAAAACCATAAATTGAACATAACTTCTACCATCAGATCATCAGCCTAATGAACGGCCCAGATTGACTAGAAATTACTATACTTTCACAAGCCATTTTTACATCTGTTTTTAGCTTCAAGGGCGCTGCCCTTGAAACCTCCCACCAGGGTTGGGCTCCATAAAGTCGCAGCCGCCCCCCCTTGGACCCCCCAGGCAGTGTTTAATTTTGGGAAGCATTGCCACCCCCATTATGGTACAGGGGTCCAATGTTGTGATACAAAATAAAAAAGATAATCAGGCTCCACACCCAACAAGACAGTATATGGTTGCTATAATAGATCTCTTGCTTCCTTATGACGTGAGTGATTTGGATAACTTGGACACTTAGGATAAGCAACTAAGGGGTAGATTGATTGGAGGGCACCTGATTCGGTCATGGAGCTTATCATATGTAGGTGCCACAAGGGGAGGGGGAGAATTTTTGTAGCATTAACCTTTACAGTTTCTTGAGGAAAAGAAACATTTGGGAGAGGAGGACTGTAATATTCCAAATTATCTTTCAGATAGTTGGAATATTAAATTTTACTTTTTTCATTTATATAGATGAATAAGATGGTAGGGAGACCCATAAATCTCCTTAGTAGGAATAAAATCACTTCTAATGTGGATGATGATCATCTTATTAGCTGGATAAAGCACCCTCATGTGTGAATAGAGGCTGAAGCATGTGGATGGTGTCAAGTTTGACAAAATTAACAATGTTGGTATGGAGGGAGTGGTTAGTTAATGAGGGATAGCGCAATGTTAATGGGAGGAAGTATCCATGAGAGTAGTGGCTTTAATGTGTGGGGCCCAAGGTGAGAGAGATCACAAAGCATATAAGGAAGGGAAAGGCAGCCATAGAGGGCATTATGATTATTTCTTATGTCTTGGTATTTTATGAATTCTTGCATGCTTTAGCTGTTTAGCGGAGTCTTCTGTGATGTTTAGCACAAGGGTGTTCCCAAGCGAGAATCCGACCCTCATCCTTGAGAGACTTCGAGTGCCCACTCAAGAAAGATTTATTGAGCTACATTTCCACCATCCAACATTTGGCCAAGCTTAAACCATCTTCCATAGCGTATTCTCCTCTAGGGTTGTGTTTTTTTGCAGGCCAAAGGCAGTGGAGGATTGATAGGGGCAATTTCTGAGCTTGTTTCCAGTGGAGAGTGTAATATTCCAAATCAGGAAAATGCTACAACAATGAGAATATCTCAAGATATTCTAATGTTGGAGACTCAGAAATATGAAAACATAACAATGGAGTAACATCAACACTCAACTCATGGAAACATGAGAGAAATCCATAGCCATCTCATTAAATAATAGTAGCAACAAATAGATACAATATCTTGAGGAAAAGGGTCACTCAAGATAGGAAATGCTTAACCTCAAGAAACAAGTACAAGAAACAAGATAAAACCACTGCTACACATGTATGCTCAAGCTATGACAACGCAGTTTTATTGAGCAAATGCATGCTACATATGTCAAGTACATGGATATATCAATATAGGGGCCAATAAAACATTTGGAGAGAAGATCTCAGCTCCCAACGACTACCTCCTATCAATCCTGGAAGGATTGACTATAAAATGAAAAATCTGCAAAATACCAGAGTTGCTGGGTAGCAGCATCAACTCATGAATTGGAAATAAGTGGAGAAGACTAAACATGTTGCAACCAATGACAAGATCTTCTCCAATGGATCTGTAGAATGAAAGGCTGATCCTCTCACCTAATATCTCACCCTCAAAAGATATATGCAAAGCCCCACTGCAAATGCTTCACTAAAATAACACAGTCAATGGATGGAACTACACTGTAGGGCTAGGGAGTGAGTTGGCCTTGATGCCAAATTCTATAATAAGCTTTGGAATGCCTCCAATCTGATCTCCCAAAGGGAAGAGAGAATCCTCCTCTGAAAAATAGCTGATGGAGGTGGTCTAGTGAACCCTCACTGCAACACCCAACAACACAACATTATTCTGTTGTAGAAATAACTCTATCTTGATGGAGGATGCTTGGCCTCAAGCCTAGATGTGAGGAAAATAATTGCAATCCCTCAAGAGGCCTCTCAAGAAGGAGAAGGAATCCTAAACAATAATTCCCCTGGCAACTCTTGCTAAACATCAAAGGATGCACAATTGTCTACATAAACAATGAGATGAATAACATAAGCATGGGAAACAATGGTTGCCTTTCCCTCCTTTTAAACAAGTGAAAGCCCTTCTCCATGGGTCCCACTCCTCTTACGGTTTCCTCCACCAAATAACCCTCTTCCCATTCATACTACACTGTCTCTTTAAGTGCTCTCCACCTCTTATCCCAGCGTTGTTGACTTGGTCAAACTTGACTTTGTCCACTTGAAAATAACCCTGTTCACACATGAGGGTGTGAAAACCAGCTCCAATGATGATCCCCTTTCATAATATGAGGGATTTTATTGATATTTTCATTATTCATGGGCCTCCTTACCCAATTATTCTCCTCCTAGGTGAAATCAACAAAAATTAATATTCCAAATTATTGTAGGAAAATTTTTAAATATTACAGTCCTCCCCTCTCAAATGTTGCTTGTCCTCAAGAAACTGCAAGGATAGAACTGGAAAGCCTCCCCTCAAGGCATGGAGTCTATGATATGTTGAGGAATATCTTCCTCATGTGGATCCTCCATCAGCCAAGCAATCAACCAAGCAAAGTGAGTTACCTTCCTACATGGCAACTCCTGAAATTCATCTTCTACCTCTGGCTCTGGCAATGTAGGTGGACTGAAAATATGATATTGGTAGACAAAATAGACTACCCCATGCTATCCTCCTCTCCACTTAGGATAAGTGTAGAGTGTATGTTGATCCTGGGCTGAAATGACATTGCCCTCAAATGCCAAGATGGAGATTAGACCTCTAAGGATCTCTCCTCCAACGTTATGAAACATGTTGGCCCAAATCATCTCATATGTGATGAGTTGGAGGTCATCATCATATGGAATATAATTCCTCATATGGCTCACCTAATAAGGAAACAAATGATCTTTTGTAGTGTCCATACCATCTCCCATGCTCCTTACCCAATTATTCTCCTCCTAGGTGAAATCAAGAAAAATTAATATTCCAAATTATTGTAGGAAAATTTTTGAATATTACAGTCCTCCCCTCCCAAATGTTGCTTGTCCTCAAGCAACTGAAAAGATAGAACTGGAAAGCCTCCCATCAAGGCATGGCGTCTATGATGTGTTGAGTAATATCTTCCTCATGTGGAGCCTCCATCGCCCAAGCAATCAACGAAGCAAAGTGAGTTACCTCCCTACATGGCAACTCCTGAAAGTCATCTTCTACCTCTGGCTCTGGCAATGTAGGTGGACTGAAAATATGATATTGGTAGAAAAAATAGCCTACCCCATGCTATCCTCCTCTCCACTTAGGATAAGTGTAGAGTGTATGTTGATCCTAGGCTGCAATGACATTGCCCTCAAGTGCCAAGATGGAGATTAGACCTCTAAGGATCTCTCCTCCAACGTTATGAAACGTGTTGGCCCAAATCATCTCATATGTGATGAGTTTGAGGTCATCATCATATGGAATCTAATTCCTCATATGTATCACCTCATAAGGAAAGAAATGAGATGTTGTAGTGGCCATACCATCTCCCATGCTCCCTCTAGAACATGTAGTGCAAAGTGTGTGGGAGTTTTCTCCCTCCAAGGACACATCCACCCAATGTGTCTCTCCTCCAATCATTCTCTCAATAAAATCTCTAGCAATATCAATCAATGGAACCATAAGAAGAATCATGCTGGCTTCCATGTGAAGTACAAGAGAAGGAGAATGGTCCCTCAAGTGTAGCCAACACAGTTTGATTCTCAACTGCCATAGAAAATAAAATGATGGGTGGCCTCCCCACCATTTGCTTGTTGCCCCAATCTCCCCACAACTCTGGAGAAAGTGAAAGATGTAATGTGCAATGTGAGTATATTATCCATGAGAAATATCCTCCCCATATCCACTTAGGGAGTGATCATCCACAATGTCCTTATGTAGAACATCAAATCTAGAAGGAAAAATAATCTTTCTTTGAGAAAATCCCTGCACATATATGGTTAAGAGATGCATATATATAGAAAAATCACTTTGCAAGCCAACAATGCTCTTACCTTGTGTTTTCCTCATAAAAATGGAGTGGCTCATAGATGAGTCTCCCCTCATCCTCAAAGGGAAAATAGTTGACTGTGCAAAATCCTCCATCTCCTTATGATCCATGGAGTGCATCCTCAAGTCCTTCAAGTGGTTCCTTCCACAAGAAGAAAAGAAATGTAATGTGGCATTCATGGTTAACCCATGGTTCCCCCCTGAAATGTACAACATGTATAGTAGGGAGAATCATGCTTCCGATGGGCATCTTCAGTCTCAAGTCCACTCTCCAGTCAAAGATCCACATGAACATAGTGATACCAGCAATACATGGAAGCAAAAACCAATAGAAACACGTTGTCACATGACAACCGAAAAGTGGATTAAGGTCCCCTACAAGGAACCAATCCAGTGCATTCCTTTCCTACATCAAATAAAACAAAAACAAGTGCTTTTACAGCCACTTGTTTGTTGCCACAATTATTTTAGAAGATGTAGACATGGAAGTACAAAAGGGTGTCAATGGGGCACACCAAAAGTCATGTGGCTTTCCCCAAAAACCACCAATGAGATAGCCAATCTCAATGCTACAAATGGCTTCAAGTACAACACTATACAATATGCAAGAAGGTAGAATCCCCCTTGGTACAATATGCTACTCATAAAAAGACAAGAAGTACAAATCATAAGGTGAAATTGTACATTCTCCATTATGTACTTGAAGACTTGAGCTGAAATGGCCCAACTAGAAATGCTTCCTTACTCCTAATGAGTAGGAAGGTGGCTGTGACATCCACTCCATCATCATCTGGGATTTGTATCTCTCCATATGCTGAAATATGTCTTGCTGAATGCCCTCCCAAATGAACTCCTCTACCAAGGAAAGATATGCATCAAAATGCATGGAAAAGAGGTCCCCATGTGCTACATGAAGCAACTTCTCGTTGAGACTAGAATCTCTAGTCAAGAAGACTCTGCCATGTGAATAGATGACCATATCATCCACCATATACTCATCATCTCTATCTGGATCATCAAGGATCATGCATGCACCAAGATCCTTGGAGTACTCTACCAAAAGCTGAGACCTCCAATAAGGATCAATCCTCCTAAGAGACAACATTGGTGATATGGCATGTGAAGCTCTCCTCCTGCTATTGTCTGCTAGTTTGACATCCCTAATGCCAAATTTCTCCTCCAAACTCTTCACCTCTCCAAAATCCAAGAGTGGTGAACCCAAAGAGAAGATGTCTTTCATCAATGATAGATCGGGTGGCCTCCCTGGTGGAATTCCTCTATGCAATGAGACATCAATGTCAAGAGTGGACTGTACATATGGTTGGGCAACCTTGCCCTTGCTTTCATAATGCAATATATTTTTCCTCCCCTTTGCACTAGCTCTCTGAAATAGAGAAGGGTATGTGCCTCTCATGACATGATGCCACTCTTCCTCCCTTCCTCCTCTTTCCAACTGTAGTGCTACACAACCATGCTTCTCACTGACTATGCTTGGACCTTCATGTATGAGATCATGGAGACTTCCTTGCAGAGATGCAAGAGTCCCTCTAGTTAGAGCAAGAGCTCCTCCTTCCTCTGCATGAGGTGACAGATCAACTCTATAAATGACAGCATTGTTTCCCTTGGCCTCCTCATCATGAGTGGGCAACCCTCTAATGATTGGATCCTCTTTTGGAAAAGGGATCTCTCTGTCTCCTTGTGCCAAAATATGAGATGAATTTCTTTCCTTTAAGAAAGTATCATGAAAAATATCAACCTTCTTCATGGTTTTCTAAAGTGATTTTTATTCTATGGTTTCTTCCATCACATGCAAGGGTTTTGTTTGTTTAGATGTGTTTGTTTCCTCCACATGTGTTTCAGAATTCTTCCCACCAAATATTCCCATCAAAGTTCTAACGAACATTGCATAGGAATAAGTATTTGCATTCCTTGAAGTAAATGGCTCAAATAATCACCATGCATAGACATTACCTCCAAAGTGCAGTGTTGCTACTTTGATGGCCTCATCTTCAAAAATCTGATGCTGCTGCAAAATGGTGTCTAGCTCTTCTATCCAAGCCCTAGCTGAACAAGTAGGGGAACCATCAAAGATAGATAGAAGAAATATATCCATATTATGCTGCTTGCTCCTCCTCACCATGATCTTGCAAAACTCCAGAAAGGTAATATGATCTCTAAACTTCTGAGTTTGATATTCATACTCATGCAAGAAACCACTAAGAGTTCCTCTCTTTGGCATTCCTCCTTCTTTTCTTGTTATGGAAAAGCTAGCCATGTGACTGCATTGTGCCTCATAGGGTGTGGCTGCATGCTCACACTCCCTATTAGAAAATCTAGAGTTTGACTCAGTTTCAAACCCTCTTGGATATCTTGTACATATCTCCCTTCTTATCTTCTCAAGTTCTTCATGAATGCTCTATACACGTCTTGTAAGAAGCCTTGTAATCTTATCTTATTTTTTCTATCCACATAGTGGAATATTCATCTTCTCTCTCCTTGATAGCATGATGGATGAGATCAACTGCCTGGGCCAGAGATCATGCTTTGATACCACTGTAATATTCCAAATCAGGAAAATGCTACAACAATGAGAATATCTCAAGATATTCTCATGTTGGAGACTCAGCAATATGCAAACATAACAATGGAGTAGCAACAACACTCAAATCATAGAAACATGAGAGAAATCCATAGCCATCTCATTAAATAATAGTAACAACAAATAGATACAAGATCTTGAGGAAAAGGGTCACTCAAGATAGGAAATGCTTAGCCTCAAGAAACAAGTACAAGAAACATGATAAAACCACTACTACACATGTATGCTCAAGCTATGACACTGCAATTTTATTGAGAAATTGCATGCTACATATGTCAAATACATGGATATATCAATACAGGGCCCAATACAACATTGGGAGAGATGATCTTAGCTCCCAAAGACTACCTCCTATCAATCTTGGAAGGATTGACTATAAAATGAAAAATATGAAAAATGTCGGAGTTGCTCAGTAGCAGCAGCAACTCATGAACTTGAAATAAGTGGAGAAGACTAAATATGCTAAAACCAATGACAAAATATTCTCCAATGGATCTCTAGAATGAAAGGTTTATCCTCTCACCTAAGATCTCACCCTCAAAAGATATCTGCAAATCCCCACTGCAAATTCTTCACTAAAATAGCGCAGTCACTGGATGGAACTGCACTATAGGGCTAGCGAATGAGTTGGCTTTGATGCCAAAATATGTAATAAGCTTTGAAATGCCTCCAATATGATATCCCAAAGGGAAGAGAGAGTCCTACTCTGAAAAATAGCTGATGGAGGTGGTGTAGTGAACCCTCACTACAACAACCAGCAACACAACATTATTCTGCTATAGAAATAACACTGTCTTGATGGAGGATGCTTGGCCTGAAGCCTATATGTGAGGAAAATTAGTGAAATCCCTCAAGAGGCCTCTCAAGAAGGATAAGGAATCCTAAACAGGAATTCCCCCGGCAACTCTTGCTAAACAGCAAAGGATGCACAGTTATCTGAATAGACAATCATATGACTAATACAAGCATGAGAAACAGTGGTTGCCTTGCCCTCCTTTTAAACAAGTGAAAGCCCTTATCCATGGGTCCCACTCCTATTAGGGTTTCCTCCACCAAATAAACCTCTTCCCATTCATACTGCATTGTCTCTCTAAGTGCTCTCCACCTCTTATCCCAGCGCTATTGACTTGGTCAAACTTGACCTTGTCCACTTGCAAATAACCCTGTTCACACATGAGGGTGTGAAAACCAACTCCAATGATGACCCCCTTTCATACTATGAGGGATTTTATTTAGATTATCATTATGCATGGGCCTCCTTACCCAATTATTATCCTCCTAGGTGAAATCAACAAAAAATAATATTCCAAATTATTGTAGGAAAATTTTGGAATATTACAGAGAGTGTAGCCTTTCCACCAGGAGGCTAGTAAGAGAGGTTCTTGAGCATTATTTGGTCATTTTTCATCAGGATAAGCTACTACCAACCCCTACAATGCATTTTTCCTCATATACTATGTTATTTTATTGAGCAGCTGCAGTGGAGGGTTTAGTGCCCCATTCAGTGAGTTTGGTTTCTAGTGAAGGGAGCAACCCTTCATCTGGGGAATCTATTGGATGAGTTTCCATATATCTATACATAATTTTAGCCACCGCATATCAGCTATCTTGTTGCAGTGATTCTTCATCCCTAGGGCTATAGTACACCATTTTATATCTTGTGTATTTCTGGAAATCCTTTTTGGGTTGTCTTGGGAATGTGCTTGGGAGCTTAGATCTTTATTCCCACCACATTTTGATCCATATATCAAGAGATCTATATTATTTTATTTCCCAAAAGAATTTATACTCACTAGGATTGCGTTGTATTGGTTCTCTGGCATTTTGTATAGCAGCAACATCTCATGATTGATGGTGTTTGTTCATTGGAGGCTTGTTTTCCTCGATTGTGTGATTTTTTCCTCAAAATATTGTAGTTTTTTGCTATTGATATTCATAATAAGATGGCTCTTTCATTGTCTCATGTTTGATGGGTTGAAATTCGCTGCTATTTCTAGTTGTATGTTTCATATTGCTGATTTTCCTATTTTGGAATATTACATTTTCTTTTGGAATCCTCTTTGGCTGCACTTTGGGTGTGGGTATTATGACGCTTCATGATTTGTTTCCTCCTTTTCTAAAATTTCTTGTGAATTTTGGACTTCTTCATTGGTAAAGGGATCCATTTCTTCTTCCTCTCTTTTGTCTCCGGGAAAATGCAGCAGAAATTGCTATCCTTTGGGTTGTTTTCTGGGTTTCTTCTTCCTTCGTGGCTCTTTCTTTGAATCAGGACATGTATTTTGTAGATGAATCATCTGTTGACATATTCAAAATTTGAAGGTTGTGTTCTAAAAATAAAGGAAGTATGTCCAACACTGCTTGTTATGTGTCAAAAGGATGTGATTTGGAAGTCCTTTGTTGAGGTCCACCTGCACACAGATTCTAGCAAAATTGTAGATCCCCTCTTTAAGTCTTTCTGTATATGTCTTTATGTATCACCCTAAGAGGTTCCCAATACCTTCCAGTAATTTTTTATGCTAGAAGTGTAGGGGAAGATTATGCAGCTTGACCCACACTAAAATTCTTGAGACTACCATTGTGTTTGCATCAAAATCAGGGAACCATGGGGTAACAAAAAGTCTCATAGATCCCCAAAACCATGGACCTTCTTGCAAAATATATTCTTATTCCTTCGATGATGCAAAATTTACTAAGAAGAATCATTTGGAGCAGAGTTGGATCTCAAGTTTTATTGTCCAAGTTGTGAAGATCCAATGAAAGATATCCATTGGTTTTGGCCAAAAATTGTTGAATTTGTTGATTTTCCACTACCTTGGGTATAGTATAGAGTCTTAAAAATATCTGACGCTACCAAACCAAGAATCTAAACAGAACTAATTTTCACAACAGAATATAAACAACATTAAATTATGTATACACATAATATATACAACTTTTTACAAATTTTCAACCCAGATTCGTTATATTAAACAGCATATAATACAATAGTCTATGGCTATTATACCATGGATAATGACCCTCATACATCCACTATTACGAGATAAAAAAAATATACTCTTACCATGTAGTTGTAGATGCTCTCACAACTCCTCTCGATCATACCCTATACCTTCTAGGTTCTTCGACTCCTGATCTACAACTCCTACCTCTATTAATGCTCCAATTCCATTTAGACATTGAACCTCATTTTTCAATCTACTCACTAGTTTTGCCTTAGTCCATCAAGGGCACAAAAAATCGAGACTCCTATCAAGATTTTCACAACTCCACTTGTGAACAACTCTCAATCTGCCCACAACTTCTCCTAAACTACTCAGGGACTCCAACGCAATATGGTCTTCCTACACTGCTCCAATGAATACCAACACAGGGCACGAATGACTTCCACCTATCGCTACAAGATGTCCATCTCCCACAATTAACATAGGCTAAGAATATTCCCATCATATATTGTAGAAGTCCTTTTCCACACAAAAGTGTTGGGCTCCACAAGATGCTCCTGGTTGATAGAACCTTGAGCCTCAACAACTGCATCTCTAACAACTACCTTTGTCCATCAAGGTGTTGCATACCGGGTTCCAACATGGATGCTATCACGTTGTCCTCCAACCAACCCTAAATTCCCAATCCACATTCACACTTGGTCTGCTCTCAGACTACCCTCCAACATTCCATGAGTGACCAAGTCCACGTTTTAGCATCTGCACCTAGTTAGGACATCCTTACACCTAGGAAACCCTTACACATGGCTGCCAATAGACTTCACCAATCTGCCCTTTTCTCCACAATAGAGGAGCTATTTCACAAATGTACGAGCCAATATTCAAAATGGAAACTTCCCACTCGTTAGGGCCTCTAACATGACACGTCAACCCTACCTCTTTGGCTTCCATAGGCTACAACAAAATTTTCCACACTAGGACACCTACATCACTCCATAGCGGGATCTTCTCCTAATTGGAGTTCCTTCATTCCCAAGGAAACTCCAAAAAATGTCTCCCAACAATATTCAATGTTGATTAATCCAAACTGATCCTTAAAAACACCACAAAACTTACCTTTCTTCACTTCTAGACTGATGTGCCTACTCTCACCTTGGCTGCCTGGTTAGGGCTTCCTAACAGTCCTTGTTAGGCTCCTCGAAACAGCTCCTAAGGCCTCCTACAGTTGTTCATCAACTGATCCAAAATTGGTCACTACAATGAACCAACATAAATGATAAGACAATAAAATTAATAGCTAATATTAACATCTCAAACATATTTACAACCCTGAACATGATTGATGGACCTGCGCATGATATTTCAATGCATTCCTTAATGGAATTGTCTAGTACGGTGTTTGAATACTTTAAGTGAAAGCCTTTTATCTTCTTAGAAGAAATCATTTTGGACATACTATAATGCTAGCTCATGCAAAACCTATGAGGGATCAATTATGTAGAGTGGAAAAGACTCATGCATCCTATAAGATTTTGGGTATTATGCAACATGACTTAATCTTGTAACTTTTTGGTTTCTCTAATAATATTTCTACACCGGTCTTGTAATATTTTTTGTTTATGAGTGCATATATATTTTTTTGTGTACATCCTTTGTGAAGGTTTTAAGCATGCTAGTGTGGATTCTTAAATTTCTCTCTCAGGATAGATGAGGCACGCTTTCCCCATTCTAAAGTCATGTTTCTTAACACTTGATTTTTCAAGCAAGAGATGTTGTAAGAAGAGTGTATGAAAAGAAGTGTCTTCAACAGAGCCACCAAGAATCCAAGTGAGAATATTTTGAAGTGATTGATAAGACAAGGGATACAATATAAGATTTTCACTGAAGACTCAAGAGTCACGATTTCCATTGAGATAGTTGACTCAGTTGTAAGGAGAATCCAAAGATTGAGGGATGAGGAACTATAACCATAATTTATGGAGTTAATACAAAGGTAATCGTGGTTGTTTTCACTTATTAAATTTCATATTATGTTTTTTATGGTTCTTTTATTAGTCTATAAATGATAGCACAGTAGATAAAGGAATGGTTAGTGGTGTAAGTTTCCATGGGAACGAGCTTGTACAATTGGTATGTATCACTTTCAAGGAGTGTTCTTGAATGTGTATTTAGACTTTATTTTTAAATACCTTGTTATGCTCATGTCATCATATAATGTACTCTATTAGGTCACCATGCCACCATTTTTCCAATTAGGGTTTTCCAACCAGGGTCTAGAAATAACTTAGAAACCATTAGAGGTTTTAGTATTGGTTTGAGGAACATATTTAGGTTATATTGTAATAATTCATGGCCATTGGTTCCAAGCAATAGAATAGGAAAATATTGGAAAATCAATCTGGTAATTTTAGCTCATCAATATCTATTTATATCGAGACTTGTAGAAATACAATGTTGCACATGATCTCCTTTTCAACAACAATAAGCTTAGGTGTAAAGGTTGCATCATTTCAAAATTCATATAGATATCTAAAGGGTTGATCTCTTTCTTGGTTCCCACATGTATTTTTTCTACTATACATATGTTCTTATGTTATAATTATGTTGTTTTCTTGCTTTATATTATTTTTGGCACTTTCTAGGAGTTGCACTAGCACTACCACATTGTATTCATGTTGGTTTTACTCTTCATTCCCATTGCCCTATTTTCGTGGTAATTTGTTGGAAATTAGTAACATTATATTATCTTATATAAGAATTGAAAAAGTTCATGATTACCTTATATGTAGATTCCAATTTACTCCTTTTGGAATAGAGTCTACTATTTACTTCCTTTAATTATAGTCAACCATTTATTATGCATTTTTAAGTCCCACAATGTTCTCTTTAGATGTAACTCTTAGTTCCACTAACCTACTCTGTGGTCATTTGTTAGAAACTATGAAAATTATCCTATCTAGTGCCTAGCTTCTGCTTTCTCCAATAGCATGGAATTATTTCATCCATATTTCTGTGTTTAGTTTTAGCTGTGCACTTATGCTTAGGGTGTCATCGTTTTGGCCTCTGCTCAAAATATAATGTTTATGAACCAAAATTAAAGGTATTGATATCAAATAATTACCCATGTCATGAGGAAAATAACATAGTTTTGGAAAGTAGTAGCAACTATATAAATGACAAAAAGGATGTTATGTGGAGGACAAAATTTCAAGCATATCCAAAAATATATTTTCTATTGTATCAAGTTGTAAAAATATTTTTGGTCAAATTGTAAAAGGGAGTGTCCATGGTTTGGAAGAATTCCTTAGGTAGAAAATATTTGATCACCACATATGGTGAGGATATGCTTTCGTTTGGTGATATGTGGACTTACACGTATCTTGCAAGAACAAGTTAAGAACGATAAAATTAGTGGGTATTAAAATTGTAGTTTTTTCAAAGTTATGAGTTCTTGAATTTGAACTCAACTACTTTCTAAGAAGCAGACTGTATGGCTAGAGAGGACTGGGAAAAGATATATAATAATGTTGAACAAGCATAGAAGGACCAAAAATAATTGATAATACATTGGAACATTTCACCTTCCTCATAATTGGAACATTGATATTTTAACCTTCTTCATTTTCTCCACCTTTCATGGTATGTAAGGCCTTTCTTTTCCTACTAAAAAGTAGATATAATTTTCCCTACTATTTTAAGTAATTTCTTTTACTAACAGTCAGAATTAAACATTAAGGGAAACAATTAGGACTTGCAAGGAGTCATTTTATCCACCTTTTATGGTTTTTTCATTTTACCAATAAATGTTATGTGAGGCCTTTCTTTTCTTACTAAGAAATCAGATAAAATTTTATCTGGGATTTTAAGTAATTGACTTTAATAACAAGAAAAATCAAACATTAAGGGGAAAAATTATCATTTGCAAGGAGGAAAAAAAAATGGATTGACCAATGAATGATTTTTTGTTCTCAGAGGTTTATAAAACTTCACACTCTACTGTTTTTAGAAAGGTGGTATTCAACGGTGAAAGAAGTCAATGCATGATTATGTTGGTTATCATAAACATGGTTAGGTGGCTGCAATGGCTAGCTTTAGTGAAGCTATAAGGGGAACCACTAGTTTTTCTGAAGTGGGAATCGCCTAAATGGTAAATTTATCATTTTTTATTACAAGCCTATTAGGAGGAAGGCTTGATTCGGATACCAGTGAAAGAGATGTTACAAACACCAAAAGAGGCCCCAAACTGAAGGCATAAGTGGGTTTATATTGAGCACACATTATTATCCTTATGTTGTTATTATATAAAAAAAAAAATTCCCATCCTTCCATGAAGGAATTTATGAAATATATCTACCATGCCCATGCTATGAAGTCCATCTCACTCTAGTTCCTTCCTTTAAATTATGTAGCAGTGACTGTAGACTCTAGAGGCATGTGGATGTGGAGAGATATGTGGATGCATTGTGTCTTGGAAAAAGGAAGAGACCACAATAATGATTTCCAATAAAATATTTTCAACTTTGAATGATTGTCTCATGTCATTTACCTACTTCCATGTCCATTTTCATAGAAAATAATGCCATGGGCACAACCAGGGCCTATCACATGTGTAGAATGGGATATTTACAAAGGTGAATCATAGGCAGATTCCCCTGCAGTCTCTGACATATTTTATATTGATCCATAATTCATATGGAAAGCGCTAACTTATATTTTCATTCCAATGAGTGGAGAAAACGATGATGACTGGATAATGTTGTTGATCAGATGTCTCAAGTCTAAAGATCAAGTAGATAGAGAAGCGAGGGTATTGGGTTCAGATATATTGTTTAACTTCATTTCTAAGAGCAACAAAGGGAAAAAAATCTTAGTAGTAGAATAATATTAGACTGCTTCCTTAATTAAATAACAAATAAAACACAACTTCCTTAGAAACATTAATCAATATTGTTCTAATTGGCTGGTTAAGTATGGATGGTTCCTCTAGCTCTTTGGTAGCTAGAAGGATAGTGATATATTATATTGTGGAAAAAAAACGAACTCGATTTGTTTCCAATGCATTTTTAACTAGTTCTCTAATCAACTGTAATGCCAATAGCACTTGCCAATTGCTGAGTTTTAGAGGTTGCCTTGTAGGGATGAGATCCTTGTCTTTAGTGGGTTCTGTGAACTTGATTTGTTCTATCGGTTGGACTGTGCTTTTTGGGTTGGAAGGAATTTCCAGCAACTAGTATGGCCATCAAATCTATGGCACCCTATAAACGTAGAGTTGTTGTGAAAATTAAAACCACTGGTATTGCCTTAGGGATGGACTTCTTTCATTTGTATTTAATTAGGAGACATTATATTTAAGTAGAAAAACGAGTCTTATGGTTTCAGTGTCATTGGATTGGAGATAGGGTGCATTTCAAGGGGAAGTTTGGGTACAAATATGGGAGATTGGTATACAGTGTTCTGCAAGGCCTGGTTTGGGTCAAGTAGGAAATGGGCAGTTGTCTTCTCGGTGACCATGGTGGTCGAGAGGAATATGATAGAAAAAGATAGTGAGCTCATGTATACTCAAGGAGTATATATGAACTTAGTCTCTAACAATATTTAAAAGGTATTTAGCTATGAAATTATGGTGTACTCTTCTGCATTCTTGTTGAATGCTATCTTGCCTACAGTTCGCAGTAAGTGGGAAAACTTCCCATTTTGATATATTTTTTATAAAAAAACATCAGGCCTTTTTGAAGAAGAAGAAGAGTATTTATATTGTTTAATAAACTAGTTGTATGTATATGAGGATGATAATGCATCACTCATCTTGATAATTTTTCTAGTTTCTCCCATAAATGAACTTTCCTTTTCTAGCTTTTCACATAACTTCATTTATAGCCCTTTTTAATGGTATATAGACACACTGAATTTGTCATCACATAGACACTAATTTTGTAATCTCAATGAAACTTATCACTGTTACAAACACCATGAAATACTTAAAAACATCAATTTATTTATAAACTGTAGCCACATTTTCACAATTTTGTGGTTCAAACTTCTTTTCCTCTGTCTCCCGTGGTTAAAAATTTTAATTAAAGTTGTCTTCATTCAATGTCACTTGGAAGTTGGCACATCAAATATGCTCTGTTACTTCTCTGTTGTGTGCTTGAGCTTCCTCATATTCTATCCACTCTTATTAAGTTTCAAGGTCTATAGGATGCGTGGAAAGTCTTTGCATTCATGTGTATATGTGATGGATGTTGCTCCATTGGCCATAAAGTCATTGGTGATATTGATGTTACAAGAAGCCCAACTTCTAATGTGGGACTTATTATCCCTTCACATCATGATATTTATTCTATTGAAGATCTAGCACACCTTATTTATGATTTTAAGGAAATTATAGTGTAATGACTTAAAGGAAATTATAGATTAATTTGGTCTTCAATGATATTCCTCCTCATTAAATCATGCAAGACAAACCCAACTCCTCTTTCAATGGTGAATATGGGGACTTTAGACTGGGAATTCCAAGCTTCAAGGGGAATATATGGGTGTACACATTCCTACAGTCTTTGAAAGAGAATAAATAGGTTTCCACATACAATATGTAGTCTATGAAATATTAATGAAAACTCCATGTAGGGGGCTTCTCCTTAAAGCAGGCCCACAAACCAAGTGTGAAATATCCATGTCATGAATATCAATGCTCTTTGGGTTCCTCTAATGGAATTCTAGGCAGAGACCCCACAAAAGATGGGCAATTTTTAAAATTAGCTGAAAAATGATTTGTAATACATCCAAAGCAAGGTATACAAGTTGACTTCCAAAATGAACAAGTTTGTCTATTGCAATTTTCTAGGTTGGATCATCAAAACGTTTTCCAATGTGGCACACGTACATATATTTATATATACACCCTAAGTCCCCTTATCACCACAATTATTGATCAGGATGAGAGCATTCCTCTCTCTTTGAGGTCTGTGCTATTGAACAACAATTGTTTGGGATCCATTTTCCTTTGGATTATTCTGTCAAAAGAAACTAAAATATGCCAACGAGTCTGCCACTTGACCTGTGCTAAATCTATGTAAGAGGAATCAGTTTCATATTTTCAATCCTCGACATCTTTGAAAACTTATCCTTATTCACATAGTAAGATGAAGGCCTTTCAAAATTATATGTTTTCTGGTAAGAATATTCGACAATTACAGTACTGCTTTGCCTAAGAGCCTCAATTCCAAGTCTGTTGTTAGTGAAAAATCATTGCTTTTCCTGGAACATCAATTGTTATAGTGATGCAAATATCTCCACTTGGAAGGAAATAATTAATGTGATGTAATGTTTGTATAAAAATATCGTTTCCAAACACCACTCTTAATGAGAAGAGTATCATGTAGAGTGCATCTGTGTACAAGTTTCTTGATTCAATGATGACAATCTATTTTCTCAACAGGGCTTTATTTTCCATATCATTGGAACAAACAATGTATTTCACAAATGGAATATGGAGTTCCCCAAGTATAATCCTATCTCTAACCCTTGAAAGAAATTTTACATCACTTTACAAATTGCAACCTCATCATCAACTCCACTCTTTCCAATAATTATTTGGACTTTCAAAATAGTTTTCTCCCCTTGGAGTTCTCACTTCCATGAAATATCATCTTAACACAATAAAATTCCTTCACAAGGGTTTTCCTATCACAAGCAAGTGCACATTGATGAAAAACATCCTTTACCCTAATAGTTCCATTGTTCTCTTACAAGCCATACATATGAAATGAATTTTGGATGACCCTGCACAACCCTTACTAATGATACCCATGCTTATTTCTCCTTCACCGATTGCACAATATGTCTATGTCTAGTGGTAAAAAATATCACAGACTACCCATCAGCAAGTATTCACTTGAAATTCAAGTTTTCTCCAAATAACACACATGTAAAGGCTACATAATCCACTCTTGGTGCTACAAACTTACCGGTTGCAATCATCCATAGGAAGCCGATTATGACATGATATATTTCTATATTGTTTGTGGCCAAAGATCTCAAGGAGGAATAATTTAATAACACTGATATTTGTATGAAAAAATTCTTGAATAATTCTAACTAATTTTGTGTGCCTTGGAGTTAGGTGTAATATCCCTCCTGGATTGCACAAACTTTTACAAAGGAAAAAGTCTTCTGCACATTGAAGACTTATTGTTCCTTCAATGATTTTTGTCCTCTTTGAAATTTGAATCTGACTACTTTCTTCTGTGATCTCATACTTCAAGGATTCAAAATAAACAATCACTGTTATTTGTCATTGATTTTCTCAATTGCTGATGAATAGAGCTACCTTGTTAACTCCATGGGATCAAAAAACTGTGAAAATACATGAAGTATAACCCGTATTTCCTTCATTTTCATGTTCTAGAATTTTTGTGCAAACCCCAATATAAACTAGTGGATAGCACACCTCACCCATGGGATTCAAAAGTGGAACCTAATGGCATGAAACTAGAAAAATGGCTAGTAAAATTGGAAATGACCAATTATGCCAACTCTTTGAATTTGAAAATGCAAGAGGCATATTCAACCCTCGAAAATAGGCTTAGAAGAGGTTGTGTCATCTATTCAAAAGCTATAAAAATATTATATCCTATCTTCTCCAATGAGGAAATAAAGGAAAATTCTTAAGGCTACTATAAATGTGCATGTGTCATCGAGCCATTCATGTTGGAGCCTTCCCAGATGTCCATCAAAGCCACTTTTCCTAACCCAACCCAGTAACCCAAACTGATTCAATATCATGGATAGCATGCCATATAGATCCTAAACCTGGGTCATCATCAATTATCCGGCTTGCTACCAGATCACAGCCCCACCATGGACATTACTCATGGCCTGTGGGAGAATACCTTTTGTAATTCTTATTTTTTTTATTGTGCCCTGTTCAAAAATTTAGTGACAATAGAATAGTATTTGAAACATTCAAGTGTGTCATATGCTCTTCCTTCGCACCATTTATAGTTTTTTGATAAACATCCAAATCCTTCCATATTAATAAAACTAAGCCTGTCTCAGGAATTTTATGAAGTTGAAGATTCTTTCTTGGAAATAGGATTTCTATTTTAATGGTTCCTTCCTAAGGAAATTATGGTATTACTTATCTTGGACATAAGTAATAGATTGTTGAAGGCACTAGCATCTACAGGATAATTTAAATAATTACATTGATTAGCCCTTGGGGGATTTTACATTGCTATCAAATTAAATTCCCACTGCCATGCAGTTTCCTGAAAGAAACTTAGGAAGCTATTTGTAGTCATGGACATTTAGAGTTTTAGTTGGAAATTTAGTCATCTTCTAGTGTTTTTTCCTTTTCTTGTGCTTGGATGTTGACACTATTTATGTCCATACATATGCTCCTCCATTTTTGAATATTTATATTTATAATTTTATGGGAATTCTTCTCTATAGATTGTGATGAAAACCCTTATAATGGAGTAGACTTTGGGAATAAAAATACATAATTTTTTTCAGTCATGAATATGTTACTTCTTCATGACAAGGC
The DNA here is from genome assembly GCA_034641835.2 of Pinus albicaulis. Lineage (NCBI taxonomy): Eukaryota > Viridiplantae > Streptophyta > Pinopsida > Pinales > Pinaceae > Pinus > Pinus albicaulis. The sequence goes on along the minus strand of CM076584.1, from coordinate 408,236,724 downwards.
TATCTGTTGAACAATTTTTGAGGATATGGGAACCTAATCTATCACATAAAATCCTACGAAGTTCAATAAATATTCTCTTTTTCTGTCATACTATGTATACATTGGGGCATATTGCTAGAATCATGCCATGGATTCCTCTTTATATCTAAGACAAATCATATCTAACTCAAACATGATGTTCGGATATCCTTCACTTTCATAGATTTGACTCCAGCAGTGAGAATTTATTTAAATTCAAGCCAGAGTTTTAACTTTTAACTGTTGCAATCAACCTTATATGACATGTTCTTTGTACATTTGGGGTAATGAAAATTCCACTCATTCATTTTCCATATCAAGGGAGTTTTACAAGTGATAGTAATTAGTTTCAACTAAAGATTCAACCAAAGTTGGGCAAAACCATATGCCTTCCTCTAAACCAAATGCCAGGGGGGTTTGCATGTTGTAAGGTTTCATTTTTAAGATATGAGGTTTGCAATGCTGGAAGGTAATAAAGATGTATCTGACTATTTTGATGGATTTTGTTGCAAAATTCTAATCCAGGAGGTAGAATCAACGTAAAGTTGGTCTCTGAAGTTGGAGTTGGAGTGATAGAAAGTGGTGTAGTAAAGGGCCATGTAGATCGTGTATTAATTTTAGGAAATGATGGTGGTACTCGAGAATATTTATGGACATGAATAAAAAATGTTGGGCTGCCTTGGGAACTTGGACTAGCAGAGACTCCCCAGACATTTGTGGCTAATTACTTGTGTGCTCGAACAATTCTACAAACATATGATCAATTGAAAACATGAAGATATGTTGTCATAGATGCTCTCCTTGCTGTAGCAGAGTTTGGTTTCAATACAACACCCATTATTAGTCTTGGTGCATCATGGTGTGTAAATGTAAAAAAAACATATATGTACTTCAATGGTATGGCAACAGAGAGATTTTTTGTGAGGAATTTAGGTGAAAAATCTTAACAATATATGACCGAAAAAAATTCCCCAACACAGTATATTCCCCAACGGACCAATATGGTTGTCAAAATCACTCACCCTGAGACTCAAGAAGAGCTAAAGTCTGGTCTGAAAGGTATGAAGTTATATTTTCAAATAGAAAATAATGTCGTGTCATCAATTAAAGATTCCATTCCTCCATCAGTCAGACTGCCTACATACATACCTCCACTTTCAGGTTATTTTCTTTAATTGGTTCACACCCAATAAATTTATACTCATCGATGCCAGCTGGGTCATATGGTAACATTTCATCTAATTTTAAATAACCTTTAAAGATAAAAATCAACATATCAAATTATTCACACCCGTTAATAGGAAAAAATAAACTGGATAAAATCCATTTTGGTGAGATGCTGGATATATTTAAGCCATTCCCACGGGCTTTAGAAACCACTCTAGCTCTAGTTCAAGTTTTGGATGGAAAGAAAAAATCCTTGCCAGAATCTCTTAACAGTCAATCAAGTTTTCTTGTAGTTGCATTTGTCACCAGTGAACATGCCTACTGCGAAAACATGTGATCTCTCTGATGGTATGGTTTCAAATTGTTCTGTAGTTTCTGCATTTGAGCCTGGATTAGATCATCATACTAGTGAGCAGTAGAAAAAAAGATCTAAAAAATAGGTATGGCTTTCAACAAATGAATGTTCAAATAAGATGAAAAAATCTGAGCACAAGCCTAAAATGTAGCAGATGTGACAACAAGTGTCAATGGTAGGAAGCTCTTCAAATATGGAAAGGGAGTGAAAAGGAGAGGTGGTTGTATAGGATTATAAACTTAGTGGTTCTTGTGGATCGGTGGAGGAGTTACTTTTGAGTTATATTTCATCATCTACCTCAACAACTCCTTTAATGGCAACCCTACAAAAGACAATTAAATTTGTTGATGGAGGTGCTAATTCTGACCTAGCTATAGAAACAATTATGCATTCTTGACTGCAAAATCCTGATTTTGTAGCCCATCCTTGTGGTTCATTTAGCAATCCAAAAAATGTGAAAATATACTATTACAAAAAAAGTCATCAAGAAACATGGTTAATGTTGTGGACACTCCCTCGTTAAGGATATCAAGAGTTTCATCATTTGTAGATTACATCATCGAAAGGGATATTTCTAGGGGAACCTTGGAACCTTTACAATATTTATAATATTTAAGTGAATTGATCATTGCTAATATGTATTCATCTTTGGGAAGCTCTGGTGAGGGATATGAATGAAAAACAGAAACGTTTGGGCTAGTTATAGAGTTTTCTACAAAGGATGTTGGAGTAGTAAATAAAGCAGCAGAAGATATGAAGTTTGATAAAAATAATGTTCTTGTAGGAACATCGAAGATCCCAACATGTAGTGAGGATGGCATTAAATCAGATTCAAAACTTAGAAATGTGAATAATAAAAATTCTGAATCAACAAGCCATAATGTTTGACAAAGTTGCAACAATGATTTTGTTAATTATGAAATTTGAGAGAAGCAAGATCTTGGAAATTTTCTCCATCTTGAGCATGGGATTGTTGTGGTTTTTAATTCCCAGTCTAAGTTGTCAATTTCACCTGATGCTGACATAAAAAAATATTTTATTTATTTTTCCAATTCTTTCATTGGAAAAGAAAAATCTAGTTTGCATGTTGGGGAGAGAAAAATCAATGGAATGCATGAGTAGGTTGGATTCTCAATTGGCTACACATGACAATGGCATAGTGGTTTTTGATCAAAATATGCTGAAAGAGAAAAAGGGTGAAGTGTTATTTGTATATGAGCATTCAACAACTGATACAGGTAAGGTTTTTGAATGGGAATTGCAATCAGAAGCTACAACAGTGCTCCCTAAAGCTGATATGGCTATTTTGGAGGAAAAAATAGGTTTTCTGTCTGGTAAAATAGTTTTTAACTGCAAAAAATCTTTTGGATATAGAAACAAAGTTAGGTTTAACCATGATAGTGCCAAATTAATTGGGGAATGTTCAGCTGCCAATGTGAAGGAAATTTACACACATGATAAGGGTCAAGTATCCATCAATAATAGTGATATTTGTCAAATGTCTGCTCAAATTAGGTGTCATATTTTCCTGTTGAAAGCGAAGGAAAGAAGGATTTAGTAGGTAGATTGACAGAAAAGGAGAATAAAATTTCTTCCAATGTTTCTGCGAAGAATAATGTTTCAAATATTGGTGATGCTACCAAGGTAGTAGTTGTCAACAAGCAAAAGAAAAAGAAGGACTTTTTCAGTAAGGAAAATGATGCAACTTCCATAGGGGTTTATATAATTCTTATAAGGTTCAAGAGGAGAAGGAGGAAGATGTGAACCTTCCAGAACCATCCAAAATAGTTACCGATATTTTCAAAAGAAATAATTCTTCAAAAGAGCCTGAGAAGAAAGTCCTAAAAGAAGTGGATGTCTAGGAAGATGCAGTTGAGCTTTCAAATCCTATGAATCAAGTAGTTATTTTAGTTACTAAATGTTCAGGAGAGAGAAATTACTCTAGATATTTTTTGTTGACAATCAAGGATTAGTGCAAAGATCTACCAAGTCATTTTGAAATTTGTCCAGACAGTATTCAATTACTCGGAAATTCCCAAGAACTTGAAATTCATGTAGATTAGAAAGCACTGCAAGAGGACTTGACAGGAAACTGAGTGGGAATTATCTACTTGAACGTCATGGAAGAAATATGGCTAGTTTGGATGATGATATATGGGCCAAGCCGGTGGACGCTTTTGCTGATGGATGTGATATGTGGATGGATGCAGATCTTAGTGGTTCCTCTTCTGTGTTTCAACCTGGCCAAGGTTATAATACTATATTTTCAAGAAATACCTGTGAAACACAAATGACTATGAATTTCATCCTTCTTGGAGGCCCTTATATGCAAGAACAACTTCCACAAGTTGGACTAGTGAGAAATAATGTTGATGCTGATAGCTGGCAGCGTTCTTCTAGTTCGCAGAAGGGTTTTATTCCTCCTCCACAACCTTCTCTGACCTCAATTCATATATCAGAGAACCGATATGAAGTGGGTAAGGTTTCTGATGAGGATAAGTTGAAACAAAGACAAATTAAATCCATCCTTGATAAATTAACTCCACAAAAATTTGAGAAATTTTTTGAATAGGTCAAATAAGTGAACATTGACTCTGCATCATGTCTTCATGGTATAATATCTCAAATATTTGACAAATCCTTGATGGAGCCGAATTTTTGTGAAATGTATGAAAAATTGTGTTTTCAACTTGCTACATGAATACCATAATTTTATGAAGATAATGAGAAGGTTGTTTTCAAGCGAGTTCTCTTGAAAAAATGTCAGGAATAATTTGGAAAAGATGAAAAAGAAGAGGCAAAGGCTGAGAAAGCAGAAGAGCATGGTGAAAAAATCCTTTCAGTAGAACAAAGATGGGAGAAGAAGGCTACAGCAAGATGATGAATGCTAGGAAATATAAGGTTTATTGGTGAGCTTTAGAAAGAAAGTATGATGGCCGAAAGAATTATGCATGCATGCATCAAAAAACTAATTGGTGAATTTCAACATCTAAAGGATGAAAATGTTGAAGCTTTATGAAACTAATGAGCACCATTGTTCATATGATTGACCATTCAAAGGCCAAGGAATATATTGATTCTTACTTCAATAGGATGACAAAAATGTCCAATAGCCAAGTGCTTCCCTCTAGGTCGAGGTTCATGTGGAAGGATCCGATTGATCTGAGGAGGAAAGATGAGGGCCCAAAGAAAATAAAGTAAGTACATCGGGATGTTGTGCAATAATTACATGGATAGGAAGACCACTCTCGAGGTGCCAATATGGGACATTTAGGTCAGAAACTTGTGACACCACTTGATCACAATGTGAGAGGACTTGCGATGCCACCTTACATGGCAGGTGCACAGACGGGTTCACTTCCACATATGGGTCGTATTAAAGGGCCACAACCCCATATGGGACCATGTGACCATGGATTCACCAGTTAAGATGCTCGGATTGTGGATAAAGCTCAATTTGAAAATCAGTCTATGCCAAGCCCTTCAACACACAGAGCTTCTGATGATAGCCAATTGAATCTTGGTCCTAAGGGAGGTCTTTTCAAGGGAACAGGATGGAGGGTTCAGCCTCCTCCATATGCTAAGAGTGGTCTAGCAAATATTCCACCATTCACATATTTGAGTAATAGACAAATAGGTGCAGGTACGATTTCAGGTTGCAGTTCTGACCGGATGCTAGTTGGTATGAGACATGAAATTTTGACAAGTAATTACGTTACAAAAAATCCTTTATTTGTAAAATCATGTGTCTAGGAAAGATAGTTTAATAATTCATACTCATCATGTGACAGAGGTGGGAACACTGCAAATGTTGAATTTCAACTATAAGAACATTCTTCTCAAAGAACTTTGAGTTCACAGCTCATTGAGGCTCAACTTAGGAAAAAGGATGAAATGGAAATCAAAGAATATTAAAGGCTCATTCCTTTAAAAATATTCCATGCATTTTCATTATGTATTTTAGAAAAGTCAACAATTTTCCCTGACCTTTTCTTAATTTTGCATGGCATACTATCCAATGCGAGAGATTTGAAGGAGGCAAATTTTTGTGTAACTGACCTTAAAGCACCATTGTTCCATTTAACTATGGTTTGACTTTGGATATTAGATTATTTTGTCAGGAAATATGTTGAAAGTGATCTTTTGGGGAGTCTACTTAAACATTTATGCAAGTATGAGCCTTTCTTGCTAAATCAAGGACAACCTACTGAAGGGTAGTGTCAAATTTTGTGTTTGTTCTTATTCAAGTTTGAATTTATTTCAGGATTGCTACAGTATATGGTCATTTACGATTATAAATTATAACTATATATAATTTTGATGTTTCTAGGTTGGAGACTGTATTATGTTCATTGGAGGATGCTATTGTTGATGCGCACAATGCTCTTGAGTTCCTTGGTAAGATTCTCCCAAAACTGGTTGTTGAAGGGATATTCTTTATTCAAGATATAGCAAGGTAAATCAAGGATGGAATTATAGAGCCAGGAAGATTATTAGAAAATAGGCATGCAATAGAAATTCTTGGAATTGTTTTGGAAGATATTAAGAGACTAAAGGGGGAGCATCTATTATTTTCTTTGTACAACAAATCAAGATTTGATTTAGAAAGCTTCATGCCCAAGAAATGAGGGGTTTTTTAGGGATTTATCAAGAAGAAAAATATTCAATTTTTATAGCCAATCAGCATTAGTAGACATGTAATTAAGAAAAATTCAAGGTAGCCTGCTCACAATTTTTCCTGATCAATTTTTTTCTTTATCTGTTGTCTCTCATGTTGAAAAGTGAATGGTTGGTTAGTTCTTAGCTTGTGCTCTGACTAAATATGCATAAAAATATCACCGTCAAATTTTTTTCTATGGGAAGGTTACAAGGAACGTGATTGGAAAAAGGATGGGGAGACAATGCATATCACGTCTTAGATATGGTTCATTCGTCAAGTTGGATATCGCTTAGACACCTAAGCCATCAACTCTGGAAATATTTCTAGTAGGAATTCATATGGTTTTCTATGTTATGATTATTCATTAGGGTATTTTTGAGGTCTAAAATGGGCCTCCTAAAGAAATTATAAAATAATAGTGGAAATAATAAAATAAGATTTGATTACATCATAAAATTTTAGAGGGAAAAAAAGAAAAACCTATTTTTTCAACTTGTATTTTCAACTTATCTCCCAAACGTTTCAATCAAATTTCAAGTGAGAGTAGTCATTGGATGAAAAATTTTATTCCTCGTCCAAGGAGTACTCATGTTTCATACTTTTGATGGAACCTGCTACACGAAAAATGATAAATACATGGAAAATGTGATTGCAATCACGTTTTTTCATGTATTTGTCATTTTTTCACGTAGCAGGGTCTATCGAAAGTATGCAACATGGTTACTCCTTAGATTTAGAATTAAATTTTTCATCCAACGAGTACTCCCACTCTAAATTTGAGTAAAAAAATTGGGAGATAAGTTGAAAATACGAGTTCAAAAAGCAGTTTTATTATTTTACTATTTTTGAATATTTTTACCCTTGTACTTAGAAAATGGTGAATCATCCCCTATGGTTGACATCATCATATTGAATCTTATTGGTTCTTATAAAGTTTATTTTGGTTGTACATTTTTCTTATGTGGCCCATTTTAAACCTCAAAATTCCCCTAATGTCACCTCATGGTTATTTTTGGCAAGAAAATGTTTTAGGAATGCCAAACACGACATCGGTGGACAAGTAAATTTTTTTTTTTATAATTGCAATTTCCATTCCATGATATCCTCTCTTTATTGTTTGATTCTATTTTGGACATTTCTTTTGATTTTGTTTTGTATTTTAACTATGAAATTGAAAATACTTAGTATCATGTTCATTTAAATAACAACCAAAGCTTGAAGATGAAATTAATATTACACTATATTGATTGGAATCCTTATAGCTATTTTGTGTTGAAATATTTTCATGACTGTCAGAAAAATTTACTTTCATGTTGTTATTTGAGTACATGTTATTTATATACTTGACTAAGTTCATGTGTTAGAAAATGAAATGTTGTTGTGAATAAAATGAAAAGGATTAAATGTCACACCTTAGATTATTTGTCTTCGTAAGTTATCTATAGCTTCAAATTTTTAGCATATAACTTAGTTGACATGATTGTTCCTAAGCTTTCCTTGAAATTTGAATACTAAGTTACTATGGTTTTTTTTTCTATATATGGTGACATTTTATTTGTTTTGTTTATACAAGTTATCTGGCCACATTATAGTGGTCATTATCACCCCAATCGAGAAAATTTGTTCAAGATTCTTACATGTATGGGGGAAAATGGATTTGACATTGCTGATGTTGAGGTATATGTCGTATAAACTATTTATAGTCTAATTTAGTTTATATTCTAGTGATCATTGTCTTTCACGTTTTAAACTCTACATTGTATCTTCTTCTTCTTTTAGAAAATGAACTCAGTATTGATGGTAAGAAGCAAGAATTGAAAAAAGATGGGAGATAACATTAGAGTGACAAATGCAAAAAGAGAGAGAGGAGAACTGGTCTGGTGATACCCTTAGAGCAAATATCCCACATAAGACACACATATAAAGGATGATGGTCAAGTGCAATGCCCTGAAAACACAACGATAATGTCTTGAAGTGATGAAACACCATTTCATGTGTAAATTGTAGTCCAACCAATATTGAGCGGGAAAATCATATTTTACTACTTTAACATTTAATATAATATAATTTATGTGGTTGAAATTATTTATAGTTGCACTTGATATTGTTTAGTATTGTAATTAAAATATGCAAATTTGTGTTTTCATATTAGATGAACATGCACATTGTATGACATTTTTTAAATCATAAAAATTAATTTATGTTTATTAATAATGAACAAAAAATCAATTTAAAACTACTAGATTAGTAGTTTATATTGATTAATGATGAAAACAAATAAAATGAATATATGACTAAATTAGTCATTTATAATGATTATTAATGAAAGTAAATAAAATTAATATAAACTACTAAATTAGAGATTTATATAATGAATAAATGACTACTGCAAATGATAAATGTGTGATTACAAATGACGACTAAATTTTTCATATATATGACTATTAGTAGATAATTGTCAATATCTTATAACATGACCAAAATTTAGTCATATTTCTTCGGTCATTAATTGATTTGAAAGGATGACTAAAATTTGCATATATATGACTATTATCAGCTAATTTACAGTATCTTATAACACGACCAACAATTTGGTCATATTTCTTTGGTTATTAATTGGTTTTCTTGGGTGATCATATAGTAATATATTTTGTTATATATTTGGTCATTAATTTTCACAATTAATGACGAAATCAAAGATTAAATCAATGACCAAATCAATGACAAAATCAGTGACTAAATTAATAATCAAATCAATGAATAAATCAATGACTAAATCAGTGACTAAATTAATGACCAAATATACTACTAGATAACAAAATTGAGATAACCAATTAATGACTAAGCTAAAAACGACCAAATGTTGGTCGCGTTATTGTTGGGTATGTGTTATATTCTTTCCATGATTGGCCCCACGCGCTGTATGTTGCGTCGGGCGTAGCTGGGGGGTCACGAGGGGCGAAGCAGTCCCCACCGTTGGGGTCCGGGGACCCACTCATAGGCAGATCCGCCCATGGTTTTGTGCATGGTTTTGCACATGGTTTTGGGGTTCGATGGTTTTCGGCCCTTGGTATTTTTGTAGATCCGGTCAAGGGAACTACGGTTATGTTCTAATCCAGGGTTAATGGATTGGGGTTTATGTATGCTCCGGCATGTATATATATATGTTGTAACACTAAAAGGAATATAATGAAAAATCAAGCTGGTCGTCCCGATTTGGGATCCAGGGGAAAATCTCTGTGTTTATCTGTTTTATGTTTTATGCTCTTGCTATTGTTTATTTTCTGTTATAAGAATCGTGTGTAGATATTTCCGTTCAGGGTTAAAACCTACATTTGGTATCAGAGCTGTTTCGGCTTCAAGGGGACGCCTTTGTTGTTGAGGGTTTTTTGCTCGGGCCTGTGGTAGACCCTGTGCAGTGGGAGATCTGCGGGATCGATTCTTGCGGTGAAAGAATATGGCAAGCGGCGGAAAGATAGAGATCGAGAAATTTAAAGGTCAGAGTTTTGAGTTGTGGAAGCTCAAGATGGAGGATCTGCTGGTGGATAAAGATCAGTGGATCGCGGTAGATCTAGGTACTAAACCAACGACAATGTCAGATGAAGACTGGAAGAAACTGGATCGGAAGGCCAAGAGCACAATACGGTTGTGTGTGTCAGATTCAGTATTGTTGAATGTATCTGGGGAAGCTACGGCGAAGAATTTGGGGGAAAAACTTGGGACTTTGTACCAATCTAAGTCTCTGGTGAATAAGTTGTTCCTGCGGAAAAAGCTGTATAACCTGAGGATGAAGGATGGAGACTCGGTGACAGAGCATCTGAACGCCTTCAATACTGTGGTAAGTCAGCTGTCGTTTGTTGATATTAAAATCTCAGATGAAGATAAGTGCATCAGTTTTTTGTGCTCTCTACCAGACTCGTGGGACAGTCTGGTTATTGCAATAGGTAGCAATACAACTACCTTGAATTTTGATGACATTGTCTCAGCCTTGCTGTCGGAGGAAATGAGACGGAGAAATATGGAGGGTCAGAATGGAGATGCCTTATCTGTACGAGGAAGGTCCCATAACAGAAACAAGAATAAGGTTTCAAGTGGGAGATCTAAATCTAGAGGGAGATCTAAATCTCCTGGAAAGTTTGTAAAGGTGTGCTGGAAATGCGGAAAGGAAGAGCACTACAAAAAGGAATGCAGAACTAAAGCTCTTGAGAAAGGAAAGGGATCTGATGAAGGTCCTTCTGCAGAGGAAAAAACCACCTCAGATGAAGGTGGGGATGTGTATTTGGCTTCTTCTTCAAATACACATGTAGATCATGAGTCATGGTTGATTGACTCAGGTGCATCCTTTCACTTCACTCCCCATAGGGAGTGGTTCTGCGAGTATGAGAAATATGATGGTGGTGATGTTTTCCTAGGGGATGATAGGAAGGCCAGAATCATCGGACGTGGAAAGGTCAAGCTGAAGCTGCAAGGTGGAAGGATTAGAACACTTCCCGGTGTTCTGCATATTCCTGCATTGGCCAGAAATCTGATTTCTGTAAGCAAGATGGATGATGCAGGTGTAAAAACAGTGTTCGAGAAAGATGCCTGCAAGATGGTTCGGGGAGCACCGGTATTAATGCGGGGAGTTCGGACTGGAACTCTGTACAAGCTACAAGGTAGTACTGTTATTGATGGGTGTAACAGTTCTGTGGTTCCTAAAAGTGGGACGGAAAGCCTAGCTGTCTCTGGAGAAAAGACCATGCTATGGCATCAAAGGCTTGGACATATTGGAGAGAAGGGCCTTCGGATACTGCACAGAGATGGTATGGTAGAAGGTATGTCTAATTGTTCTCTGGATTTCGATTTCTGTGAACATTGTGTATATGGGAAGCAGAATCGGGTGAGTTTTCCTTCTGGTGCTAAGAGGGCAAACAAGATATTAGAACTTGTGCACAGCGATGTGTTTGGGCCTGTGTCAGTTCCATCACTGGGAAAGTCTGTGTACTATGTTTCATTCATAGATGACTTCTCAAGGAATACATGGATATATTTCTTGAGGTAGAAATCTGAAGTCTTTGAAAAATTTAAAGAATTTAAGGCTCTGGTGGAAAACTAGACAGAGAAGAAGATAAAGGCCCCGAGGATAGATAATGGTGGGAAGTTTTGCAAGAAGGAATTTGAAGAGTTTTGTAAGAAGTGTGGCATAGCACGGCAGAAGACTACTCCATACACACCTCAGCAAAATGGAGTTGCAGAAAGAATGAACAGAACACTAATGGAAAATGCAAGAAGCATGCTTAGTGGTATCGGGTTAGGACAAGAATTCTGGGCAAAGGCAGTGGAGACTGCATGTTACTTAATTAACAAATCACCTTCATCAACATTGGAGGATAAGACTCCACATGAGGTATGGACTGGTAAGAAACCCTCTCTTTCACATCTAAGGGTATTTGGATGTGATGCATATGTACATGTTCCAAAGGAGAAAAGGACCAAGTTGGATAATAAATCTGAAAGGTGCATCTTTATTGGGTATAAGGATGGTTTAAAGGGCTACAAGCTTTGGAACCCAGAAACAAGGAAGGTTGTGTACAGCCGAGATGTGGTGTTTAGAGAAGTGAAAGATGTTGTTAAACATGAAGTCCTACCAAAGGAACCTGAGAAGATAGAGTTTGAGCTAAAGGAGGATGAATCCGACTCTACAACAGAAGAAGACTCAGAAGATGAAGAGCCACAAACTCCAGCTTTGAGAAGATCAGTTCGGGAAAGAAGGCAACCAAAAAGGTATAGTCCATCTGCTTTCTGTTCAGGTTTTGCCTTAACTATAACTGATGATGAACCCAGAACTGTCAGGGAGGCAATAGATTCAGAGGATGGAAAACTCTGGAAGGAGGCCATGGTTGATGAAATGGCATCCTTGCACAAAAATGATGCATGGGATTTGGTGGAGTTGTCAGCTGGAAGGAAGCCCATTGGGAGAAAATGGGTGTTTAAGAAGAAGATGAATGTAGAAGGCAAGGTGGAGAAATACAAAGCTCGGTTGGTAGCAAAAGGTTATTCCCAGGTGCCGGGAATTGATTTTGGTGATATTTTTTTCTCCTGTTGCCAAAGTTACTTCTATTAGATTACTTTTATCTGTTGCTGCTGCATTTGATTTTGAGATAGAACAGATGGATGTGAAGACAACATTTCTTCACGGGGATCTAGAAGAAGAGATCTACATGAAGCAACCTAAAGGATTTATGGTGAAGGGTAAGAAAGAACTGGTATGCAGGTTGAAGAAGTCTCTGTATGGGTTAAAACAGTCACCAAGGATGTGGTATCAGAAATTTGATACCTATATACGGGGACTTGGCTTCACCAGAAGCAAGGAGGATCACCGTGTTTATTTTAAATTAATTGGTGACCGTGTTATTTATTTGGTCTTGTATGTGGATGATATGTTGTTGATTGGAAATGACAAAGAAATTATCCAAGATTTGAAGACCCAACCGTTCTCCAAATTCGACATGAAGGATCTTGGTGCTGCAAACTATATTTTGGGCATGGAAATTAAGAGAGATCGGGCAAAGAGGAAGCTCTGGTTAAACCAGAGGAAGTATGTCGAGACTATATTGCAGAGGTTCAATATGCAGGATAGTAAAGCGATGAATGTTCTTATTCCTGTAGGTGTAAAGCTGTCTGCTGAACAGTGTCCCAAGACACAAGAAGAAGAGGAGTATATGTCTCGTGTTCCATATGCAAGTGCAGTGGGTAGCCTGATGTATGCAATGGTCTGTACTAGACCAGACATTGCACATGCAGTGGGAGTATTGAGCAGGTTTATGTCAAACCCAGGGAAGGAGCATTGGACAGCAGTGAAGCGGGTTTTCAGATATTTACGTGGCACTAGTGATTATGGCTTCTGCTACCAGGGAAGATCAGGATTGGAAAGAATGTTGGACATTCGTGGTTTTGTTGATGCAGACTGGGCTGGAGATCTGGACCAAAGAAGATCTACAAGTGGGTATGTGTTTATCCTATTTGGAGGCGCAGTCAGTTGGATGAGTAAAGCACAATCCATTTCATCCTCATTCTTAGATGAAGATCCATCTCTGGTGTTACATCTGATTTCCTCCTGCACCAAATCTGACCACAATCATTCCCAATCTAGCAAATTTTCCCTTCCGTTGATAGAGTCTTGATAAATGTGCCAAATATTAGGAAGTCCTAGGAGAGCCAAGCTCACCAAATAATCATCATCGATTGTTATTCCCACACTCCCCAGTTCATCCCAACATTGGAAAAATTTGTGAGATATTTTGGAATGGTGTCGCCGTTTTCCATCTTGATCTTCCTGAGTTTATCTTTGAGCGCCAATTTCCTATGGTCACTACTGCTTTGGAATATATCCATCAAATACTTCCACATAGCATATGGTGTGGCTTTCCCATGGAGTCCTGATTCAATGTGGTCTCGTACTCCCTCCAATAGGATCCTCCTCACCTTTTCCACTTTCTTTTGCCATCCATCAAGATTGGTAGCATTTGGCTTAGGAACATCTTTGTCAATGACTTCCTTCAAGCCATTTTCTTCGAGTACTGCTTCCATCCTGTCCTTCCAAGAAATGTAGTTTGAGTTTTCCTTGAGTGCATACTATAACCTCAAGCCATTGAAATCCATTTCAATCTTGAATCAACTGTAGCACTAGGAAATTCTTTTTGCAAATTTGAATTCTATCTAGTCAAAAAATAAACTCCTGCTTCACTTCTGCAATTTCCTGTGCTCTGATACTATGTAGAAATTATACAACAATCATGCATATCTTGGATTCACCCATTTTAACAATGTGCTAAACCTGAATAATGAATTTCTTCTACAAATATTTTGTAGAATTAAAAACACAATCGCTAATGACATGAACATGAAGAAAGATCAATCACACACACCAAAGATAATTTCATGGGGAAAGCTTACAGCTAAAAAAACCCCACTATATTATATTGTATATTAAGCATGGATCATGAAATAATTACATACAAAAAACTTCTCACAAGAGCCCTCAGTACATCAAATAATTGTCTCACACTGTCATATGCAAAACTAACCAACACATAGCCAATTATCAGCCTCCATAAAAGGTTGCATACTCCCTGACGGTAAAGATCCCTAAAAGATAGGAATTATTGTTTGCCTTGACTGCACAAGTATCATGGGAACTCCAATGGGTGTTTTCCTGCATGTGTGCAAGAAAATAATTCCACAACTGATAGTCAAACTCCCTTTCACTTAGAACTCAACTGGGTCTCCACTGGATCTGACATGCATGTAGCTAATAATAGTAAATCCTGAGTTGCATGTGAGATCATTGATTGTGAATTAATTAATATTTAATTCAATAGATCTCTCACTAGTGTATATTCAGTTACAACTAGCATAACTGAATTTAAATCACTTAACCGAGTTAAAATGTTTACAACTTGCACCAAGTCATGCACCACTTCACTTCAAACTTTGCTACAACTAGAATTACTCTACATGTCCCACCAACCAACCTCTAACTCAAAATCCACTAGCTAAATGAATTCTCCACTTCAGTTAACTATTTCAAGTCCACATTGAGAATAGATTAGAATTTAATTTCCATCTAAATTAAGGGATAATAAAAATAGACATGCACCTAAAAATAGCACTGTGGGCTCCACCCTAGTTTGGGTGCTTAATGCAACCAGGTGCTAAATGCAACCATATGCTTAATGCACTAGGCGTGGGTGCTGAATCTTATTGTTAAATCTCAACAAACCCATCACGCCTACATACGCCCTATGGCAGGTCTTAGGTGACCCCACTAATAAATCATTTAATGAAGAGTCTTTCACCAATTGGTACACCAAAATGGTACAGATCACGAAAAATATGACATGAGAGCCTAGTAAAATTTTGGACGAATATTATCATTTTATTTGGTTCGGGTTCTACCATGCCAATACTCTCATTCACCCTAAAAATACGAGTGATGAAACCTTCCATATGAAGCCACTGCCTTTTTATATCTCAGAAGAGGTGTTCCACAATGATGTTCTATCGTGGACAGGCGTAGAGTGTCAATGTCACGAAGGAAAAATTGTTTATTCTCTCAAAGGAATGTTTCCACGAATATCTTTTAAGGAGATCCCTTCATCATCTAAGAAGTGCACAATGGACCAAGTGCTTAACCCTATCTTGAAGAGGTTTTAGGAAAATATTTTTTCAACTCGCAACACTTTGCAATCAACTGGTTCCATGGTTAGCTCTGGCATCTCTTCTTCACATATTTAAAGAATTTACCCCCTTACTAGTCAATTTCTCAAGCCTCTAGTTACCCACTTTGTTACAATTGATCCCATCTCTACTACCCCACCATCAATTTCTGCTACCCCTTCTTAAAAATTGGATAACATTGTTCAATATTTTACTCAAAGTAACCACCATAAGCATACCTTCCATATTATAGATCTTACAGATGAGGAACATAATCATTCCTCACATTTCCATTCATCTCAATCCTCTCGTTCATCACCCCATGCTACATCTTCTTTGGGAACCATCTATGAAATCCGCTATATTGATAATCCTGGTGGGGATGCTACTGGGATGGAGGTGAATTCTATTCCCAAAGACACCATAGGGCAGACCTATAAATTTTTTGATGCTTTTAATTCCCTTGTTACAATTGTCCCTAAATATATACCATATGAAGTACTGCAAGACCCTTGTTTGGATTTGTCAGCTGCTCAAATTACACAGATTAGTCAAAACCTTGACAACTATGGAGAATTTTTTAGCCTTGTTGCATAAACCCTAGATATTTTTTTGTTGTTACCCTTGCATGTTGTTAATAAAATTCATGTTGAATTTAATAAACATTCTTGTTAAGAAAGAGAAACCTCTCCGTAGGATCATTCGGAAAAATGTGTTGCTATCATTCTACCTATTCAAGACCAATTTTTCATGTCCGATGATTTGTCCTTAATTACCCTTAAAAATTGGTCCTCTTCCCAGTTATTCCACCTTAATCAAGTCACTGCTCATCATGTGGAAACCCATCACAGTTTTTTTGTCTTTGACTACGAGCAACAACAAGAACAACTTCTTCTTACTACATCTCAATGGGATCATTTGCATAGTGAGAAGAAACAATTGGATCGATAAATTAAGGACATTAGTGGTAAGATTCAGATAATGTAGCCTACTATTACTGAATTTGTTCTGAATGCAAGAAAGGATTTTTATATGTGCCCCCTTACTGAATGTTGTGATCATATTGAAGTTGCCTATATTGAGCCTATTGCTAGTAATCTGGAGTTGTGGAATACTATTACTGATAGTCACAAAGCACTTCTAGATCCCACGACTAAGTATACTACTGACATTGAGCAGAAATTTTTTGATGGTTCTTCCCTCAAATATTCACTTCGACAGCTTACTAATGATGCCCAAGAGCTTTTTCAAGAGGTTCACGATTGGGCCAATTTGCTCACAAATAAGAATCAACCCTTATATGAATTTTGAAAACAAACACAATAGTTCTTCAATAAAGCATTGGCCTTTGTTGAGCTTCCTCAGCACCAAGAGTGATTTGCCCGAGTAGATGCATTGGAGAAGAAAATCCATCAATTAGAAGAAGACTTGCAAGAAACCAAAACTATGTTGCAGGGTCTTTGGTCACCCGCTTAGAAACATTTTCCCACTTGCTCCAACTTAATATTGAGGTTGATAGTCAATGGAAAATTGTAGTAATTTCACAGCCAAAAAACATTACTACTAAAAAGACTACCTAATTCCTTGTTCAAGTTAAGTTGCTATTATGGATTCCTGGAGATCTACTATGGATGGTTAATCTTATTTTAAACCATATTCTATACAATTAGTTCATGAGTTAAGTCCTTCATTTGAAGGAGAGTGGGCAACATAAGAAAGGGAAGCATCAAAGGAAGTAGTGAAACTGCACGCAAAAGAAAAAGAGTTAGTATAATATTGAATCAAGAGAGTGTATTGACTGTGGTCGGGGCTTGTTGGGTCCTTCATTTTTTGATGGAAATTTTGGAAAATTTTGATCAATGTTTTGGTGGGAAAAGGGTTACGGAATTCATTGCCAAAAAGGGTGAAGTAAATGTCTAAAATAACTAGACACCGAGAATAATTGGAAAGAAGTAGAAAATAAAACAAAATGAAGTTACATTGGTATTTGCAGAGACCACAAAAGAAGGATGGGTGTGTTGGAATTTGAAATAATCAAAGGCGATAAGGACCAAAAAACCCATATTTTTTCAAAGTGGACCAAATCAAGTGAGTGAGATCAAGGAAAGAAAATATATATAAGGCTAAGGAAATATGGAAGAAAAGAGAGACTTAGAGCACATGTCAAAATGTTGGTGGTGTGTTGTTCGGATAAATTTCTAATGTTTTATTCTATCTCTAAGTTATGTTTGTATCTTGATCCATTAGTGATCCATGCTCTTGCATCGGATGAAGAGCTCTCTATCATGTAATGATCTAGTTATTGATGGGAATACGTGTTGTAGGCAATTTTTATGCATCTTAATGATGATGATAGTTTTATTAGCCTCTTAAAAATTTCAATATTATTCTCCTAAATGTTCTTTAGTATTTCCTGATGTATGATGGTTCTGATTCATTTCTAATTGTTCTGAAGATGCTCATGAGATATCTAATATAATAGTTGCACAATGAATTGTTTATTATGTTATTCCTCAAACTTGCTCTATTATCCCCTACAAGTTTCTGTTAAGTTCTCAGTACGTCTCAGGTGAGACGCTTCTCTTTTGAAAGGAAGTGAAAATGTCGCGGATGGCTAGACCATGACGGATCTTTTTTTTGGTGCCCTATGTCCGAACCCGAAGTCTTTCTCTGTTATAATTTTGAGCCAACAATCTTTATAGTTGATAATAATATTACATGTTTTTTTTAAATTTATATGTTTAACTTATATAATGACCCTTTCTATCATTAATAATAATATTAATAATATATTTTTTTAATAAAATTAAAATATGGTTATTTTTTATGATATTTAAAATTTTAGCAATATAACATGTACATGATGCAACAAATATTTTGATATTTATTATGGGTCCATTATGCAATCATTTAATTTATATAATTACACTATTTCAATAATATCCAAAAAAAATATTAATAAATAAATAAAAAATTAAATTAACTATGTAACCTTTAAAAAAAATTATAATAAACATTAAATATTAATAAATATAAATATCGCCCACGAGGCGTAGAACAGTCGGTGAAGGGGTGCGCTGTTAAGGCACTCCGTTCTGCAAGGTCACTGGTTCGAAACCCGTGGGTGTAGGATTAGTCTTAACTTAGAAAAAAAAAAAAAATATAAATATCTATTCATGTTAATAAATGAACTTATAATATAGATATCCATGGATGTTAATAAATGAACTTATACACATTTTTTAAAATGAACATGAGTACAACTACTAAAGTTAAGTACACATTTAATGTAAAACAGTTAAGAGTAACATTAATTTAAAAAAAAAAACACTATTTAGATAAAATCATCGATACTTAAATATTCATTGTAGGCAAAACTATAATCCATAAAACCAATTAATACATCGATAAGTACATATTCACTGTACAGAAAACGATAAATCATAAAACCAAATAAGAAATGGTTGAACAATGGCCCTGCATCATCTAACCAAATGACACCTTAGCCCACGTCAATAAGCACTTACAACTGCCTGCGTTGTACTTTTAAAGGTCCACTTAAAAGAACCATATATTTTCTTTTCTTCCAATGTTTTAAATATCAAAATGTCTTAAAAGTATTGGAAGTATTATCTAATAGCAAGAAAGATACCAAACCTCACAACAATCCATTGCCCAACTACCTAAAAGTAAGTTGTGGCTGTATGGTTGCACATATTTTATGGTGGTTAATGTCCATCGGTTTAAAATTGATTTATGGATTTTAAGAATAATAAGTTTTACTTATTTATTTATGTTTTAAATGAGTTAAGAGAATCATTTTTAAATTATTATCCTCATTCTTATTATTATGAGTTAAGAGATTAAAAATATTAGTATTATAGCAATGATTTATTTATATAATTTATAAATATTAACTCTTAAGGAGATTTTTTCTTATTTTATTTTAATTTTTTTTATTCTCTAATTTTTTTATCACACTATAGTTTTTTTAAATATGAATTTATTAATAATTTAAATATTATTGATATTATATAGAAGTATCTCCCTTCGTTTCATAATGATTTAGTTAAAATATGTTATCTTTATACCTTTTCTCTTTGAGCTTTAAGTGGTCTTGGTTCAACTTTGAAGAAAACCTATAAAGTTCCTAGAATTTCATATTGTTTGTCTTATTCTTTAATATTAGGCATCTAGTTATAATTACGCGTTATAATTTCGCTTTCAATGGGGAAAATATTTGGCTCTATAAGGATAATAGAATGATTTGTATCATCTTTAACATGTATATTATGAATTATAAAACACTTCTGGATTTAAATTTTTTTTCATGATTCACTAGATATGTTGTAGCCTCAAACTTTACAACCATATAAAATAATAAGAGTGAAAAGAGTTTCAAAGAGGATTTGTTTTCTTATACCATAGTTAATGGTCCATTAATTACAATTTTTTTCAAGTCCAAAATTATTTTTCTACCTTATGTCTATCTTTTTCTCAATGCTATAGTTCTAGTTAGGCTTGTGAGGAAGATCAATTCTAGAATATTTCTATGCATTCACTTCCTTCAAAATTTGCATAAATGATTCTTTTGGATTTAATCATCCTAGTAACCTTTGTTTTGTTACTATTGATATTCATACCCCATTCTAAAGTAGAAATCCTTGAGAATTTCTAGTTTTTTTGAGATCATGATCACTCCATGAAATATGAACAATATCATTAGTAAAAAAGAAGAGGGATGATGATAATACCAACTTTTTTCCTCCAAAAAACACTTCAAATTGTCAAAGTATATGCCAAAATGAGTAGGTGATAAGGAACAACCTTCTTCACTATTATATCACAATTAATTTTTTATGCCTTGCACCTAGTATACCTAAAATTAGAAATACCACTCTCGTACAAACTTATCCTAGAACCTTTCAACTCATAAAGATTTTTTACTTTTTATAATCTATTTCAAAGGTTATATGTAAGCACTGTGTAAAAGAAAAACATTAGTTAATTAAACAAAATGCAAGGTTAATTTCATTTCAAGTTGGAAACATTAGCTCTTAAATACGTCTCTTCCTTTAAGTCCTCTTCTATGGCTTTCTAGCCATTAGTTGATTTTATTTTTTCAAAAATGGGGCTAACATTAATGGTCCTATATTTAAAGGGATTTTTTCTAACCCATTTTAAAAGTAGACGAAATAGGGAATTATGTTTATGGTTCGGGCATGTCCTATTATTACTAAATTGAAGAACTTGTAGATGGGACAGATGAGGATAAGCACTACAAATTTAGAGATTTGTACCTACTAGTCATCATTCTTCTTATCCTTCCTTTTTGTGAGCTATTTAGCCCCAAATTGTATGTATTTTATTGAAAAACTTTCTCCTTTATACAAAGTGTTTGAATGTTGTCCACAAAATCAAAGGCTCCATAAATAATTTTAAGGTGAATTCTAGTCCCTCGAGGGAATCATATTTTCTTTTTAGCTTTATGAGTAAGATTTTCCTCCAATTTTTTTTAGGATTTAGATTCAATAGACGATATTTTAACTTTATTTCTATTTATATAATACCTTTTGTTTTCTTTTAATAACTATTCATACATAATTATCTTATGAACTTTTAAGTACTCATTAAAATAATCCTTAATGTCATATCAATAATCCTAAATGCTTTTCCATACAAATGGGCTCTGAATTCTATTGCCTTTTCACACAGCACCTCAATAGAGAACTTGATAATGAAATTAGAGAATGTTGTCATAAAACAATGATATAGATATTGTCACCAATTGATAGTAGATTTAATTCGTTAAATTTAAATTCTTTAGATAAAGATCATGTCCATTTTGTTATGATAATTATCTTCAATGAATATTTTATGGATGACAAAGTTTAGAGTTAGGGTTAGAGATCTATGAAAAAAAATTCTTTGATAGTTATTTAAGAAGTCAAATTTTACTATTTATTTCTACACAATGATATCATACCACATTATCTACAAGATTGCTACATGCCTATGAATGTGAATTATAAAATTTTATTTATGTCACTTCATTACAACGTTGCAAATTATTAGATTTTGAAAATTATAAAGTTTGATTAACTTGGTACTAAGAAAATTATCATCTAGGATTTCAGAGTTTCTTTGACATCTATTAGATAAAAAATGTCCTCATTTAACCATAAAGTATCATGGTTGGGATGATTTCTTAAAGTAATATCTTGATTAGTTGAAATTTTAACATTAAAAACTCCTAACAAAAGGATATTACATTCATTTTCTAGACTAAATATCAAGTTTTAATTCATTGCACCAATAATTTATATCTATGATGTTTGACCCATAAGAAACATAATTATAGGCATGAAATAACATGATGGTGTATATATCTTATTAGAATTAATATGTGAAATATATATACACATCTAGTGATTAAAATCATATTTTTTTTTTGAAGTTCAATAAAAATATTTTCTTATGTAACAAGCTATGGGTAGAATCCCTATATGGTAGGATATATTGTTCCATACCAAACACACAAAAAATCTTATTATGTTAAGGACTTTATATTTCTTCATGTTCCGTGACTGCAACAAAGAATATAATAATAATTTTGCACAAGATCCACCTTAACATAGGCCCTTTCTGTATGGAAAGCTACAAAAGAAATCCATGAGGCAATCAATTATGTCTCAAATTCCTATCTCTCTCACACACACACACACACACACACACATATATATTCTTAATTATTTCTAATTTTCCTTCCTACACGTCCTTCTTTACTTCAGAGTTTCGTTATTTACTTATAAATTTCATAAACTTTTTAAAAATAAAATTTTATTGAATATATCATATTTACAATCCTCAACACTAATCTATATTTAAAGTCAATTATTTTCCCTAACCTTCGGAATTTTTTTCCAATTTATAATTTATTTTGTAATTTCCCTTGAGTAATTTTCTTTTTTTATAAATACTAATAAATGTTTATTTTATTTTATTTTTCAATTGAAATTTTAAAATTATAAGCTTTTTTGTGACTATCATAATTTCATTTTATTCATTTTCAATTTAATGTATTTAATATTTAATTCACCTTCCAAACTATTTAGGAGCAAATTGTTATTGACCTTTTAAATTTGTTCACAATGTTAAAATTTCCTATATTATTAACATTTAATTTTTTGTACGTTTGGTAGTACCTTTCATTTTTCTTTTTTTCTCTCTCTTTTTTTTCAACTTCATCAACATGCCCATATATATCACCCGGATAGGGGAAAGGAATTGAACCTGTGATGAGTGCTATAATAGCCCGCCTCATCACCATGTTGGAATTAATGCTTACATCCTATATTTGAGATGTTGGTTTGTAATGGTTGAGAAATTCTCTCAACCTCTCCTTCTAACTTGGGAATAAGTTAGATCTGAAAAACTCTATTTAATAGAGTAATATGAATGTAATCAGTGTGTATTGTCACATACACCTTAGTGTGTAGTATATGAGTGTTTTCAGTAGTTGAGTGTATTCAGTAGTTTTTATCATGGAATCAGAGTTTCAAGCTCGTACTGGGATTGTGAGATTGTAAGAGATAGTAAAATATTTTTTATTATACACAGGAATAGTATCTTGCAAATTATCGTGTTTATTGGTGTCTAGTAGAAATCTTTGAAATTACATGCTTGACGTTAAGCACACAACCATCTCCGTGAAACTCTGCACAGCGCATGAAGACTAAAAGCAAAGTTTGTTTCTCTGGTTGCTAGCGCTAACGGCATTGGAATGTTTCTGTAAAAGACACAATTGTGACATTTAACCAAAAGTTGTGTCATCCAATGCACCATTTTTGGAGGCATTAGATATCCACATGGGAGCATAGATACCCTTAAGAGTACCCCTGTTCAAAGTGTATCTCTAAAGAACAACACTTGGCATATGTTGGTCTTGCTCACATTGAATAAGCTAAAGGATGTAAGTTCAAGACCGTTTTGTTGGTACTGCTTGTTCCTGTTTCTCAATGGAGGATTCTGGGCAGTCTCGGTAGTGCTTGAATGAGACGTGTTTGTGGGGATCCCTAATGGTTCGGACTTGGAGCCGCACAGCTCCTATTGCACACGATATATTTTGTGGTTTGGTTGTGGCTTTCATATTGCAGTAGTAGAATCATTCACAAAGGCGGTGGCTGGAGGATTTTTCATTCTCAAACTTTATGTTTCTGAGATGCCGATTAATTGGGCCAGTCGAAGTTACAGACAGTTGAATATCCTTGGTAAATGTCATGATCCAAAACCATAAGATAACTGTAGAATTCTTCTGACATAACAGTCAAATCATCCATGGCTTCCTGACCAGTATGTTTATGGTCATTTTCACTTGAGAGCTTATCCTGCAATATCTTTGACTTCTGGGAAGGGAACTTTGTTTCAATCGTAGGTCAAATTCTAAGTTACAGAAAAACTTGGCCTGGAGGCGAAGTTCAAGTCGTGGGTAGTGTGATACATTCCCTTGGTAACTCCGAGGTTACCACCAAGAGCTTCGAAGCTGAATTGGAGGAGAATGATGTGTCCATAACGTTGAGCCAGAGTTATAATTATTTTTTATTAATATATATTAGTTTTTAAAATTAAGTTATGATGAATTTCATAGAAATTTTATGATGCAATAACTGATTCTAGATAGATTCTGTATCTAGACGACTTCCCTAGATAACTTGTGAGTACAGCGGTTAGCACTCATATATTTTGGTGGATGGGAGCTCGTCCATAGAATGACGAGGAGTTCAGCAATTGCAAACATGTAATCAATTGTGTTTGAAGAGATCAAAGTGACAGTAAGGCTCAACATGGATGGTTGTCCAGATAGTATGGTAGTTGTGGATCTAGGGAAGGATCCCTCATTAGTTGTAGACATGGAGTGGTCTCCTAATGAGGTTATGCGACAGATTGGGATGTTGTTCGATAATTGACTTCAGGAGATCCTTGCTTCGGGAGTTCAAGAGCCGAACTCAGGAATCCAACTTGCTAACTACATCTTTACGAGGGTTATGAGGCAACTTGATGGAGCCTATACTGACAAGTTAAAGAATGATTATGTTTTCAATAAATTTATGTAATATAAGCATTAAGAGACGATGTTGGAATTAATGCTTACATCCTATATTTGAGATGTTGGTTTGTAGTGGTTGAGAAATTATCTCAACCTCTCCTTCTAACTTAGGAATAAGTTAGATTTGAAAAACTCTATTTAATAGAGTAATCTGAATGTAATCAGTGTGTATTGTCACATACACCTTAGTGTGTAATATATGAGTATTTTCAGTCATTAAGTATATTCAGTGGTTTTTATCACACCGTTTAACCAAGACCCCACTGAGTATATTATTAACATTTTATTAACTAAATATATTTTTTTCCGCTTTTAAATTTCTTATAATTCAATTGATGTTTTTACAGCTTAACATCTAGCCTTAATATTTTATCATACACCTATTTTCAAATTTTGTTATCAAAGTATTTAAATTCTAATTCCATCTAACATTTGATTTCTCCTTTATCCTCAACCAATATCTAACAACTTCATATAAAATTATTTTATTAAATTTATATTAAAAAATAATAAATAAAATGGAAAAACAAAGATCATAAACTGGGATTAAAAACCTGTACACAAACTCGTAGATTAAGGTTAGAAGGTTGTGGTGATATGATAAAGTGGAAATGTCTGAGCTAGAATGCGTAAATTAAAATGCCTCGCTGAAAATGACCGGATAAAAAGAAAGTAAAGACATAAGACACAACGTAGAACACAAATACAACATCGCTCGAATGAAAACACATAACATAAATACAACATCGCTCGAATCATAACACACAACATAAATACAACGTCGCAGAAATGAAGACATGACACTATAAACACATTAGACACCATATGTGTGTGGTGCACATAAAACACAAATAGCTACAAAAGCCAACATATTATTGATCTATTAAACTGTCATGCTATTACCTGGTCCACTCAGGCCATATGCTTTGTCTTCATTTTAAACGTGAATTTTAAGAAATCTATATCGCCGTCCTTATGAATTTGGTCCACATTAAATGCATTTATTCGCCACCCACAACTATTTTGTGTTTGGTCCCCCCGGAATTGCCTTTATGCAGGTGCATTCGGATTGCTCTATAAATACAGGGGCATTCCCATGGCTTTATACGTATAGAAAGGCTGTAGTTGTGGGTTAGGGTTGGGTAACCGTCTCTGGTTGACTCTGAAAGTTTATGACAATTAACAACATGTTGGTTTGTTTATTAGTTGTGATTCAGTAGTAGATTTGATTTCTTTAGTTTAATACAACACGTCCAAGATTTCATTAGCGGCCACTCTATATTTGTTGTTGTCAGATTTTCTGAAATTCCAAGGTTTTTGTTAACAGAGATTGCAAAAATGGAGACACCGCAGTGGCTTGCTTTCTTTTCGACGTTCATTATCTTGTTCATCGGTCTGTTTTCTTCTGTGAACTCACTTTATTTTCATCTGACAAGAACGTTGTGGCAATCCTTAGATTTTGATTATGATGAACTGCAAAATTAATAAATGTTTGGTGCAGGGAATATTGAAAGGGCCAATGCAACCGTTATGTTCGTGTTTGGAGACTCTTATGCCGATACTGGAAATCATAATAAGTCTATGGCATCGTGGTTACCTCCATATGGGATAACGTATCCGGGCAAACCCTCAGGGCGTTACTCTAACGGGAGGCTCCTAACTGACTTTGTAGGTATGTTATATATTTCGCTAATATATTGTTCAGTATTATGGTTTGGATCCCTTGCAAACCCTTATGTTTTCAATTTCTCTAAGATATTGTTCACGATTTATGGTTTGGTTGATCGAGTGAATTGTTATATCTACTCATCATTTACATGTAATTTATATGGTTTCAGAATTTATGGGATTTATATTTTGGGTAATCGGGTGAACAGTTATTTTTTCCCTTATCATTTGGTTTAATTTATATGATTTATAATTTAGATGATTGTGGGAATTGTCTGATGGTTTTCCTTCTTCATTAATTCGATTTAAGTCACACATATCACAAGTTGTGATAAACCTAATTCTATTTAAATCACACATGTCTCAAATTGTGAAAAACCTAAAGCAGTAGAGTTTTTAAGTGAAACTGTGACCTAGACTAAAACAGTAAAGTATATCTTATTAATGAGTTTAGTTTTGATTAAAATAATAATATTAATAGAATTAATTTAATTTTTTTATTTATAGTTAATTTTTATTTATTATTTTATTTTAATTAAATTTTTATTATTATTTATTAATAAATTTTTAGTTAAAATAGATATTATATTTTAATTACTACAAAATATTTATTTATTTATTTAATTTAATATCATGATCTTGTTCTTTATCTTATATTAAAAATAAACCACATTAAATAATCACAAAAACATAAATTCAAAACTTATTATCATTTAATTTTTCATTAATTATGATTAAAACACTTATTATGAAGTTTAAGTTGTGAATTTTATTTTTAAAATTCATACCAAATAAAATGATTTGGTGCTGGTTTTCTTAAATGTGATTCATTTTCATTCCTTCCAAATATCCCTAGGTTTTATGTTACTATTTCTAGAAGTTTGAAACTTTTAGCTAATCCTAAAAAAATGTAAAAGTTTTATTTTAAAGCCAAGATATCATTTTAACTTGCCTGTTGGCCAAAGAAAGCCAAAATACCCTTATTGTGATCACTAAAATAGCATTCATATGAAAATATACCTTCATTTTTTATTTGTATAAAAAACAGTCATTATTATTATAATTAGCCATTTTAATAATTAATTTTATAAATACTAAAAGAATTTAATTTGATTTTTTAATCTTTATTAGCACTATACTGCTACACATCTACTTAATTAGACACTGTCTCTCTAAATATGAGGCTTAATCCATATTCATTCACGCAACATTGCAGCGTCCTATTTCAATGTCAATTCTCCTGTACCCTACGAGCACCGGAATGATCCAAGTCGCAACATAGCAACCGATGGCATTAATTTTGCATATGGAGGGACTGGAGTGTTTAATACTTCTAATGGACTTCCCAATATCACTGCCCAAATCAACCTGCTAGAGCAATTGGTTAAAGGAGTGTACTCTGTGCAAGACCTAGAATCTTCTCTAGTTTTAGTTTCTGTTGCAGGGAATGATTACAGTTTTTATCTTAACAATCATGGCTATGAGGTAATGGACAACAACCAATTAACATCATGAGTTTGCATATAGAAATATTTCAGTTTTGAGCGATCGCGTGAATTTTATGAATCGGGCTGGCTGCAGGGTGTCGATTTATTCGTCCCCACATTGATCAAACAACTTTCGGTGGATTTGGAAGTCCTGTACAAGATGGGTATCCGCAGGGTCGCTGTCACCGCTCTGGAACCGTTGGGATGCTTGCCATATATTACAATCGAATATTCTTACAACTATTGCAATGGAACGGCAAATAATGTGGCATTGTACCACAATCAACTGTTAGAGGAAGTTGTTGAGGGAATTAATAAAAATCTGGCTGGCATCAACATGGTGATTCTGGACGAATATAGCGCTTTCATGCTGATTCTTTCGGATCCACAGCAATATGGTCATTCTCTATTTCCAGTATTTCCACCTTTTGGTCTTTCTGCTAATCTGGAAAAGTCCTTTATGTTTGAGAAAACTTGTTTGTGCAGGTAACATTGCCGAGGGAATTCTGAAACCATGTTGCACGGGTGATTTAACTAGTGACCATTGTGGCAGCATGGACAGTGAAGGGAACGCTTTGTATAACCTCTGCACCGATCCAAGCTCCGCTTTCTTTTGGGATATCCTGCACCCCACGCAGGAAACTTGGCATAAACTGATGCCCAGCTTTGCATCTTCTCTGAGTTCTCTGATGTCATTTGTACAAAATCGATCCTCCATCTAGAGAGTCGAGTAACCAATTGGAATTCCTAACCAATTGGAGTTCCTCTGTCTGAATTATATGATATATGATAAAATTGTTAATATAGCTAATTACTAGGTATGAAGAAGGCGGTTAAAATTACAGAGTGAAGTCTAATCCAGTGACGTAATATTTTGAGAAGTTGAATTAAGTGTATGGTTGTATGTTAAGTTATTTAAGCTCCGGGGCTAGTAAGATCAGGTCTATTGTAATCATTGGGGTTAGTAAGATTAGGTTTATTATTGGGGTTAGTAAGATTAGGTTTATTGTAATCATTAAGTATGTGATCAATTGAAGAGCTTTAGCTCTTATTATTGTATGTGTGAAATTTGCTTCATTGTACTCATCAAATTTATGTGATCAATTGAAAAATTAAGAAAAATTATGTGTATAAAATTTTGTTTTAAATATGTGTCTTAGCTCCTATCCCTTTCCACCAAATTGTTATCTGAGGTGAAAAAAAGATCACAAACAAATTGTTATGTTATCTGAGGTGAGAAAGGATCACAAACAAATTTTTATCTGAGGTGAGAAAGGATCACAAATCCTTGGTGCATGCAGAACCACTAAAAAGAGGTCCAAGAGGAAAAGGGCCACATTTTTTAAAAAATTGCTTTAGAAAATAGTATGACGATTAAAGAGGGACAACTGCGCAAGTGGTGCAAAATTTAAACTTAGTTAATACAAAAAAAGAAAACTGCGCAACCTGCGCAAATTTGTGAAATTTCATTTCCGTCGTGATTCGACTTATTTGCGCAAAACAATTGTGTAGGGTGCCCAAACACATCCATATTAACAAAAAAATTTAGTGAAATTTCACTTCGGTCGTGATTCGGGGTATTTGGGCAAAACAATTGTGTCCGGTCCCATACCCACCCGTATCAACAAAAGAAACGAAAGCCAACGATTAATTGTTCGAAAAGTATTTTAAAAAGGGACCTTTTTACAAAAGGGCAAGAAAAATATTTTGATGTGAAAATACTATTTTTGACTCATATGAGAGTTCAAAGAACATTTAAAAAAATTCAAAGTTTGAAAAAGAGTTGTTATAGTAATTTTTTTATATAAAAACTAATCAAAAGTAATTTTTTTTTTCGGGGCGGAAGGGTTTCGATTTTCTTTTAAAGGTAATTTATTGAAAAGGGTTTATAAGTTTTATAGTAAAAGAGGGTTTTATTAGCTGAAGAGTATTTTTTGAAGAAATATGGCTTTATCAAACTTTTAGCTCTCTTTTCAGAGTTTACATGGAAGAATAATGATGTGTGGGCCATTAAGATTGATCACATTTAAGACTCATGATGTGTGGGATCATGTCCAATTTGAGTTTTCAGAACTTAAGAATGAAGTTGAAGAACAAGCTCTCACTAATGCAGAAAGAGACATATGGAAGAAAGACAAAAAGTAGAATCCACAAGCGTTGCAACTTTTTCAGCAGGGAGTGGACTGAGCAATGTTCTAGAAAATTATGAACATGTCTTCTGCAAAGACAACATGGGAGACCTTGGAAATAAGTTATAAATGTATGACCAAAGTAAATATTGTTAAGTTGTAGAATACTAGAAGATATTTTGAAAATATGTAAATGAAAGAGACAGAGGACATCGATTAATTTGTGATAAGGTCATGACTGTCGTAAATCAGTGAAAAAATTATAGTGAATATATTAAAGATAAAATAGTAGTTGAGAATGTCCTCAGATCTTTTTCTACCAAAATATCTACTAAATTTGACGTTGTAGTAGCATCCATAGAAGAAGCCAAGGATTTGGAAACATTGATAATTGATGAGTTGAAGGGATCACTTCTATCCCATGAGGCAATGATAGAAAAAAATAAGGATTCCACTTTAGAAACCACTCTCAAAAGTGAGGTTTCTATTTCAAGAGACAAAGGTCGAAACAAAAGTAGATTGAGAGGTAGAGGACGAGGCGAAAGACATAGTGGTCATAGAGATGCCAAAGAAGAGAATTAACATGAAAGTGGAAGCAACAATAGAAGGTTCAAATGGAATAGGTTGGTGGCCACCAACATCCATCTAGATCATTCCTCCCCCCTTAGGAAGAAAAGATCCCCATTGCATTGAGTTCCTCCATGAGATGAGCCAAATTCTGCTGAACTTGGTATTAGGTTTGTCGAAGATGTCATGGACCTGCTGCATGCATTCAATAAATTTGGTTGCTTGATCATTATCTGAAAGTACATGTGTGGATTCTGTCTATGTGGACACATGAGGTATGGCAACATCAAGTGGCACCGCACCTCAGGTGAGATCAATGGAGTGCTTGACTCGACAATGTAGATGAACCTCTGTGGGTGAGGAGAAAATATCCTCGTGTTCCTCCACGACTTTTTCCATCTACTAATGTCATGCAAGGGAGCCCTAATTAGAGGTTTTTGCCACAATATTCTTCTTTCCCTGTGGGTGAATTGTAATGAAAATCAATTTCCTGGTTTGGGAAACTATCTTACTGCGTTGTTTTGCAGTAGTGAAATAGATGGTAGGAGGTGGTACTACCTCCGGTAACATGTAAAATTTATTTCCCAAAGTAATAACAACAGAATAAGACCTAGACTCATACACAACATGTCTCTTCCACAAGTATGCTTGGCCCAATAATACATCAGACACATCAAGAGGAGAAACATCACAAAGTATCTCATCTGTGAATGGCTTGATGTTGAACTGAAGTCGGCACTACTGACGGACACAAAGATATCTTCCTTGGTGAAACCACCCAATGATATATGGTTGTGGGTGTGCTATGGTCGGTAGGTCGAGCTGCTTCACAACCTCTGCTGAAATAGGGTAATTTTGGCTTCCACCATGGACAAGGAATTGTAGTGCAAAACCCTTCATCCACATCTATGAATGGAAGAGACACTCCCCCTCCTTTGGATCCTTGGGATCCTCCCTGTGGAGCTTGGTGGTGGAAACAATGACACTGGGATCCGCATCAATGATCTGCTTCACTTTTTCATCACCCTTGTCTGATTCTAACTGAGGATCAGAACATGCATGTGATTCAGGTGCCTTCAATTTGGCCACCAACGACTATTTGGCCGGATACTCATTTGTGTTGTCAGTGAGGCTATTATGAAATTCACACCGCTTCCCCATTTCCTTCATTGGATTTGTGGTGATTTTATGAGTCGCCCTGCTTTGGCTTTGCCCCTTGTTCTATAGTTCAGGGGCACCTTTCCTTGGCTTCAGATTTGTGGATCCAAAGTCTCGCTTCTTTTGCTTAAATTTCTACTCGATCTTGGTGGCACAACAATATGCCATGCCAAGCGAGGTAATTTAAAGGAACTCCACTTCCTCCTGAATGAATTTGTGAAAATAACTAAGGTACTTGAGCACCAAATGTATCTTTGAATCTTTAATACCCAACTTTGTGCACAGGGTATGGAACAAATTCGTTAGTTCATGCACATCATGATCTCTTTGTTGTCGCAACGTCATCCATTGGATGTACTTGTCCTCATAGCTCCCCACAGGGTAATATTGTTCCTTGATGTTGTCTCTGAATGAATTCCACATGGGCGCAGCCGAGAATAGAGAGGGTTCCCTCTCATCCTTCTGCTCATAGTAGGTTTCTCGCCAGTCTTTGACATGGGGGGAAAATTGAAGAGTGAAAAAGTAACCTTTTCTCGGTCAGAGAAATCATGGACCAAGAAATACCCTTCTAGAAAATTCAACCATTTATCTACAGTGTCTGCATATATCTAGCATTCAAACACAGGAATGTAGAAGTTGAACTGTACCTTGAAAGGAGAGGCACCTCCAGAGTGGCTTCTAGATGTAGATGTGCCGCCAATGGGCAGCCATTGAAGGATCTCCACAAATTTATCCATCATCGCATTTCTTTGTCTCTCAAGGCCCTCCTTCTGCAATAATTTGATAGGATCTCCTGCTCCCTTGTATTTCTATTATTTCGCCATCTCAGATCGTCGGGCTTTTCAAGGGTGATCTTGCAAGGGTTCAACCAGATCAATCCCTAACTCCTTATACCCTGACCTCATTGGGGACATGAAAAGAAAAACAGAGAAAGATCATACCCGTTGTTGAGGTATAAAAGGTATCTTTTTAACACCTATTTATCCTACATTAATTGTCAATCCAGGAACAACTTTTTGTTTCAAGAGTGTACTCTGTCTAAGGCTGCAATTCAAGCTAAGAGTAATTCTTTGTAAGATGTAGCACAGTGTTCTAAATACAAGAGTAAACGGATGCTTGAAAAAAAAATCTAATTACAATAACATGAACTCAAATACTCTGAAATCCAACTATTCACTCAGCAAACATCAGTCAAGGATACTGTAGCAATAACTCATTCCTCTAGAAATTGATGTAATTGAAATCAAACTGGAACAAGACAATCAATCTGGGAACGTGGAAGAAATAACCAGTCTTCTCTACAGTTGACAGCCCTACTTTAAAGCAATTAAAGGGAAATAGAAATTGAACTAAAGCTGCTATTAAAAGTAAACTAGCAAAACTCTTTAAAAGAAAACTCTTTGCAATCTGTAAACTAATGAATTGGAAATGAACAACGCACTGGAATTGAACAGAAATGTAAATGAGTAGAAAATTGTAACTTAGAATAATCGAACAACAAATACCAACTAATGAATCTTAACAGCAAATCTTAACTTAATGGAATCAAATAGAAAATTCTGTTAAACACCAAACCCTGTAGACATCAAACGTTGTTAAGCAGCAATCTAAAATGAACAGTAATCCAACAAAACAACAATCGATTGGAATAGAACATTTAATGCTGAACAACAAAGCTCTATAAGGTATAACAAGATAAATAATACAGGAATTAAGGTCCTTGTCAAAACGGTACAGCATTGCAATTCATTAACATAACGAAATAAATTAGTAATTCAACAACAAACCAATTAACTTGCAAATGTAATGAAAACAACCATAAACTATCACATGACGATAATTGAAAGATAGAGATACAAACAACAGATCGATCGACTAGGGTCGAGTCCTTAGCACCAGTGAAACACTGTTGGGTTACTGCAGATCTTAAGAAATGGAACGGAAACACATATTTATATTAATCAAACATAAATAGTGTTTACATCGGTCTCTCTCTGATCACGAGAGTCAATGGAAAATGCAGGGTTAAAAAAGAAATGTTTAATCAATAATTCGACACCTTTCAATCTCTAAAGGCATTGCCTTTTATAACAATTTCAACGGATAAGACAAGGAACAAGATAAGACTGAACATCAATCCATCAAGATCGAAAGATCCTGAGGGATTCACTCCTTTTCTTTCTTTAACTAGTGCTTGATCTTCTTCGGCTGTAGTCATGTTGTTCCCTGTCTTCTCTTAGCTATGCGTTATGATTTCCTTCTCTTTGAATGGATATGGTCTATTACTGGAGGAACAACAGTTACTCCTGCTTTAGCCTTGCCTCTCGAATAGTTTTTTACTCCGTTTGTTTCCTGTTTTTACAAGAAAAGGTGATTTTTA
Organism: Pinus albicaulis; assembly: GCA_034641835.2. Classification (NCBI taxonomy): domain Eukaryota; kingdom Viridiplantae; phylum Streptophyta; class Pinopsida; order Pinales; family Pinaceae; genus Pinus; species Pinus albicaulis. The sequence continues at coordinate 408,202,830 of CM076584.1, read as the reverse complement.
GTTACTTTTCACAATAAACACAAGTATTTGAAATTCTATCATAATTCTACAATAAATCACCTTTCTAGAATAAAAAGAGTTATGTTTAAAGGAAAAGGATGAGAAAATTCATGGTGAATTCATACCTTTTCTAGTGGTCAACATACCCCCCTGCTTACCCTTTTTCATGTCCTCATGAAAACCATAGTTTACATGTAAAGCAATTAGAGAATAGGTTGGAGAAGGTTTTTCATTAAGAGGCCTAAAACCATGATTTGTAGCTAAAGCTTCAAAGACATGCCCTGTCTATCCTTCAGGTAGCTCATAAATGGCTTTATAGTTTGTTGCAGGATACCATATAATGGGACTTCGATACCTACAACCTAGCCAGAATGGGCCTTCCCTAAAGATGAAGTTGCTATAGAGAACCAGGCGGTCAGCAGCTAATCCAAAATTTCTATAATTAAAGGGTTCTCTGTCTTGAATATTCCGATTGGAAATCTTCCATCGGACTTTAGCTGTTGTATAGGCTTGGTTTCTAATGGAGAGAAAATATTCTACCCCATCCAAGACAATTGGTTTATGGATAGGCCCCAATGCTTGGATAACACCCTCTCTTGTCATTAGGCTCTTTTGCCTAGCCCATAATTGTAATGGGTGATTTGGTTGACTCTTAACCCACAGGTCTAACCCATTTTCTTGCCTTTGGAAAGTATTATAGGCCTTGAGCCATTTCAACTGGTTGACAACAAATGAAATAAATGCTTGATATTGGATGTCCCACATAAAAGGGCTGGGATTTATCTCAATTTCATCCTCCAATATAAGATAGTGCAAATAGAACTCACAAAGGAGAAGTTTTACCTTAACCCCATAGAGTTTGCATAATTTCACAAAATCATCTACAGTTTTTAATTGTATAGACTTTCCTTCCCTAACTGCTTTAATTTTTAACTCTAAATATCTCTCTAATAAAAACAAAGCATAATTCTTGGCAGGGCATCTACAAGCTAGAACATCTGTGTAGAAGGAGCAGAGAGTATCCATTTGATTCTGGGCCATTTTTAATTTATTCCTTACCCTTTCAATCTTCTCTTCTGCCTTTTGACACTTCTCATAGGCTTCAACCTCTACTGCATGGATGTTCCTCATTTGCTACTGCAACTCCTGGTATTCTCTTTTAGGAACAGTATCTTCTTCAAGTTTTTCTCTTTCCTACCGAGCCTGTGCCAGCTCCTTTTGGAGTTTGGCTATAGTAGGATCACTAAAAGTGTTTTGACTACAGGCCTGTGCACTTTCATTTGAGGCTGATGTATCTGGAACAACTACGTCTAGAACAGCTGCCTGCTGTTCCATGTCTTCTTGATTGGGCTCAGCTTGCGTTTCCATAGTCTCTGCAACCTGGGGCTTTGCTTTGGTGGCTAGTTTCCTCTTTTTCAGGGTTTGTTTGGTGACTATGTTCCTCTTTTTTGGGGTTCATTTAGAAATTTTCTTCATTTTGAGAACCCTAATAGTCTGTGTGAGTTATTCCACTACATTTTGAAGATTTTTTCATTCCCTGCAAAGTTTCTCAAGTTCAGCTACTTTCTTTCTCCTCCTGGGAGGAACGGTTGTTCCTTTTTTTGAACCCAACTGCTCAGCTGGGGTTTTCATTTTAGTCTTTCTGCCTTCGCTCGGGCTTGCTTCTCCGTTTTCTACTTGGAACACTTCTATACTGTTCATATGTTCCGGGCTACATTCATCAAGGGTAGTAACCTTAATTGGTTTTTGTTGTTCCCTGAGAATTTTCAGTTCAGAACACTTCTTCAGTGTTCACCTCTTCCTGGCCACATTTCTTAAGGGAAGTAACCCTAGCTGGTCTTGCTATTCCCTGAGGGTTTTCTTCTTCTATTTCATCTGGTATTCCCTCAAATATGTCTTTACCGATAACATCTTGTTCCCGCAATTGGTTTATCTCAATACTGAAGTTCAGTGGGCTGTGGGGTTGTATGTATTCACTCATGTCGGCCAAAATTTTGGCCAACTGGTCCTCCTGCAAAGGGCTTTGTGGTGGACTTGTAGTGGTGGTTTCGGGAGGTTTTTCTCCCTCTCTTTCATTCTCACTGCTGTGATTATCTTCTTCCCCTTCACATGTATGGTAGCTTCATTCTTCCTCATCAGAGTAACGAATCTCTTCTTCTACACTGGTATGAGGACCTCCTTCTTCTTCCTCATTTCCTTCTTCTTCATCATTTCCTTTCTCTTCATCATTTCCTTCTTCTGCACTGGTGTGGTGGCTTTGTTCCTCACCACTGGTGTGGTGACTCTCTTCCTCATCAGTGTGGTGACGTACTTCCTCTTCATCCTCATATGTGTGGTGACTCCCTTCTTCAAGTTGTGGGGTTTCTCATCCTTCGCACTGGGCAATTCTAAGGGCTGGCTACTTCTACCCTGAAGGCCTTCTATCATTCCCCTACTTCTCCTTAACCTAGAGGATTTTCTACATTTTGATGGCTCTGCTGTTGTGCTAATCATTCTCTTACGTTTTGGGGCAGGTAGGGCTAATCCCCCATCAATTGAAAACATCAGTTCTTCCCAACTGGTCTGCTGTTGGGCAAGGCTGTAACTCACTATCAATCTGATTAAGAAATGGTGGCTTACCAACATGTCTGTATGAGGATATTTTCTTATACTTCGGGCAACATCATGCAATAAAGAATTTAAAAATGCAGGCAGGTTTATGGTACATTTATGTTTTAACATTGCTAATATCTTAAGGTGGCGAGATCCTACCACATCTGTTCTCCCATCGCATGTTATGTAGCCCTGTACCAATTTTTCCAACTCTATCCATGGTTCTCCCAACGTCGCCGGCTGAACTTCTTTCCCTTTGACAACTAGGTTCTGTCCTTTATCTCAAAAAAGGTTCACGGCTTCTTGGATTTTCACCTTCTTATGGGTCCATATGGTTCCTTCCTCTGGTAGACCAGACACCTCTGCTATTATTTCATCTGTTACTGTTATCTGCCTACCTCTAACCATGGAGTAACCTTCCTGCATATTCTATAAAAACTCGATAGCTACCGTTTCATGAGGGTGTTTCAGCCTTGTGAGGTAGGTAATCCACCCTATTCTTTCCATAATTTCCTGTGCAGCGCTTGAAATAGCTAGCACCTGTGGCTCACTACGAACTGGTCGTCCTCCCATTTTGTTTGCACACTATTAATTCCTTACAAATGCACAGTAATGCAATGGAACAACATAGCACAGTATATCAGAATAATACTATTAATTTTTTGTTATTATCTAGAATATGGGGATTTCATTCACATGCAGGAATAAAATGTAGGGATTTGACCTACATGCAGTCATTAAAAGGCATTCACGCCCCCCCTAAAGGATGATAGGTCATCCTCGACTGTCAAATAAGAGAGAAAGGTACTGCACAATAGATGTACAACATTGAACAACATACACACTTATGATATGATCACAAATTATTACATTACTGAAATCGATGCATATTATTAAATTGTGAATAGATATGGAAACGTTTATGCAATGATTCAAAGATAATGGAAAGGGACAACTAATGTGAAAACAAGTACTCATGTAGTCATTACCCACATAAACTATTATGATCAAGTTATAAATAATTTTCATGTATAATAGGTTCAAAACGAAGGGTTTAAGGGTATACTCTCATTTGATCTTATATAAAGATATAAGAGAGAGGTTCATCATTACTATTGATTTGAAAAGTGTGATTCCAATACCATTAGCAGAGCTCTATTTCCCACAGGTGTCCATAACCTTGACAAAGTTGCTTTTTCACCCTTGGAACAATTATCCTTTATTTATGCCTAGGGAATTTTTTTATAATGTCATGATGGAGGCCATTGTGCTAGCTTGGGAACTAGATGAACCACAATGCCATTCACCAGGAAGGAGTGAAAAGTGGGCAGTCCGGCTCGTGATGAGACCTCCTGTTCCAAGGAATTTTTATTATTTTTTCTAAGTTTCCCATTGGACCCTATCCCTGGTGTGGTGGCCATAATGGGAATGCCACGTCACCACTTCCTTATAATCATGGTAGGCTAGCTCTTGATGAGACCCCCTATCCTCCATCTGCCATATCATAGAATTATTAGCAATCATATTGGTATTTTTATTTTTTATTATTTATATATATATTACTTCCCTACTTATATATAGAGGATGGCTCAACACTCCTGAAGAGTAGGGATGGTGGAAGAAATCTGAACATCTCAATAGAGAAAATATGCCTTTATTCTTTATTCAATAAATAAAAATCAAAGATAGTTATGAGAGTTTAGCGAAGAACCAACATGATAAATATACCCAATCATATTAATTTAAGTGCGAATAAGGACAGAAAAGTAATATAAATGGTTGTGTCCTTTCCTTTTCCTTATCATTGCAAAACAATTTCTTAAAAATGACAATTTCTCTTGATTTGATGATTTCAGTAATCTCTAATTTGTGTATCATTGCATTAATTGTATGGTTTCCATCAAGAGAGTCATGAAAAATTCATAAGAATCCTCAAAATGTTGTTCTAAAACAAGAAAAATGCACTCAGAAAGTGTTGTTCCTTTAAGAGGGAACAACAAAAACAATCTGCGAAAATGTTGTTCCTTTCAAACGGAACAGCAAAAACAATCAGCAGAAATGTTGTTCCTTTGGGAAGGAACAACAGAAACATACAACAGAAACTATTGTTCCTTTGGAAAGGAACAACAAAAACACTGCGAAACAACAAAAATTTGCAATCAAAACTATTGTTCCTTTTGAAAGGAACAACATACAGGATGTAGCAAAAACTGTTGTTCCTTTTGAAAGGAACATCAAAAACTGTTGTTCCTTTTGGAAAGGAACAGCAAACAAAAACACTCAATGCACGTTTCTTGAGAGAAACTGTTATTGTTCCTTAAAAAGGAACAGCTTAAAAAATAAAATCTATAGAAAAAAACAAGCAAAATAAAAGGAAAAGCTTTATGTACAAGTTTCAAAATAAATAAATGATTCATTAAATGGGTGTTGAGGAGGATTTTCCTTCCTCATCAAGAATATACATGGTAGAATCTTCCCGTAATTGTTGGTAAAAGGATTCCCGATTAAGTGGTTTATGGTAAAGTCGTACTCGATGACCGTTTACTTTGAAAGAATGTCCAGATCCATCAATGGTGGTTAATGTGATGGTGCCATTATCATGCACTTTTTGTATCTTGTAAGGTCCAAGCCATCGTGTCTAGAGTTTTCCTGGGAAATCCTAAAACCTGGAGTCATATAGGAGTGCCCAATCTCCTTCGTGGAAGATTTTCTCTTTGATGAGGGCATCGTGCCATTTTGCTCTGTGTTGTTGAATTAATGCAGTGTGCTGAAGAGCAGAGAGCCTAATTTCATCCAACTCATTGATTTGCTGTAATCTTCTGACCTGGGCTTCATTTAAGTCTAAACCCACGTCCTGGGCTATTCTTAATGTCTGAATTTCAAAATCTATCGGAAAGATGGGCTCTTTTCCAAATACCAATTGATACAGTGAATACCCCGCGGTACCTCTCCATGTTGTTCGATACACCTAGAAGGCTTCTGGAAATATGTAAGCCCAGTCACGTCTATGTGAGGCAACTATTTTTGTAAGTATAGATTCGATCACTTTATTCATGCTCTCTACCTGGCTGTTTGCCTGTGGGTGGTATGGAGTTGTGATTTTGTGTTGAATGTGGTAATTTTCTAATGTTTCAGCGAGTTTGTTACCTACAAACTGTGGTCCTCCATCTATAATTATGTCCCTTGGGAGGCTGTATCACACAAATATCTGGAAAAGGAATTGTATTACAAAGTCTTCTGTAGCTTTCGAAAGTGCCTGTCCATCAACCCATTTAGTAACATACTCGGTGTCAACTAGGATGTATGTTCTTTGATTTGATGGTGGGTTAATGGGACCAATAAAGAAAAGCGCCCAACGTTCAAATGGTTCGATTACTAATTTTGGGTTCAAAGGCATTTCGTCGGATTGTCTAGGGTGACCCGCCCTTTGGCAACTATCAGAAGCATGTACAAACTTTTTAGCATTTTTAAAAATGGTAGGCCAATAGTAGCCTGTCTGCAAAACCTTGTGGGCAGTTCTACGGTCTGCAAAATGTTTGCCACACGGCCCGTCATGGCATGCTTTCAGAATATCAAATACTTTTTCCTCTCGGACGCATCTCCTAATTTTCATATCTGACCTTGTATGAAACAGGTAGCCCTGGATATAAGAGAATCAAGTACTATGCTATATTATATGTTTTCGTTCATTAGGCGTTAGATGTTTAGGTAATTTACCTATTGATAAGTAATTTTCTATATCAACATACCATGGGGTTCTAACAGTAACAGCAAACAAATGCTCATCTGGGAAGTGATCTTCGACTGCTGTTGCATCTGTTGGCTTTGGAATTCGTAACAAGAAATCAGCTACAGGGTTCTCTTTTCCAGGTCGATCTTTTATTGTGATATCGAATTCCTGCAACAAAATCAACCATCTTGTTACTCTACCATTTGTAACAGGTTTATTTGCTAAAAAATTTATGGCAGAGTGATCTGTATATAAAACTATAGGATACCCAGTTATATAATGTCTAAACTTATTTACAGCATGTATTATAGCTAGAAATTCTTTCTCAGTCACAGTATAGTTTAATTCAGCAGGAGATAGATTTTTGCTAATATAATAGATTTCATATGGTTTCTTATCCTCTTTCTGCCCAAGCACTGCTCCAATGGCTGTGTCAAAGGCATCAGATGAAATTTGGAATGGAAAATCCCAATTTGGGCCCCTCAGCACTGGGGCTGTTGATACAAGCTTTTTCAGATCCTCGAAAGCATGGTCACATTTATCAGTCCAAATGAAATCAACATTTCCTGTTAGTGCATATAAAGGTGCAACTATTCGAGAATAATGTTATATGAATCTTCTATAATAATCAGAAAATATGAGAAAGCTTCATACCTCTGTTTGTGTGGTAGGAGTAGGTATTAACAAAATTATCTGAATTTTAGCTGGATCTACCTGAATTCCAGCTTTTGAAATATAATAACCTAAGATGAGTCCTTTGGTCATCATCATGTGACACTTTTCATGGCTTAAACAAAGCTTGGTGTCAATACATCTTTGCAACACCTTTTCTAAATTTTCTAATGCTGGCTCAAAATCATCTCCGTAAGGTGTGAAGTCATCCATGTATACTTCGAGCGCTTCATTTATTAAATCTAAAAAGATGCTGAGAATGGCCCTCTGAAATGTAGCAAGGGCATTGCATAGGCCAAAGGGTAAAACTTGATAGGAAAATGTCCCCCAAGGGCAGGTAAAAGTGGTTTTGTCTTGGTCTTCAGGGGCAATCTGAATTTGATTGTACCCACTGAAGCCATCCAAGAAAGAAAAGAATTTGTTTCCTGCCAATGTATCTAATACCTCTTCAATGAAGGGAAGGGGAAAGTGGTCTTTCTGGGTTGCTTTGTTTAGTTCTTAGTAATCTATGCATATTCTCCACTTTCTGTTCTTCTTTGGCACCACTACTAATGGAGAGACCCACTTGCTATCAGATATTGGGTAAATGAAATTGATATCCAACAGCGTTTGTAATTTAGCTTTCACAATATCTTTAAGCTGAGGGTTTAATATTCGTTGGGGTTGGAAAATGGGTCTAGCATATTTTTCTATGTAGATGTGGTGTGTACATAACTGGGGGTCAATTCCCTTCATGTTTGGATAATCCCATGCAAAGGCTCCCTTATATTTTCGTAGTAATTGGACCAACTTCTCTTCTTGTTCAGCAGTCAGGTTTTTGTTAATGTTTAGAGTTTTTCCCGGTTCAATTTCTACAATTTTGCTATTGTAAACAGAGGTAGTGGGTATTGATTGATCATGTATGTCTTTCAGAAGATCTTCTTCTTCTTTATTATCAAATGCTACCTTGATCATGTGACATTGCAAATGGGATCTGATTTTTGATTTATTTATGAAGCTATTAATAATGTCATCGTCTGTTTGGTCTTTAAAGTCAAGGGCATCTTCTAAGGTTAGTGGTGATCTCATATTTTCCATGAGATATGATACAGGTTGCTTCCTTGTTTTGATTATCGATAGGCTTGGTTGGGCTGGGGGATATAAAGCTAAATTCTTGACATAGTTTCCCCTTGTTATATTCATGTTGCCTTGTCAGTAGCCAATGTAAGCATTGACAGTTTCCAACCAAGGTCTACCTAGGATGAGAGGGTGTCCATCTAGCCGGTTCTTTGGGTTGATAATCAGGAAGTCAACAGGGTACTCCCAGGAATCTACAGATACCATTACATATTGTAGTGTACCTTCTGGTTTGACTACCGATTGGTCAACCAATTCCAATAAGGTTGTTGTTGGATCTAATGATGCAATGGCAAGTTTTTGACAAGTGATGGTTGTTGGGATATTAATTGCAGCTCCCAAATCAACTAAGGCATTTGGAAATTATTTCCCATTGATTTGCACTGTCACTATAGGATTTCCTGGGTCTTCATATTTTATAGGTGTTTCCATTCCTGATAATAAGTCAGATAGAGTACCGATTACTTGGACAGTTGGGTTGGTTGTTGTTCTCCTCTTTGGCTTCTTTATACATAATTCCTTGATGGTCTTTGCATAAATAGGAGTGTCTTGGATAGCTTGGAGGATTGAGATTTTTATACACAAATTTTTTAATTCTCCCAGAAGATCAAAATCAGGATATTCTATTGGGCGAGGTATGATTAATCATTCTGGGAATGGTGGAGAAGAGGTGGTTGCTTGTTGTTGATTTTGTTTTTGAACCAAATTCTATTTTTTCAATGTTTGTTCCGCAGGTAATGGATCTTAAATTTGAACATTTTTGTCCCCCTTTGTTTCTACTATGTGCCCAGATCTCAATTGAAGGTCATTGCACTCCCTCAGTTTAGTTTCTAGTTCTGGTGGTTCCATTATTTGGACAGACTGAACTGGTCTATTGTTTGGGTTTGTGTTGGGTTGGGCTGGGAGTTGTGGTCTTAAATTGGTCTGGGGGTTTTGTGGCAATGTATAGGGGGCTGGAAGTGTAGATTGACAGAGAGGGATTGTTCCAGCTGGCTGATTTGTATGTCTTTGCTAGTTTGACTACCAGGTTTGACTCTGCGAAGTGGAGGGGAACCATTGTGTTGGATAAGCATTGTTTTACCAAAATGGTGGATAGTAGGGAAAGTTTGGCCAGTTGGATTGATTATTTTGATTTTGCCATGGTGATGTAGGGAAAGGTGGCTGATTTTTCCACATTCCATTATATTGTTGAGCATTATTCTGAGGAAACTGAAAAGAAGAGGATGGATCAATTGGCATACCTATTTTTCGTGGTTGCCATTTTCGGCGCTGATTGAGTAGGCATACCATTTCTTATTCTTCTTCTTCCTCTTTGTAGACTGATTTCAATCTAGGGAGTGAGGGGAAACCTTCTGTGGAGTGATCTTTTGTGCAAATGGCATAGAATTTGATTATATCCAATGGGCACTCTTTATGGTTGTGTTTCTTCCTGCACTTAGGATAGAATATTGCCAAGTTTTGTTCTGCTTCTGCTTGCTTTTGTTTGGCTTGCATAATGTTGAACTGAATTGTTAGACTCCCTATAATATCAGTTTTAAAATCTTCCAGTAGATTTCCAATCTCTACATGGGTTACACCTTCACTAGAGGTCTTATTATCCCTTGTGATCATGTCACATTCTGCTGATTTTAACCTTGTGCTGCCTCTCAAGCTCCTGATACACAAATCAATAATGTCAACAAAACTTTTCTGATATATATCACCTTTTCCCATAATATTTAATTTTTCAACCCATTGTTCCTTCATCCCTTTAAGTAATGTAGTTTTCAACACATTATCAGGTAAGGGTAAAGATGCATAAGGTGATCTTTGGAGGTTGTATTGAAAGCGTTCTACATATTCCTCCAGTGTTTCATTAGGTTTTTCTATAATCTGAAATATTTCATCTTTTAATTCCCTAGACCTACAATAATCCTGATATTTCTTTAGAAACACAGCTTTCATCTGGTCCCAATCATTTATAACACCTCCACCTAACCCCATAAACCATCGTAAGGCTGCTCCTTTTAATGTGGAAGGAAATAATTTTAATTTTTGGGGATCGGTGGTATAGTCATACCCCCTACATAATACATCGAATTCAAACAGAAATGCATCTAGATCTTCCGATTTTAATCCATGGAATGTAGGAATATGTTGAAGAGGAATGGCCTTCATAGGTGCATTAACTGCAGTGTCCACTATGGGATATTGCAGTGTGGAAGTTTGTTGAGGTGTTTGATGGTTTTGGTTCTGGGCCATTTGATCAAATATGTTCCAATATCCTTCTGAGATTTAGAGGGAATTCCTAGGCTGACTAGAAGGAATATGAATGACCTTGACAACACTCCCTTGATCCGGAATAATAAGTGTTCCCTGCTGGCCTACTATTTGAGGAGATTCAGGTCCTTTGTTTTGAATGATGTTGACAACACTTCCCTTATCTTGGTTGCTCACTGTTTGGATTAATTCAAGAGGAGATTTTGGTTCTTATGTTTCCCCTGTTTCTCCTTCTCCTTCGCAGAGATTACTAGAGTTCCCTTCTTGTGGAGAAATTAGGCGAGAATTCTCCATTTCTTGGGAATATTGCTCAATTCCTTCCGTTTGACTATGTACCTCAGCAAAGGCTACAAATGGTGACTCTGTGGCCTGAAGGGAACTAGTAGGTTCTCTAGAAATAACTTTAATAGGTCCTATTGATGGCTGAGATTCAGTTTTCTTAAGGATTTTGTCAATGAAAGTTGTTTTTCGAAGGGTCACTGGTCCCTTATGTTTTTCGGGTTTAGGAGGAATTTTGTTTTGTTTACCTTTTCTATTCATTCAAAAAAAAAAAAAAAACCTTCATTCCTACCTAAAAAATAATTTACCCAATTCTACTGTGAAGCAGGCCGTGAGCAAGTATGTTTCTTGCTCGGTGCGAAGGTTCTTACCTTTCGTCTTTAATACCCAATTCTTCCCAAGCAGAAAAAAATTCAAATGTGCAACACTCATTATAAATGGCATACACTCTCCCCGGAAAGAGCACCAAAATGTTGAGGTATAAAAGGTATCTTTTTAACACCTATTTATCCTACATTAATTGTCAATCCAAGAACGACCTTTTGTTTCAAGAGTGTACTCTGTCTGAGGTTGCAATTCAAGCTACAAGTAATGCTTTGTAAGATGTAGTGCAATGTTCTAAATACAAGAGTAAATGGATTCTTGGAAAAGAAATATAATTACAATAACATGAACTCAAATACTCTGAAATCTAACTATTCACTCAGCAAAAATCAATCAAGGATACAGTAGAAATAACTCATTCCTCTAGAAATTGATGCAATTGAAATCAAACTGGAACAAGAAAATCAATTTGGGAATGTGGAACCAGTAACCAGTGCTCTCTACAGTTGACAGTCCTGCTTTAAAGTAATTAAAAGGAAATATAAATTGAACTAAAGCTGCTATTGAAAGTAATCTAGGAAAACTCTTTAAAAGAAAACTCTTTGCAATATATAAACTAATGAATTGGAAATGAATAGCACACTGGAATTGAGCAGCAATGTAAACGAGTAGCAAACTGTAACTTAGAAGAATCGAACAAAAAATACTAACTAATGAATCTGAACAACAAATCTTAACTTAATGGAATCAAATAGCAAATTCTGTTAAACACCAAACCCTGTCGACAACAAACGTTGTTAAGGAACAGTCCGAAAGGAACAGAAATCCAACGGAACAACAATCAATTGGAACAGAACATCTAATGTTGAACAATAAAGCTCTCTAAGGTATAACAAGATAAAATAATACAGGAATTAAGGTCCTTGTCAAAACAGAACAACAATGCAATTCATTAACATAACGAAATCAACCAGTAATTCAACAACAAACCAATTAACTTGCAAATGTAATGAAAACAACCACAAACTATCACACGGCGATAATTGACAGATAGAGATACAAACAGTAGAATGATCCACTAGGGTCGGGCCCTTAGCACCAGTGAAACACTGTTAGGTTAATGCAGAGCTTAAGAAATGGAACGGAAACGTGTCTTTATATTAATCAATCATAAATAGTGTTTACAACGGTCGCTCTCTGATCACGAGAGTCAATAGAAAATGCAGGGTTACAAGAGAAATGTTTAATCAATAATTTGACACCTTTCGATCTCTAAAGGAATTGCCTTTTATAACAATTTCGACGGATAAGACAAGGAACAAGATAAGACTGAATAGCGATCCCTCAGGATCGAAAGATCCTGAGGGATTCACTTCTTTTCTTTCTTTAGCTAGCGCTTGATCTTCTTCAGCTGTAGTCATGTTGTTCCCTGTATTCTCTTAGCTATACATTCTGATTTCCTTCTCTTTGACTGGATATGGTCTGTTACTGGAGGAACAACAATTACTCCTGCTTTGGCCTTGCCTCTCGAATAGTTGTTTACTCCGTTTGTTTCCTGTTTTTACAATAAAAGGCGATTTTTAGTTACTTTTCGCAATAAACACAAGTCTTTGCAATTCTATCATAATTCTACAATAAATAACCTTTCTAGAATAAAAAGAGTTATGTTTAAGGGAAAAAGATGAGAAAATGCACGGTGAATTCATACCTTTTCCAGTGCTCAACACCCACTATGATACCACTTATCCAGATTTATGCAGGAATGCAATAATATATAGAAATAAACATAAATACAAAGATGCAATAGAGATTGAACTTCACTTCATTAAAATCAAATGACTGAAATATGCTTATAGACATAATGGAAATAAACTAGATAGGGCACTGGTAGCTTATATCTCAAAAGAGATGTGGTGGTTACAAGCCTCTAAATTGTGTTAGAATGAGGCCCAAAGGCCTATTTATTGTTTAGAAATAGTCCAAAACCCTAAAAATCCAAAAAACTAACCCTAGGAGATGAAGCATCAAAACTATGGGCCCTGTTTGGGTAAATTGGTACATCAACTTCCTAGAGATATAACTTTGTCATATGATCTTTGTTTGACGCACTCAATACCTATTTAGAAATATCTATCTATGGAATACAAATTTTGACATGAGCAACATCGAAGTAATTTTTTTTTTTCTCCCATGTTTCCCAAAAATGTCGTTTAGGACCTCAAAATGAATCCGGAAGTTGAGGACCCAAAAAACTGCTAAAAATAGTAAGTTTTGTTGAAACTGTAAAACTGAAAGAACTGATGTTGGGGGTCTAAATTGAATAGGTGGGTGGCCACCAAAATCCACCTGGATCATTACTATAGCCAAAACACTTGGGTTTACTTCCTGAAACATAATTCTGAAACTTTTGCAAAGTTCAAATAATTTAAAGCCTTAGCAAAGAACCAAAGTGATTGGAAGATCAAGGTGTTGAGGCTAGATCGTGGTGGAAAATATCAGTCGAAGGCATTCCGTGATTGTTGAAAACAAGATGGAATCAAAATACAATTTACAACAAGATACACACTCCATTAGAATGGTGTAGCAGAGAGAAATAACAAGACAGTTATGAATATGAAAAGGAGCATGTTGAAAGGAAGAAACTTGTCTAATGAGTATTAGGGTGAAGCAGTTGCATGTGTTGTTTATGTGATAAACATATTTTCTACAAATAGTGTGATGAACATAGTATCGAAAGAATCATGATTAGGTATGTGTTGTATCATGTCTCATGTAAGAGTGTTTGGATGTGTATCTTATGCACATGTTCCTAAAGAGATTAGAGGAAAATTGGATGATAAAAGTGAAAAATGCATATTTACTGGCTATAGTGAGCAATAAAAATACTTACAAATTGTATAACCTTATAACCAATAAGAACATAATTAGAAAAGATGTTATGTTCAAAGAACAAGAGTCATAGAATGGTACTGTAGAAAAAACAATTGATGGATAAGCACTATTGCATGAAGAGGGTATAGCAGAGAAGGAGCAACAAGAATCACAAGAGCAGATACTAGCATGGACTCCAAGATTTTATGAGCAACATGGATGTTCAGATATATCAATAGATTAAGATTTTCCCAACATCCAATTAGGTGATGAATCAAGCAATGGTAAGAGAAAAATGGGAAGTCTGAAAGATATTTGTGATGACTTGGATGTTAATTCAAATTTTGCATTGTCATCGTTCCAACCTTCTTCGTTTCAATAAGAAATCATAGATGAAAATTGGTTGAAAGCCACGGATGAAGAAATCGAATCTATTGAAAATGATGATACATGGGAGTTGGTTTATTTACCAAAGGATAAAAACCTCATTGGTGTAATATTGGTGTATAGGACAAAGTTTAATGACAAAGGTGAAATTGACAGATTCAAAGAAATACTTGTAGCAAAAGGATTCTAACGGCAACCAGGAATATATTTTGGAGAAAATTTTTCTTCGGTAGCCATATTGGATATTACATTTGCAGTTCTATTTAAAACAACTTAGAACAAGTGGAAAATATATGAGATGGATTTGAAATCAAATCTCTTGAATGGAATTATAGAAGAAGAAATTTATGTGCACCAACCTTCGGTTATGAAGTTGAAGGTAAAGAAGACAAGTTTTACGGGTTGAAGAAAATTCTCTATGGACTCAGGAAAGCACCTAGTGCTTGGTATATAAAAATAGACGACTACGTGATCAAGAATGGATTTTATAGAAGCAATGTTGACCCTACATTGTACGCAAAGGTAATGAGAATTAACATATTTTTATTGTTTTCTTATATGTGGATGACATGAGTATTATAGGTGATCTTGATTTAGATGAATTTAAAGCAACCATAATGAAATAATTTTATATGAAATATCTTGGTCTCATGAAATGTTTTCTTGGCATAGAAGTTGTGAAATCTAAAAACAAAATTTTTATTTTTCAAAATAAATATACTAGAGATTTGCTGAAAATATTCCAAATGGAAAATTGTAAACATGCCCCTACAACAGTTTCAATAGGTAAAATGTTAAGTAAGGATGATGAAGGATCAAATATCAATAAAACTCTATTCAAAATATTGGTTTGCAGCCTGATGTATCTCACAACTATAAGACCGAATATTATGCAAGGCGTAATTTTGATTTCTAGATTTATGGAGACTCCAAAAGACACACATTGGAGAGCAGGAAAGATAATTTTGGGATACATAACAATAACTAGAGATTGTGAAATAATGTATGCAAGCACAAAAAAGAAGGATTTGGTTGGATATAAAGATAATGATTTTGCACGTAGTTTTGATGATAGGAAGAGAACTTCTGTTTATGTGGTCCATCTTCGTTGAGGTGTTATTTCATGGGCATTTAATAAGAGTCCTATTGTCACACTATCTTCAATAGAAGCAGAATATGTAGCAACAACATCAACAACATGCCAAGAAGTATGGTTAAGACAAGTATTTGATGGACTCAAGAAGAAACGACAAGGATAAAAAAAAAAATATTGGGCCAACACCTAAGCGATTTCATTATCCACGAATAGTGTGTTTCATCAAAAGAGGAAGCATATTGATACTAGATATAATTTTAGTAGAGAGCTTGTGAGCAATTGAGAAGTTTACTTGAGGCCTTGTAAATCTAGTGATCAATTGGATGATATATTTAATAATTCGTTAGAAAATGATGTGTTTTTGTTTCACAGAGGAAACTTTGGTGTTGTAAGCCTAGCTGCGACACAGACCAACAGGCATGTTTGAGTTTTCATGTGTCATGTCTTAGTTTAGTAGTCGTACCTAAGGGGGAGTGTTAAAATAGATAATTACTTCTACATGAAGAAGTTGGTTAAAATTAGAGCGTCAAGTTGAGTTAAGTCATACTTTGAGTAAAATTGAATTTAGTGTACGGTTGCATGTCAAGTTATTTTAGGCAAGTAGCAAGTTATTTAAAATTTAAATACCCCTCACCAGGTCCATTGTAATCATCATATTTGTGTGATCAATTGAAGAGCCGCAACTCATATTATTGTGTGTGTGAAATTTTGTGTTAAATTTGTGCCTTACCTCCTCTACTTTTCCAACAAAAATAGACTTGTATGGTCCTCGTCCTCTACAATAAATTTTATAATTACAAAATTAAATTTTGTCTCATTTCCTATCTTGTAAAAAGTATTCTTAATTTTATTATTTTTATTTTTAAAATTTTGATCCAGGTGGATATTGGTGGCCACCCACTTATTCCACTTGGGGCCCTATTTCACTTGGGGCCCCATCATTGTTTCTTTCAGTTTTTTAGTTTCCTTAATGGTAGCACAATTTACTAATTTTAGTAGTTTTTCGGGTCTTGAACTTCTGGAGCCATTTTGAGGCCCTAAACGATGTTTTTTGGGAAAACCAGGAGTAACATGGAAGGTTTTTTTATCTTCCTCGTATAAAATTTTTTATTCCTTGGATAGATATTTCTAACAACGTATTATGCATGTCAAATGGAGATCGTATGCCAAAGTTGCATCCTCGGGAAGTTGATGTACCAATTTACCCAAACGGGGCCCGTATTTTTTGTAATTCATCTCCTAGGGTTAGGTTTTTGGATGTTTATGTTTCCATTGTTTCTCAATAATAAATAGGCCCTTGAGCCTCATTGTAACATAGTTCAGAGGCCTGTAGCTGCCACATCACTTCTCGAAGATAAGCTACCAATGCCCTAGCTAGTTTATTTCAATTTTGTTTGTAAAGAAATTTCAGTTCTTTGATATTAGCGAAGTGAAGTGTTATTTCTGTTGCATCTTTGTATTTATGGTTATATGTGTATTCCGTTACATTACTGCATAAATTCAAATCAGTGGTATCAAAGCGGCCTACTCTTTCTTGATCCTTCTTTTCATGTCCCCAACGAGGTCGAGGTATAAGGAGTTAGGGCTCCATCTCGTTGAACCTTTACAAGATCAATTTTGCAAACCCCAACGACTGCCCATGGGGGATGAAAAGAAAGACGAGGGAGAAATATATCCTATGAAAATATTGTTCTAGGAGGCCCTTGAAAAGCAAAGGAATGCAATGACAGATAATTATTCCCAGATACTTCAACGATTTCCCACTAGCGGCACATCTGCATGTAGTAGCCACTTTGGAGGCATAACTCCTTTTAAGGTACAAGTAAAATTTGACATTCACATATTTGATGTAAAAATATATTCATACGTCGTAGATAGATATTTGAATCTATTAGAAGGATATTTCTCAGTTCATGACTTTTCCGACTAGTAGAATATTATGTTTGCACTCCTTAAAGTCGCCCCCCATGTCAAGGACTGGTAGGAAACCTACTATGAGAAAAAGGATGAGGGGGGACCCTCTATGTTCTCGATTGTAACCACTTGGAATTATTTCTGAGATGCCATAAAGGAAAAGTATTATCCCTTGCGGAGCTATGAGGATAAGTACATACAATGGAATAGATTGTGGCAACAAAGGGATCAATATGTTCATGAGCTAAGGAATCTTTTCCATACCCTCTGCACAATGTTGGGTATCAAATATTAAGAGAAAAATTTGGTTTTGAAGTAACACAATTGTCTGCACTGATACATTCAAGACAAAATGGATTTGCTCAACATCTCGTCAGTTTGTACGACATACCAGTATGCTGCCAAGATTGAGCATAAATTCAGACAGAAGAAGCGAGAATTTAGATATGTGAATAAAAAGCAAGGGAAAGGTGCCCCCAAACCACAGAATAGAGTAAAAATCCAAGGCATGGTGCCCCAAGAAAACTGGCCAAATCTGCAAACAAAGAACAACGCCAATGTTGGGTTCCATTTTTGGACTTATTTGATACATCTATTTCCCCCATTTTTACCTTTTGACCTCAACCCTTGGGAAAATATTTGCCTTTTTCCCTTTTTTTATATCTTAAACAATTTTCTTATACCTTATTTCATTATCTTGTCATTTCATTGATTATTATGATGTATCGTTTCCTTTTTTTTGGCTAATTGGGATGAATGTTGGAATAAGTTCTCTAGTCTTTTGTTGTCCTTCTAGATGGCATTATTAGCACAAAAGATCTAGAGCATGAGGTATACAGAAGAAATTGAAAGTGTGTTTTTATAGTGAGCTGATACACTATGTTGTTGTTACATCACAGTGTTGTTATTGACCCGCTATTAAAAACTTTTGTTATAGTTCTAGTGTTGATTGAATATTGTCAACTTTCGAATGCTGACCTGTCCTCAATTTGTTATGTTACAACTGTCGATTTCCACGATAGATGTAGAAGTAATTACAATATTATCTTTTAGAATGTCAACTTTTAGATAGTTTTGATTGTAATCCATAGTCTCCCAGTCATACTTTTTATTAAGGAATTGGTTGTAACAATATGTATCTTATGTTGATCAGCATGAGAATTGTAAGATTCTCATGACTGAGCCATTCCTCGTTTTTCAGAACATGTAACCATTATTTAACTCTCGACCCTTGAGGTCAGGGGGTTATTTGAGAACAATATTACTTTTGTCTCTGTAATTTTGGTCACATTAATACAAGATATCGCATTGCTGCTATTACATGCATTGTTGTAATATCCCAAAATGGGAATGCATCAGTGCATAAGAAAAATAATGGAATATTAGGGAGAAATCCAATCACAAAATTTGTTTAGAAACACATAGCCATCAAATGAATTAATCAGCAACAAAAAGAAGCACTTCTACATCCTCCCAAGTGGGGAAAATGCAACAATTTGACCTTGAAAACGTTATTTCTAGATATTTTCATTTTAAAAGGAATAAATAACGGTTGGATCCCTTAGAAAATGTATTAATACCCTCACATACAAAATAGAATCACAAAAAAATCTCTTTTGATAAGTTAAACAGATCTCCCGGCCTTAAAATGACTTAAAAACAGCCAAACCCCATGACTTAAGTTATGCAGAATTTCTGAAGCACATGAAAGTGTTAATTTCTGAGGGTTTATGCAAAAATACAATAGGGAATCATATATTTGGAGTTTCATTGGACAATATGCTAAGAAAACAGAGATCTGGCCACTTTAATATATTGTAGAAAAAACCTGGCAAGGGTTTCTTGAGAGCATAAGTACAAAAAGAGAAGATCTGAATATTCAACTCAAAATATTGCAGTCTCACTGCAACATTAGATACATGAAGCTGAAAAATACATTATAGGGATGAGAATCCCTTCCTCTAGTTTTCTGGGAGAAGGGTTGGCCCTTTTCCAAGGAAACTAGCTTAAAAAGAAGGGCTTAAACCTTGCTGCAACAACTCTATGAAAAATGACATAGTTCCTGCAAGGGACTATGCTGTAGGAGATGAGGAATAGTCTGTCCAACTTCCAAGATATGAAATTTTTCCAGAAATCTTCCTAGATGATCTCTCAAGATAAGGAAGGCTCCCTCTACTGAGAAACACACCTGGAAGTGGTGTTATCAAACCTCCACTGCAACACCCTGCAACAGAGCAATATTCTGCTACAGAAATAATGCTAAAGCTGGAGAATGGTGCTTTGCCTAAAGCCTAGATGTGGATAAATACAGTACAGAGCTCTCCCAAGAGGCCTCTCAATGGAAGATGTGGGATTCTAGCTCGGGAACACTCAGTGCTAAACAACACTACAACCTTGCTCAATAACAAGAGGAAGCCAAGTCTAAACAGACCAATATCAAATGATGATCTCAAAAGCATGAATAAAAGAGGCTCCCATCCTCTCCATATATAGCAAGTGAACCTATTCACATTGGGTCACATCCATATGTTCCATCAAGCTCATGCAACTTGTCCTCCACCAAAATTGCGTTGTTCATCAAGGAGATTCAATGAATCTAGACAGCTTTGTTGACTTGGTCAAAATTGGTTGAATCAACATGATCCCATCTTTGTTCACACCCAAGGGTGCTCAAATTAGCTTCTTATTCTTCCTCCTTTCACATTAGGAGTGTTATTGATCCTTTTAAAGAGGTTAATGGGCCTCCCTACCCATTTATTCACCTACCTAGTGATAAAACAACTCTAATATTCCATTTAGGTTGAAGGCTAAATTTTTGGAATATGAGAGTCCTCCCCTCCAAAATGTTGCTTGTCCTCAAGCAACTGTATAAGGAGAGAAAAAATCCTTCCCTCCTCTTCTTGTGGCCTCCTCATCAAAAGTCCCCACCACTGCTCAAAATGATCTGCTACAAATCTTCCCTCCAATGTTTCCTCCCAAGCATGCAAAACCATATGGCTCACATCATAAAAAGGTGGAAGGTGTAAGTGGAAACGTCATTGCTATCCAATGAGCTCCTGAAGGTAGGAGTGATAACAAACATGGGGAATCTTATTCCCAATGAGTGAATCCCACACCCATGCTATCATCCAATTTAAATGAGACAATCTAGGTAGCTCAAAAAGATCCTCAACCCTTGCTTCATACAATGTGTTGGGGCTGCATGGAGAGATTGGATCCTCCCATCCAAGTGGTTTCTCTCTCCATTTATGGTAAGTATGGGGCTGCTGCTGATCTTGGGTTGAAATTTCATGACCTCCAAGAGTGGCCTAAGCTACCCCACCAAACAAATAAGCCATGAAGTGCCTCCTCCAAAAACTCAAGTTCTTAAAATGGCTCCTCCCACATGAAGAAAAGAGATGTAATTTGGAAATCATGGGCTACCCATTTCTTCTCCTAAAACATGCTTCATGCAAAGTAGGCAGAATCATACTCCTAATGGGCAGCTCCAGCTCATATCCCACTCTCCAAACAAAGCTCCCCATGAACATAAAAATATCAACAATACATGGAAGAAAAATCCAATAGAAACAAGTTGTCATACGACAACCAGAAAGTGGATCACGGTCCCATACATGGAACCAGTGCAGTGCATCCTTTGCCTGCATCAAATAAAACAATAACAAGTGATTTTATAGCCACTTGTTTGCTGCCACAATCATTTTACAAGATAGAAAAATGAAAGTACAAAGTGGTGTCAATGGTGCACACCAAAAATCATGTGGCTTCCCCCACAAACCACCAATAAGATAGCCAATCTCAATGTTGCAAATGGTTTCAAGTACATCATCATAAAATATACAAGATGGGGTAATCCTCCTTGGTACAACATGCTACTCATATAAAGTAAATAAGTACAAAACGTAATGTGGAATCATACATTCTCCACCATGTACTTGGGACCTTGAGTTGAAATGGCTCAACTGGAAATTCTCCCTCACCTCAAAAGAGTAGGGAAGTGGCTATGAAATCCTCTCTATGATAATTAGAGCTATGCATCTCTCCATATGATGAAATATATCATGCTAGATTCCCTCCCAAATTAACTCCTTTTCCAAGGAAAGATATGCATCAAAATGCATGGAAAAGAAGTCCTCATGTGCTGCATGTAACAGCTTCTCCTTGAGCTTAGAAGCTCTATTCAAGAAGAATCTACCATAAGAATAGATGATGACATCATCCACCATATATCTATCATCTCCATTTGGGTCATCAAGAATCATGCAAGCACCAAGATCCTTGGAGTACTCTACCAAGAGTTGATACCTCCAATATGGATCAATCCTCCTAAGAGATAGCGCTGGTGATCTGCAATGTGAAGCTCCCCACATGTTGTTGTATTTTCCTTTGACATCCCTCATGCCAAATTCATCCTTAAAATTGCTTCCATGCCCATCATGCAGCTGCTCATGCTAAAAAAGAAGTAGTAATCTTTGGAAATTGGCATCCCATGAGAAGCTCCCATCCAAAAAGAATCTCCCAATCTTGGCCAATGTAAGCATGAGTGGCCTCCATCTACTCCAATGTATGGAGGATTCCTTCCTCAAAGGAATTACCCTCTATTTCTTCAAATCCATGGGGCAGATCCCTTGCACCATGAAGGTGCCATCCTCCATCACTGCAACAACTTCTGTCAGCGCAGTACATATAGTGAGAGTGGGTGGTGCTAAAAATGGGAGAGTGTCTCCCTCCTCCTTGAGTTTATCCCAGACTCTCTGCATTGTAATAGACTCCTCTAAAGTCTTCACCTCTCCAAAATCTAAGAGGGGTGAACCAAATGGTATGATGTATCCTACCAACTCCAGATCTGGTGGCCTCCCAGGTGGAATGCCTCCATGTAGTGAGACATCAATGTCAAGAGTAGACTATACATATGGTTGGGAAACTTTTCCCTTGCCCTCACAGCGCAAATCAGTCTGCCTCTTTCTTGCATCAGCTCTCTGAAATGGATAGGGGTGTGTGCTCCTCATCAAATGATCATGATCTTCCTCCCTATCTTCTCCTTCCATCTGCAATGCTCCAAAATCATGTTGTCCATTGATTGTGCCTTGACTTCCATATGTGAGATTCTAGGGAACTACTTGCAATGATACAAGAAATCCTCCTGTTGGAGCATGTGCTCCTCCTTCCTCTGCATGAGGTACTAGATATGCTATAGATGTGACAGTGCTATAACCCCCATCCTCCTCTTCCTCTTCAATATGAATGGGATTCATCTACTGAATAAGAGGATCCTCTTTTGAAAAATGAACCTCCATGTTCTCTCGTCCAAAGATATGAGACAGAGATCTTGCATTCAACAAGGTGTTATGAAAGATGTGGGTGTCTCCAACAGTTTTATGAAGTGGTTTTGAGTTTTCAAGTTCTTCCAACCCACGCAAAAGTTCTGTTTTTCTTGGTTTGTTTGGCTCTACCAAGAGTGGTTTAGAATTTCTTCCATCAAACCTATCCCCTAATATCTTAGTGAACGTTTCATAAGAAGAAATATTGGCATTTTTCAATGAAAATGACTCAAAAATCCACCAAGCATAGGCCTTACCTTCAAAGTGCAGCGCTGCAACTCTAATGGCTTCATCTTTAGAAACTTGGTGCTGCTGCAAATAAGTGTGTAGCTCATCCACCCAAGCTCTGGTTGAACATGTTGGTGATCCATCAAAAATAGATAGAGAAAATCTATCCATGTCATGTTGCCTACTCCTCTCCACCTTCATCTTGCAGAACTCCTGAAAAGTGATATGATCTCTAAACCTTTCAGTTTGAGATTCATATTCCTGAAGAAAATCACTAAGAGTTCCCCTCTTAGGCATTCCTCCTTCTTCCATCTCTCTGATGATATATCTAGGCATTTGACTATGCTGTGCATAATAGGGTGTAGCTTCATGCTTACACCTACAATGTGCCAATCTAGATCTGGCTCTAGATTCAAACTTCTCTGGAGATTCCATCTCCTCTCTCATCTTCTTAATATCTTCATTGATGCTCTGCATAGATTTTAGAAGAAGATTTAAGAGCCTCTCATCCTTCTTTCCTCCACATAATGGAGTCTTATTTTGGTTCATATCTCCTTCTCTTGATAGCATCATGGATGAAACTCATAGGCTGAGCCAAGACTATTCTCCGATACCACTGTAATATCCCAAAATGGGAATTCAGCAGTGCATAAGCACAATAATGGAATATAAGGGAGAAATAAAATCATAAAATGGGTTGAGAAACACATATCCATCAAATGAATGAATCAACAGCAAAAATAAGCACTTCTACATCCTCCCAAGTGGGGAAAATGCAAAAATTTGACTCTGAAAATGTTATTTTTGGATATTTTCGTTTTAACAGGAAGAAATAATAGTTGGATCCCTTAGAATATGTATTAGTTCCTTCACATACAGAAGATAAGCACAAAAAAATCTCTTTTTATAAGTTAAACAGATCTCTTGGCCATAAAATGACTTAAAAACAACCAAACCCCATGACTTAAGTTATGGAGAATTTATGAAGCACATGATAGCGTTATTTTCTGAGGGTTTATGCAATATTAAAATAGGGAATCATATATCTAGAGTTTCATTGGAAAATATGCTAAGAAAATAGAGATCTGGACTCTTTAATGTGTTATAAAAATAACCCGGCAAGGATTTCTTAAGAGCATAAGTACAAAAAGAGCATATCTGAATATTCAGCTCAAAATAACATAGTATCACTAAAAAATTAGATATATGAAGCTGAATAATACCTCAAAGGGATGATAATCCCTTCCTCTAGCTTTCTGGGAGAAGGGTTGGCCCTTTTCCAAGGAAACTAGCTAAAAAAGAAGGGCTTAAACCTTGTTGCAGCAACTCTATGCAAAATGACATAGTTCCTGCAAGGGAATGCGTTGTAGGAGATGATGAATAGTTTTTCCAACTGCCAAGATATGAAATATGCCTAGAAATATTCCTAGTTTATCTCTCAAGAGAATGAAGGCTCCCTCTACTGAGAAACAGACTTGGAAGTGGTGTTATCAAACCTCCACTGCAACACCCTGCAACATAGCACTATTTTGCTACAGAAATAATGATGAAGCTAGAGAATGGTGCTTGGCCTCAAGCTTGGATGTGGAGAAATACAGTACAGAGCTCTCCCAAGAGGCCTCTCAAGGGAAGAGGTGTAATTCCCGCTTGAGAACACCCAGTGCTAAACAACACTGCAACCTTGCTAAACAACAAGAGGAAGCCAAGTCTAAACAGAACATTATCAAATGATGATCTCCAAAACATGAATAAAAAAGGCTCCCATCCTCTCCATATATAGCAAGTGAACCTCTTCACATTGGGTCCCATCCATATGTGCCATCAAGCTCATGCAAGTTGTCCTCCACCAAAATTGTGTTGTTCATCAAGGAGATTCAATGTATCTAGACAACTTTGTTGACTTGGTCAAATTTTACTGAATCAAAATGATCCCATCTCTGTTCACACCCAAGGGTGCTCAAATTAGCTTATTATTCTTCCTCCTTTCACATTAGGAGTGTTATTGATCCTTATAAAGAGGTTAATGGGCCTCCCTACCCATTTATTCACCTACCTAGTGATAAAACAGCTCTAATATTCCATTTACCTTGAAGGATAAATTTTTGGAATATTACAACTGTATGTTTTAATTTCTATTTAGTTTCTATCT
Source organism: Pinus albicaulis (assembly GCA_034641835.2). Classification (NCBI taxonomy): domain Eukaryota; kingdom Viridiplantae; phylum Streptophyta; class Pinopsida; order Pinales; family Pinaceae; genus Pinus; species Pinus albicaulis. The sequence continues at coordinate 408,177,892 of CM076584.1, read as the reverse complement.
CTTCCTGCCCCTTGATAGGGAGGAAGGGTCCTCCTCTTCAGCAGGGACTACAACAGTTAAAGTATTTGTACCATATTTCTTATTTGATTTACGTATTCGTGGAAGTGTTGTTGTTGTTGTTCTTCTGGTTGTAAGTAGATCTGCTTCAATTTTTATATTATTATGTTGTTACACGGATGTGATTAGAAATACTAGCTAGTGTTATTGTTGTGTGGTGCACTAGTTACTATTTAATTGAGGCATGATTACATTCATGTAGATTTTTTTTTTTTTATTCCTGCATGAGTGTTAAAGTTTCATCAATAGATTCAATGACGATTCTTCTTTATTTTGATTGCTTCTTGTTTGATGTATCGACATAGACAGTGCAATTTTCATTTAGATAAAAGGTGTCCCTGGATTGATAATTTATGTGTATCTTCTTAGCAATTTAATATTGATTAATACAGTCCAACATTTGGCACTGTTATCGGGGATGGCAGTGACAATCCAATCAACTAGAATTGTTTGTTTGATGATAGGGTGTTCCTAGTCAACAATTGTTGGGCGACAAGACGAGCGGTAAGAACCTGCACATTTATCTAACATACTTGGGTGGGCTCACCATTTCTACGTTGGGGAACTTAGAAGTGTGAGTTTTGGGTGTTCTCCCTTAGTGTGTCTTCAGCTATATAGTTTCTAGGCGGTAAGACGAGAGGTAAGAACCTACTCATCGCTCTAATATACTTGGGCGAGCTCACCACTCTAGAAACTGAAGCACTTGTAGGAAGGATTGATACACATAGGGTCCATGTGTGCTAGTAGGACAATAGATAAAATCAGAACACCCCCCACTCTAAGTAACTATAGGAAAGACGGGTCATAAAAAGGAAAAGAAGACTGCAGACTTGGGGAGAAGGAAATTATTTGGAGATTTGATCTTAAAAGCATAAAAGGAATAGTATACTTCATACATAGACAATAGGAAGACAGGACCACAAAAAAATTATACTATATCGAAGCCTGAGGCATTGTTACCTTCTGTGTCTAGACCTCATCACCCTTTAAACAACATATCCACTCCTGATATCAAGACTCCAGATCTGAAACAGTAGTGGAAATGCATTGATCAAAATCTGAAAATTGAAGGATAAGGGGAGACCAGTGAGGAGCATCGGGGGCCTGAGGTAAAACATTTAGTTGATCATTATTTAGATCCAAGTAGTGCAGTGAAACAAATTGTCTGAGAACAACCTGATCCTTTATTTAGTTTTCAATCCCCTGCATATTCAAAGGTCAGTTCATCCCATCAGGAAGGATCAGCCATGAGGGAAGAGAATACTAAAATAGATGGTACTATTACTTTTGAATTCCCGATATTGGTGACATGGGATGAAGCTCCTAAGAAAAACATTCCTTTATCATCTCTACCATCCTTTCAAGGGATGGCTGTTGAAGATCCTAATACCTTTATGTTCGAGTTTGATGTGTTGCGTAGGAGTTATGACTACACTTTAGACATCCAAAAGCTAAAATTGTTTCCTGCTACTATGAAAGGAGCATCATTAAGATGGTTCATGAGATTGGGTGCTAGCACAATCCGAGCCTGGAATGACATGAGGGAGGCATTCCTCTTTAAGTATCAAGATTAGTGTCGAACCATGGATTTGAAGAAATAAATATTCATAATTACGCAGAAGGAAGATGAGAGCTTAGAAGACTACATGGAATGATTCCATTATAATTTACAAAGGTCTAAGTTTGGTAACTTAGCTCTGAAAATCCTGAAACCTATATTCCTAAGAGGTATAATATATGACTCTCTGGAGCATTTGAATCTGTTGGGAAAAGGTGACATATCAAAAGAACAACTTGAAGAAATAATGAAGGTTTTTCTATGGAGTTTGAGAGGATTGGTCAAGGGAAGAAGTACAGTTTGGGATCATTCAGTTCAGATACAAAAGTCCACAAGTGGAGGATTAACCAGAGTAGAGATAAGAAATATATTTTAGGATTTAAAAATCGACCTCCTTAGTAGTCTCTCTACCGAGAATACCACGATACAAGTCAATAAAGCACAAGCAGAAGATGAAGCCTCTTTGGCAATATTCTTTCCTTGATCCAAAAATAAACATTTAGAAAGAGCATGTGAACTGAATAGTGCCATCTTGTGTAACATATGTGAGTTGGTGCATTCCACTGGTTAATGCCCAAAACTACTCAGACTGAATGCAGTGCTTAAGGAATCAAATGAGGATGTCCAGTTTCCTACTTCATCAGATCAAAGAGACCATGGAAACTGCGATCTATAGGTATGCCTCCAGATTTTTCCTCTTTTAATCCTTTGAATAATGTTTATAATGGTCAGAAATTTCCATGGCCATATCCTACCCCTTCCTCAATGAAATTTTCTTCACCATGGAACCAGTGGCCTTCTCCTCCACTAATTCAATATCCTCCATCGCAATATTATCCCTATAGTCATAATTGGAGAGGTAATGGCAAAGGTCTAGCGCCCTCTACACTACCAATGCAACAACAGTTACAACTTCCTCCTCTTCAAACTCCTGCACCTCCTGTCTAACCCCAATTACTTGTGCAACCTAACCCCAATCTGAATAATAAGGCATCTTAGAGCATGGATGCCTCGGTTACTTTCGAGACTTATCTTATCACTCCTATTGGGCTTAATGAGGTTCAACTTCGATCAGGAAAATTAACTAGAGTATATCATACTCCCATCATTACCGAGGAAGAATGTGAGTCACCTAGAAAGGATATAGTCAATTCTGAAACTGTTGTTACACCTGTATCAGCTGATATGGTACCTGCTATTACACCTATAGCATCCAGCTCAAGAAAGCTTGATGTTTCTACATCATCCAACCCAATTAGGGTTGGTGCATTTGTGACAGTTGACTCAGGTGTTAGGGTTTAATATATTCCATACCCTCAACAATTAATTGAAAATAGGTTAGCCTCACAAACTAAATCTAATTTCCTCAAGAATTTACAGAATTTGTATGTGTGGGTTCCACTATTACAAACTCTTAAGGAAGTACCTATCTATGCCAAAATAGTGAGAGATATGTGTCTCAAAAAGCCTATAAGGAAGTTGAAAGACCCTGCTATTATTCATGTTATGGGGAAACTGTCCAAAGTAATGATTGATCAAACTTTTTTGACTAAATATGATGACCCAAGGAATCCTAGATTATTTTTCCATAGTGATGACGAACCCATAACTAACACTCTAAATGATTTAAGGGAAATCATTAATATAATGACCAAAGATATTTTTATCTCCCTGGGACTTCATGGACTTAAAAATACACCTACAATGCTTGAATTAGAAGATATATCATGTGTTAAGACTACGGGAATGATAGAAGATGTGGTGATTACTGTAGCTTCTTAGAATTATCTGGCTAATTTTCTCATTTTACAAACTAAACCCATCTTGGGGAGTCATTCCTTAATCTTGGGGAGACCATCACTAGCCATTGGAGACACATATATCAGATTTACATTTGGATCTATGATGATCTCATATGTGAAGGCCACAAAGAACCTGAACCTTTACCCCCTAGCAAAACCACATATGAATTTGAATAGTTCGTAGTGGGACAAATTTAAATCTAAATCTCATTTTTCCCTACCTATCCTCACACTTGGAAAAGAACAATACTTTAATGATGAAACAAAGGATGATATTATTGATGGTAGACTATAGAGAACTTAACAAAGCCACCCAAAAGGACCATTTCCCTTTACCATTCATTGACTTGGTCCTGGATACTCTCTTTGGGAAAAAGCTTCTTTCATTCCTGGATAGGTTCAGTTGCTATAATCAAATACGGATTGCCCCACAAGACCAAGACAAGACAACCTTTACCTACCCATGGGGTACCTTTGCATACAGAGTCCTTCCTTTTGGCCTTTGCAATGCACTATCAACTTTTCAAAGGGAAATATTGGGTATATTTTTGGATCTCTTGAATGATTGTCTTGAAAACTTCATGGATGACTTTACACCACACAGGGATTCCTTTGAAACAACATTAGTTAATCTTGCAAAGGTATTGGAACATTGTGAATAAAATAATGTTGCTTTAAGAATTAAGATGTGCCACATGATGATGATCGAGGTGATTGTGCTGGGACATTTCACCTCGGAAGATGGAATCAAGGTAGACCCTACAAAAATTGAGGTAATTTCAAGAATCCCAGCTCCTAGAACTCAAAAAGGGGTACGTAGCTTTTTGGGACATGCAGGGTACTATATGAAATTTATATAAAAATTTTCAAAGATTGCATCTACTCTGTTTTCCTTGCTCATGAAAGATATGGAATTGTTGTGGACAGGGAAGTGTGAGCAAGCCTTTTTGAATTTAAAGAACTGTGTAACAACAACACCTTTTTTGCGAGGACCAAACGTGAGACTACCATTCCATATCACTATAGATGCATCCGACATAGTTGTGGGTGTTGTTTTGGGGTAGCTGGAAGAAAAGAAACCTTATGACATTTATTACATCAACAAGAATTTAACTCTAGCTGAACTCAACTACACAGTGACTGAGAAGGAATTTGTAGCAGTATTGCATGCTATCAACAAATTTCAGCAGTACATCACCGAGTATCAATTATTTGTACACACTTACCATGTTGAAATTCATTTTTTAATGAATAAACCTATTACCAATGGTAGAGTTACACGATGGTTACTTTTGTTACAATAATTTGATATCGTTATTTTAGATAAACATGGAAAAGATAATGTGGTTGCTAATTTTCTTTCTAGGTTAACTATAGGTGATAATTTCACTCCTATTGAGGATTCTTTTCCAGATGAATATATTTTTGCCATATCTACTCACTCACCATGGTATGCTGATATAGCCAAATATCTTACTGTAGGAAAATTCCCACATCATTTATCGTCCAGAGAAAAAAGGAAGATCATACAACAGAGTGATACTTACTCTTGGATAGAGGGAAATCTCTCTCACACTAGACCAGACTTTTAGATTCGGCGTTTTGTTAGAGAAGATAAGGTTTTTAATATCTTGAAAGCTTGTCATGAGGAAGCCTGTGGAGGGCACTTCATGGATAATAGGACAGGGTATAAAGTACTCTCAACAGGGTACTACTATCCAACCATATTCTACGATTCTAGGAAGTTTGTAAAGGAATGTGATAGTTGCCAAAGGATGGGCCAGCTTCTGAAATCAAATGAGATTCCGTTATAGCCTAAGATAGTGATAGAGCCATTTGAGAAATGGGCCTTGGATTTTGTATGACCAATTAATCCTTCATCATATTAAAGATCATACATATTGGTTTGCAATGATTACATCACAAAGTGGGTCGAAGCGAAGGCACTAATTAGAGCTACAAAGCAGGTTATTTCAGAATTCCTATTTGAATATATTTTTGTTCTCTTCAGAATAACCAGGGAGATAGTGATGAATGGGGGGGGGGCTCAATTTACATCTCATTTGATCAATAAATTGGTTGAGAAGTATGGAATTCATCACATGATCACTTCACCTTATCACCCAAAAGTGAATGGCCAAGTGGAGAGCACCAACAAGTTATTGAGGGAGTTTTAACAAAGACAGTAGACAACCATCGAAGAAATTGGGCCGAAAAAATTCCATAGGTACTATGGCCTTACAGAAAAACATGGAGGAATACTAAAGGCTTATCACCATATGAATTGGTTTATGGTAAGAGTCCTTTATTCCCCATAGAGTTTGAAATAGGGACATTGAGAGCATCATTGCAGGTAAATCTGTATTTAAGCATAGCACAAAGACAAAGATTGAACCAACTCAATGAGTTGGAAGAGAAATGTCTGACTACCATTCAGTAGACAGAGATCATTCAACAACAATGAGCTAGATGGCATGACAGGTTCATTAAGAAGAATAAATTTCAGAAAGGAGATTGGGCTCTCTTGTATGATTCAAGATTAAAGGATTTCAAAGGCAAGCTCTACACCATATGGTTATGTCCTTACAAAGTAGACATGGTCTTTCACAATAGGAATACACAATTGTTTACCATTCATAGTGTTAAGACACCATTACTGGTTAATGGGCACCGTTTGAGGTTATATAATCAACCTACTTCGAAGGAATCATTTGTTAACATTGTCACGGACTCTGAACTTTATGTTATAGCAGTAGGGGAATGCTCCTCTGTGCAATCCAAAATTTGAAATTCCAATAAGTGTAACAACTGAAAACCACTCTTATGGTGGCTGTTACACTTGTTTAAAAATAATAATAAAAATAATAATAATTATAATAATAATAAAAATAATAAAAATCTGATTCTGAAAACCTCTTTTTGGGGCACAATCATACAATTTGTAACAATTGAAAACCACTTTTGTGGCAACTGTTACACCCTATTTTTTCCTTTTTTTCAAAACATCATCTTTCCCTCCCGACATACTTTACAAGATGTTGTTACTTATTTGTTTCTTTTCTGTATCTATTTTTCCTGATTATCATGTTTTTTTTTAAGAATAACACTGTGGTTGTCTTGGCTATTACACATATAACAACCGACAACCGTGAATAGTGTTTCCTATCTCGGCACTATCCTGACATGCAGTAATAATTGCAACAGTCAAGCGTGACCTCCATGATCACTGGAAGTAGTGACGCCATCACATTAAATCTCTCCTTCACATCCTCTCAGGTACGTCATTTAAAAAGGTAACATCACCATTTAATAATTTGATGATTACTGGCCAGTTAGGACATTCTGTGATGGTCGTGGGTGACCATGACCATTAAAGATGGGGTGGATAAATAAACATTGCAAGAAATCCATAGTATGTAAACCATCATTAACCCCGCATGTACCAAATTAAATAGCACGATAACTAATTATGACCAAATCCGGCTGGAAAAGGAATTTGTACTTAAAGTCTGTTATTTTCCATAATTAAACATTAATGTAGGAATGTGTGAAGTATGATTTAGTAATTTGAAAATATTTTCACCTCTCATCAGTCCACTTAGCTGAAGTCTTGTATCCTCATCCGAAATTCTTAATCTAGTATAATAAGAGCAGCGTGTTGAGAGAGAACAAGTAGTGCGATGATATTACGGTTGGACTAGCTTAAGAAGTGATTCAGAAGTAACAGAAAAGATAGGAGGAGTAGTAGTAAGACATGACCCAGACTCAATGGAAGCTTTCCAGAACTGTCCGGAAGCTTATCAGGTATTTAGGGATGTCGAGTGGCTTGAATATTTCCAGAGGTTAGAAGGCTCGGACGAGGCCATTGCAATTGAATTCGCTGATAATTTGAATGACCAGCAGACCCGAGTCAGGGGCCTCCAAATTAAATTAACAGAAGAAGTGATTTCCTGAGTGAACACATTTCTAGGTGAAGGACAAATATGGTTCAATAGGAAATTTAATGACCCTTCTTTGTGTTATCTCCTTGTAATTCTAGCATATTGGTGAGACTAAAGCTGTAGGGAGGACATGGGAACCACTTTGGGATTCTAGGATCTAGCCCTCCTGAATCCAGAGAGGGATCTCTCTATAAGTGCAAAGATTGATTTATCTTTAAGGCTTTTTGGGTATGATATTAGGCTAATTATGAAGAACAAGGTTTTTGTTTGTTTTGGTTGTTTTTTTTTGGCTAAATGAAGGGTGAAGGTGATTGAAAGTGAAATATTGATTCAACGAAGAAGATAGGCAAGAAACAACTTCAATCCATTGGGCTATGGAGTCATGGTAGGATTTAATTGAAATAACAAGGTTCAAGAGTGGTCCATGGGGCAAGTCATCTATGTCTAAGGATCTCTTTAAAGTTGATTTTATGGAATGAAATGAAACAATAAGAAGGGGAATTAAACAAATGAAGAACAAAGAGCAGCCTAAGATCAAGTAAGTACTTTGAAACTATCCTGATTTTGGCATACACTTAAGAAAGAAATAAAAGAAATCTAAGATCAGCTAAGTAATTTGAAACTAGCCTGCTTTTGATGCACTTTCAATAGAAAACATTTAAAACACAAAAAGAATAGATTAAGATGAAGTAAGGGCTTTGAACCTATCCTGCTTTCAACATATTCTAAGGGAAACTTTTCAAAGCAACTGTTGGAGAAGAAACTAGAGGACAAGGCTCACCATAGACTTCCCTAGCTTTGCTTTACTTAGAAAAATTATCAAGACAACACATAAGATAACAAAGAATAGTCTAAGATCAAGTAAGGAATTTGAACCTAGCCTACTTTCAACATACTCTTAGGGAAATTTTTAGACAACCTTTGGAGATAAAACTAGAGGACAGGGCTCACCATAGACTTCCTTAGTTCAACTTTACTTGGTAGAAACTGAAAATAACATTCGAGAAAAATGTTTAAAGTTTAGACAATAGGACGAGGGAACGTCAGCATTCCTTAACTGCTTGGACTGCATTAAATCATTCTTAAACAACACAATTGGAAGAAAACATGTAGATAAAGCTTATCACTAAGAGTAGGGTACCTTTGACAGTAAATCCTAACTCTATAATTGTTGTTCTTTATCAGAGAAGATGGAAAAAATGGAAATAGAAATAAAATAACAATTTACAATAAGAAAAACATCACCGTTGACACAGACCAGGATCCCATAAATCAACTTGTATTTGATGCTTCAAACCAGTTACAACCTTCAAGTCTAGTGGTCTCTACAGCTTCAAACTTTTCATCTCAACTTAGGTATCTTCAATTACAAACAGAGCTTACAGTAGCTTCAGAAAACTATTTACAGGCAACAGATATGCAGTGACCAACATTATCTCATCTTCTACAGAAGTATTTATAGAAGAAATGATGAGATGGGATGGGATAAAATATCTTCTAGGTTCAATTAATACAGTTTAATGTTTCTCAGCCTTTGAGGGGCTCAATGGAGAAAATTTTTGATATTTCCTCTATATTAATTGGTTTACATTAATTATTAAGCTTGCTGGGAAGATTTATTGACTTTAAGGCTTTCCCTTGTCTTTGTAATAACATTCGCTGACAGTGGTAATAAGTTCCTTTGTCTTGAAATAACTGTTCAGCTGCATTGAGGCAAATATCTTCTGTTCTGGAAATAACTATGACCTATTTTGAATGCTTTGAGGTTGCAGGTGGCTTTTGGTAGCTAAGAGGATTCAATTAGCCTCTGATGTGGTAGTGGAGGCTTCTCGGACGGATAGATATTATTGTTTTTCTTTAAACACTGTTAATTGGTTTTAATTCTGTGTTCTAGGCCTAATTAGGCTTAATTTCATTCTTCTGTTCTTCAAACTTTGCTATTCGAGTAGATTAGGCTTTAGATAGTCGATTTTGGCTATAATCCCTTAAAACTGCATAAAAAATCTTCAATTCTTCATCCCTTCTGTGACTAGATCCTTTAACACTGATACTCTTTATTTGTTTTAAGTTTTGTTGTGTCTTGTTGATGTGCAGGCATTATAAAGGTTTTATAATGGCATAAGTGCTCTTGAGGCACCGATAAACCTTGGTGGGAAAACCTACGGAATGATATCCTTCACGCATAAAGGCCTGGGGGATCGTCATCCCCGGCCTTCAATTTTCTTTTAAAACTTTTGAAAAAACCATTAAAACCTACACAATAAAGGAAAATTATAAAAAATCCTTTTGGGGAAGGTTAAAACTGCTTTAGAGGTTTAGGCTTAGAGCGCAACCATTGGACGAGAGCATCCAATGGCAAGGATTACTTTGCCAAGTTCGAAAGGAGAGGTAGTCAGATGTGTCAATGACAGATTAAGTCTGAGTCGTCAATGCATGTTGATCAACGGTCGAGATTAACCCAAGATTTTACAAGGTGGAAGGTAAATGTCCTAGTGAAATGGCGGAAAAATATAGGAAAAATAGGGAAAAACTTTATCAGAGGTGAAATGGGGTCAAATGACATTTGGGGTTTCAAAACGATACTAGGCCATTGGATTGGATTATTCCAAGGAGATCAATGGCAGAGGTGGATCGATGAAGTTCTGTGGAGAAAAGGGGAAAGGCGATGAATTGAGGGTGAGATTAAACGTGAGCCGTTACATCTCAGAGATCAAGGGCGGTGATCTATTACGAGAAAATGTAATGGGAATGGGAATGGTGGTTTGGGATGAAGAAACTGCCAGTTTCACGCTATGAAAATGGAGAATGGTGGTATTGCCTTTTTGAACACGATATGCGTTACTGGCCGACACGTGGCCTTTTAAAACCACCCTCAACGCATAATTTTAAAATGTTAACCTTCGGGCATAAAATTATGTGAAACCGTGCACTGGCCGTCAGATTTGGGACCTTAGATAGGATGGTTGAGAGGAGAGCGCGATGGAGAATAGATGTATGGGCGATAAAAGGTGGGGTGAGGTCAGGGCGGTTTTAATCTGGACGGTCAGATCAGGGAATGGACAGTGGAGATTTGATCTGGGGAAAGGTAGGAACCAAAGGAGTTGGGCCTATCGGGTTTATTTTATACCACTGGATGAAAGGAATGAATGGTCCAGATTAAATCTCGGGGTTAATGGAATAACATATGAGGTGAGGGTTGGGTGCAGTTTGGGTAAATGCGAGCCGTTGATCTTAAGAGATCAACGGTAGATATTCATCGAAGGACATTACAAAGTGGGGTTTATGAAATTAACCAAGGGTGTTAAGCTTCAATCTGGATTGTCAGATGTATGTAATGGACGGCCCAGATCTAATCTCTGGATCGCCAATCGGTGGAGGAGAGAGGAAAGTTGTAAAGAAAATTTGCGATGCGATTAGATTGGAGCCGTCGATCTTAGAGAGATTACGATTGGGAATGAACTGTGGGTTTCAATTTTGGAGAGCTAGGCAGAGTTTTGATTAATCCAAACCATTGGATCCAAATGGATGAATGGCTAGGATTCGATTGGGGCTCGCCAATCGGGAGGGGTCGGTAACATGGGATTGCTGAGATTGGCGGTGGTCCGATTACGTGCCGGCCGTCGGATCTGGTAGGGAGATCAACAGTATATATGTAATCAGAGGGGTAAATGGAGAGGGGTGATGGGGTGCAATGCAGAACCAATGCTGATTGTTAGATCTTAAAATATCAATGGCTCAGATCTCGGCGGGGTCCGACTGAACAACATTTTCTCGCATCGGAAGAAAGTAAGAAGCAAAGGGAAATGCACCCACTTAAAGTCTCGATCGCGATAAGTGCCCTAGACCTTAGTGCCTGGTTCTGGCACTAGGTCACATGGTGGGGAAGTGGTTAGGGGTTGGCTGAGAGGGGCTAAAGCCTTAGCAAAAAAATTCTCATTTTTTATGATTTTTCAAGGATTTCAAAGGATTTTTGGAGTTTTGGTAAGGTTAAAAAAGGAGTTTTAAACCTTATTAAAAGGATTTTATGAAGGGAAATGGAGAAAAAGAGGAAAAAGGAGGATTTTATGAGGTAAAAGGGGATAAAAATGAAGGTTAATAATGAGTGAAAAGAGGGGTAAAATGAAAGGGAAAATGGGTTTTTAGCAGTCTTTGTCTTCAGGAAAATAGCAGATTTTCAGAATTGAGAGGGAAACAGCAGTGAAGATTAACTCAAGGATAAGTCATCTTCATAAGACTTCAAGAACTAACAATTTGGCAATAAAATAGTTTCTTCAAGACTTCAAAAATGATTTAGCCACCATTTGATATGACAAATTTTATAGGTGGCTAACAGTGGCTCCACATGGGGATGGCACCTTCTTGAAGGTGTCAAGAACTTCAGACTTGTATTCTCTAGGGGGCTGATCAATGCCTCATCCATTGGGCTGCATATTTCTTTACTTGGATGATCTTCTTCTGTTCTGATAATATTAGCAGCCATGAAAAACAATGGAAATATATCAAACAAGCTTTCTACCTACCCAATCCTACTGATCTAACATTTTTTCTTCTTTCAGAGTGACTTTGGATTGGAAAAATCTTTTTACAAACATTTTATTCTCTTTGAAAACATAAAAATAATCTAAGTCTACTTCTTATTTCTCCATGAACTCAGATTAAACCATTGAGTTCATAAGCTTCTCTACCTAATTTACTATCTGTTAGGATTAGACTGTCTAACAGATTTTATTCTCTAACTTCTAAAACAAGAAATTTAAAAAGAAGCCAAGTCAGGATTGAACAGTCTAACTTGTTGCTAATCTATGGCATAAAAAAAAACCGCACATAGATTATTATTTTGCAGAAAATTAAATCAAAATGGTGAAGGCTTAAGATCTAAAAGTTTAAGGATATCCTTCTTTTTCTTCAGCTCTGTTTTTGAGTTTGTTTGAGCTGTTTCTTTCCTTGTTATTTGGTTCAAGTTTTGAGTTCATTAGAACTGGTTTACTTCTATCCTTGACTCAAGATTTGATCTAGTTAGAGCCATTCTTTCTTTTGGAATCTATAGGTTCAGATTTTTAGCTTGTTTGAACCTTTATTTTTCTATCATAATCTACCTAACAAATAAGCCAAGATTAAGTTGTTTGGAAAATCTAATTTCACTAACCTATTAGTAGTAAATATAAAACTAATTAGTCATGATTAGGCTGTATGACTAACTAGGAGTGTGTTTTTAGGAGTGGCATTTGAGCTTTCACAATTTGATATTGTGTTTCTCTTTTTTGGTATGGGGTTGTACCTTTATTGTTTTTACAATCTGCCCTCTTTTCTCTTTCTATTGTTTTGTATTTTTTCATTTTACAACTTTGAATGTAGTGATGGAAGAAATATTTATAATGAGAAAAAGATAAAAAGGATTCCAAACGTGATGGGATCAAGAGAAATAATGTGTGAGCATCCTGCCATTGACAGGACCCCCAAACAGTTCAGCTCCATTCAATTCCTGCAAGAAATAAACATTTTTACCAATAGTAGAATGAATGAGATAAGGGCCAAGCCATAAGTTATCAAATTTCCCATGGTTGCCCTTATCTTCTCTCCTTGAGTCCCACTTTAATTAATGTCTAACATTGGATTCTTGCTTTGTCCTTCTGAAAAAGGCTTTTGATACATATATTGCTTTCTACTGTTCTTTCTGTTGTAAACCTCTCTTGGTTTTTTGAAGATGTATGATTTGTTGATGTGTGTTGTTTTCAATTTTACTTCTTGGAATCAGCTTCATAGTGGTACACCAAAGGGCAGTTGGAAAAAAATTATCCTTCATACAGTACAGTAGGACGGCATTCAATAATTTCTAGGCCATGGCTCCCCATGTGACCCATGGTGTCACACCCCACTGGCAACTTAAGACTTGTTTGTCCTCAGGCATTTACGGTTATGTTCACCAAAATCTTTTATTCAGTTCTTCATACATTACATTAGAATGTGACAATGGAACTGACCAATGTAATTTGATGTTGTGACCAATTTATTGTGTTCTTGGACCCAAATCTTTTAAATTCTATCGATCGATCATTCTTGGGGGCAGGCCAATCCAATAGGATGCTGTGGTCTTAATGAATTTGTAGTAATGGGTCGTTTAGCTTTGTCTAGAGGATGGCTTCTATCCATTTGGTGGCGGCCAGTACGCTGGGTGGGAATCCGACATGTTGGGCGGGGGATGGGGTGGATTGGTAGACACAAGTCTAAATTGCTGATGAAGAACTGGGTGGGATTGGTCCCAAAGATAAGGGAAACAATTTTCTTTTGTAGCCAAAAAGTTGGGCATTTTATACAATGAGGCAATTATGATCTTCGTACATCTAGAAAGAGGGTGGGCCAATAGTGTGGGCTCCTAAGGATTTTTGTTGGTTAGTCTTCCAGGTGAGGTGCCCTCAAAATGTCCAGCCTTCTGTGGACTATTCCTTAACCTGCATCATTCTTGAGCAAACATTTAATAACCATCTCCATTTTCTGAGCTAAGACATTTATCTATAATGCAGTAGTTTACAGCTTTTAAATTTAAAAACCTTGCCTTTGTTTTTGATAAACCAAGAGGAATTCATAAAATGATCTTCAATAATGGGAGTTGACAGTTCCTCTTGTTCATCTAAGGCATTTATCATATTTATATCAAGAACTTCAAAATTTGATTCAGCAATTAATCTAGCTAGTCCTTGGCCTTTAATGAGTTTAGTGGGCTTGATCTCTAAATCATATTCAAGTATCACAATTATCCACTTACCTCTCTTGCCATCTAGGTCTTGTGTTAGAATGTCTTTCACAACTGAATTTTTGACAAAGGCAATGATGTGGGAGTGAAAAATGTAAATTCTGAAGTCTTTTAAAGCTTTGACTAAGGCAAAGGCTTGTTTTTCCATAATGTTGTACTTCAGAGGAGCATCTCTCAATGCCTTGCTAAAGAATGCAATGGGCTGCTCTTTTCCCTGTGGATTTTTCTGTAATAGGACATCAGCTACTGTATGTTCTGATGCAAATGAAAAAATGTAAAAATATTTTGAAAAATCAGGACTTATTAGAACTGGTGTTTTGGTTAATGCTTGTTTTACCCGCTCAAAAGATTTCTTTGCTTCCAAGGTCCATTTAACTCCTTGTTCCCTTTTCAGCATGTTATTAATGTTTCTAAGGAGCTCAGCTAAGTTGGGTATGAACCTTCTCAAGAAATTAATCTTTCCAATGAAAGATTGAAGTTCTTTGATGTTTCTAGGATGAGTGACTTGCAATATAGCCTTGATCCTCTTTGGGTCTATCTTTATCCCCTCTTCTGATAGGATGTCCCCAAGAAGTTTACCTTCTTGGAGACCAAACAGTGTTTTCTTTGGATTTAAAGATATCCCAAACTCCTACATTGCTCGAATACTTTTCTCAAGTGTTCTAAGTGCTCTTCATCTGTCTTGGAAAAAACAGTGACATCATCAAGGTAAATAATGATGAAGTAGCCTAATTCTTCCAAGAATGAAATATTCATGGCTCTCTAGAATGTAGCACTAGCATTTTTTAAACCAAAGGGAATTTTCACATACATGAAAGTGCCCCAAGGTGTAGTAAAGGTTATCTTTAATTGATCATCAGGATGTACTAAAATCTGATTGTACCCTGAGTAGCCATCTAGCAAAGAAATTCTTTTAGAACCAACTACCCTTTGTAAAATATGATCCATCCTGGGTAAAGGGTAGTTGTCCTTTAATGAGGCTTTGTTTAGGTCTCTAAAGTCAATACAAAGTCTTATTTCTCCTGTCTTTTTCCTCACTGACACTAAATTAGACACCCATTCTGAATATCTAATAGGGAAAATAATACCAGCTTCATACATTTTCTTGATTTCCTTCTCAACCAAAGGTAACTGAATAGGGTTTATTCTACGCAGTTTTTGTTTAAATGGCTTTTGGTTTTCTTTGAGAGGTATCTTGTGCTGAATTATTTCAGTGTCATAGGATTTCAGATCCTCATAACTCCACGCGAAAACATCAGAAAATTCTTTAAACAACTCTATCTATTTGAGTTTGATGTGAGCTGGTAAAGTCTTAGACAGTTTGATCATCTTTGGTTTTAGTTCACTACCTATATTACACTCTTCAACTTCAGATTCAATAGGCTCTAGTTTCGATTTCTTGGCCATGTCATTGAAATCAAACAATTCTTCTAAAGGGACAAGACCCTTTGGCAAAATTTGAATGTTAGATTGAAAAGTTGCTAAATCTTCTTTTTCTAACTTTGCAACAACTTATATTGTGTTTTCAAGTTTGTTAGACAACATATTTACATCAGCCATCTCTGGAGACTCTTCTTCTTCACCAAGTAGATTTTCTTCACTAGGACAGTCTGTTTCATAGTCTGAATCTGAACTTGGTAGTTCAAATTCATTTTTGGACTGCAGGAAGTCTTCTATTTGTTTGTCTCCATCAAACACTTGCCAATATTTCTCATTATTAGGAACAACTGGTCTAAATTTGATTTGATTTGTACATTGTTTGGTTTCATAAGGAGTCAAGCACATTCTAGCAACAAAAGCCAAAACATTAGCTTGGATATTTTCATTTCTTGGGACAAAGATAAGTTTAAATTCCCAAAATGTTCTCAATATACATTTTGCGGTATATTCCCCATTCACTTGCCTAATTATTAGTTCAAAATCACCATGAACCTTTATTCTTTTGGCCCCTAATTTCTTCAATAAATGCAGGCCTAAAAGAAGGGCTTCATACTCGGCTATGTTATTGGTGCACTGAAAGTTTAATTTGTAGGAATGCCCTTCCGTATGATTTTTCATTGTATTGTGAAGCCACACTCCCACACCTGCATCACTCTTAGTACAAGATCCATCAAAGTGCATACTCCAAAGAGGACTAGCTTGGTTACTATCCTCTTCAACTAGTGTGCTTTTGGATTGTTCTTGTAGATCAGCACTATGTTGACTTTGTTTTATTTCCTCGGGGTTTTCATTGTGTTGAGGACCGATTTCTTGACTCTCAAGGTTTAAAAGCAATGGATGAATGATTTGTAGCTCTAGACCTGTGTTTTATTTGCTGCAGTTTTCGAGTTTAGCAAATTGTTTTGACACTTCTGTCTCGTCTTCCTCCTCATGTCTATCTGCCATTAAATCAGTGAAAAGGATAAATGAGCCAAGGCCTATATTTATTGAATAAACGAGAGAGTTTTGCAGTCTCTCTTGGCTAGTAACCATGTACTGCATATGAGCTTCCCTGTAAACTCTTCTAGTTTGATTAAAAGCAGGGATAGTTGCATATGTCATATCCATCTGCACGTTCCTTGTAACTTAGCTCCCCAAGATATTGATAACAACATACCATATTTTGGGGGTACATCAGCCACAGCAATATCCATTACTAAAAATTTGGCTAGAATTTGTGCTAAGTTTACACAGAAGTCTTTAATTAAACCTAAACATTTCACTTTTCTTGACTCAAAGGAGTAAAGATCTTTGTAAGGTCGAGTGATCTCAAGACCTAGGCTCCCCATTACAGCTTTGGGAATTAAATTATGAGAGGCCCCTGAGTCATGCATGGCATTGTGCAAATTTTGTCATGAACATTTAAACTAACATAGAAAGGAGGAACCAATCCTTCTTGATACCTACCCTCAATCTTAGAACCAAATATGAGCTCTAGTTGGTCATCATTAAGATTGACAGTGTCATTATTTTCTTCTATGTTTAAAGCCATCAAAATTTGAGATCTATATACATCTTGGGCAGCTAATTCAGTGAGAGGAACAAAGATTTTGATTCTGGCAATTTCTTGCTCCAAACTAAAAGGAATTTTATTCTTTGAAGTGCTTGTTTCAGCCTTATTGACTGCCACTCTATCATCAAAATTAGTTTGCTAATTTCCTCTATTTAAATTTGTCAAAATTGTTTTAATAGGAGCACTACCTGAGGTGCTAACGCTACTAAGGTCTGCACTCTGTTTCTCAGTATTTTGAGTGCCCTTTTCTTTGTTTTTATCAGAATTTCCAGCCATCTTTTTATCTTTTTGTTTTGTAGTCTTGGGTTTATTCACAGGTTTGTTTTTTGTAGAACTTTCAGAGGTCCTAGTCTTGGGAGTCTCTTGATTTCTTTTACTCCTAAAGTCATACTCTTTTTGAGTCTCTATGATGACATTTTCCATTTCTTGACAATAACTTTCATCCTCAACTCCTTTATCATCGTAGGGTGTGTATAGACCTTATTTTCTAGTGTAATGAACTTCAAAATCATCATTGTCTACTCCCAACATGTTGATGTCATCTTCCTTTGTTTGTTCACTTGTTTCTTCAACCTCACTTACATAATTTTTATTACATAATTTTGAGGAGTGATCTGTTGATCATCCTCCCTTGGTCTGTTTTGAGGCTGGTTTCTCCTAAAATTCTGATTTTGGTTTCGATTTCTGTTTTGAGGAGCTGTTTGGTTTTGACTAGCTTGTGCTCTTTCAAGTATGCTCATATTTTTCATCATCTCCTCCATCATTCCCTCTATCTTTGAGCTAGATGTGGAAGGTGTGGATTCCTCTCTAAAGTACACTTTCTTTTCATTCCTCATTCTTTCTCTTTTATCCATTAAATTAACTTCCACAACAAGAGCTCCTTTTTGCATATCTTCTAGAGTCAGAGGATCTCTTTCTCTAAGTTGATAAACCATTTCAAGATCAAATCCTTCAGGAAACTTGTTTAAAGCTGAGCCTTGTGGGGGTTTTAAATTTGGGGGAAGGGAATTATAAACAATGTTAAACCTAGTGCAATAAGCTTGTACACTTTCCCCAGTGTTTCTGTGGAGATTCTTGTATTCCAAAAGTATTTGGACAGGTTTTTTCCTCACTTCCCATTTTTTTAAGAATAACTAATGGAAGGCTTGGAGATCATTAATACTGTGAGGGGTTAAGCCTTTCAACCATTTTCTTACTTCTCCCCCTAAACTCTGAGCAAATAATCTAAGTTTGACAGTTTCATCATCAATCTCATTTCTGTCAAAGTAGTCATTCATCTTATCCACATGTTGTGAAGCAATAGTAGCATTACTTGCATCATACAATGGTATCTTGGACTGATAGTCCTGTGAGAGATTGACTAAAGGTAAAGGAAGGACTAACGGGGCATACCATGTTGCCATGATAGGAGGCTGTGGAAAAAGTGGGGGGTTTACAAGTGGTGGATTGGCAAGAGGGAAAGTGGGTTGGGATGAAGTGGTTTGGAAAGTGGATGTATGAAGAACAGATGTGGATGGACAAGAAATATATTGTTGAGTAGATCTAGGATGAGAGAAACCAAAATTATGAATGAAATGTGAATCAGGTGGAGTAGTTTCTCTGCTACCAGGATGTTCACTTCTGTCCGGGGATGAAAGTGAAGACTTTGAATCTAGTTGATCTAAATCATCAAGCGACCTAGTTCTAAATGGATTTCTTAAGTCAACTTGTGATTCTTGTAGAGCTGCAAGGTTTTCAGAAACAGAATTAGCTCTAAGGGCTGATCTAAAAAAAGTTGAAGATTTAACCTCAGGAGACTTCCTAAGGATTCTTTCAGGGTTATCAACTATCTCAGGAGGGTTTGGGTCAGGATAGGCTCTATTATAAATCTTTCTAGGAGCCACTATGATGTGTTTTTCAAACCCAACTAAACAAGAAAAGTTTAACCAAATATGACAATATTTAACAGGCTAATTGATCTTTTTAAGTAAGACAAATTTAATCCTAAAGTCCTCTAATCGATTTTCAATGATGTTATGATGATAACGGGTTTTCCCAGTGGAGTCTTAAGGTTTTTTTAGGATTGTGGAGTCACCAGGTGGAAATTTTTAGCTCTTTTGGAGGTAAAAGGTTTTATGGTCCACCACCTTGTTCATTTGAATACCAATCTGAAATATTTTTGGGTTTTCTTAGTTTTTTCTATGCTATCAGTTCTAAGAGTGTCCTAAATATGTTTCAACACTTAGCTACAATGACGAGACAAATAAATTTTACTCTTATGGCTAAGCTAACTGTTCCTTCAAGGTTTGATAAGCTCTTATGAGAATCCTAAGGTTTCCTTAGTTTGTCACTAATTCAAATAAGTTCTATAATGATTACCATTTGCTTGGTAGTGCTTGAAGAAGGCTACTTGTGCTGCACTGAACACTGAGTGTCTTTTTTTCAAGGATTTTTACTCAAAATCCCTAGTGGAGTCACCAAAAATGTTATCCCTCATGGCTCAACTGGCTAATATACCAAATGCTCTTGAATCAAGGGCTTTCTGGAGTCTTAAGGTGTACTTAGATTCTCACTAACTCAGAACTCCCTAGTGGAGTCGCCAAAAATGTTAGATCCCCGTAATTTCGACAGATTGGTGAGACCAAAACTGCAGAGATCACATTTGAACTGCTTTGGGATTCTAGGATCTAGCCCTCCTGAATCCAGAGAGGGATATCTCTATAAGTGCAAAGATTGATTTATCTTTAAGGCTTTTTGGGTAGGATGTTAGGCTAGTTATGAAGAACAAGGTTTTTGTTTGTTTTGGTTGGACAAAGATATGTGAAGGTGAAGGAAGTCTAAATGAAGGGTGAAGGTGAATGAAAGTGAAATATTGATTCAGCTAAGAAGATAGGCAAGAAACAACTTCAATCCATTGAGCTATGGAGTCATAGTAGGATTTAACTGAAACAACAAGGTTCAAGAGTGGTCCATGGGGCAAGTCATATATGTCTAAGGATCTCTTTAAAGTTGATTTTATGGAATGAAATGAAACAATAAGAAGGGGAATTAAACAAATGAAGAACAAAAAGTAGCCTAAGATCAAGTAAGTACTTTGAAACTATCCTACTTTTGGCATAAACTTAAGAAAGACATAAAATAAATCTAAGATCAGGTAAGTGCTTTGAAACTAGCCTGCTTTTGATGCACTTTCAATAGAAAACATTTAAAACAAAAAAAGAATAGCTTAAGATGAAGTAAGGACTTTGAACCTATCCTGCTTTCAGCATAGTCTAAGGGAAACTTTTCAAAGCAACTGTTGGAGAAGAAACTAGAGGACAGGGCTCACCATAGACTTCCCTAGCTCTGCTTTACTTAGAAAACTTATCAAGAAAACATGTAAGATAACAGAGAATAGTCTAAGATCAGGTAAGGACTTTGAACCTAGCCGACTTTCAACATACTCTTAGGGAAATTTTCAGACAACCTTTGGAGATAAAACTAGAGGACAGGGCTCACCATAGACTTCCTTAGTTCAAATTTACTTGGCAGAAAATGAAAATAACATTCAAGAACAATGTTTAAAGTTTAGACAGTAGGACGAGGGAACACCAGCATTCCTTAACTGCATGGACTGTATTAAATCATTCTTAAACAAAAAAATTGGAAGAAAACATGTAGATAAAGCTTATCAGTAACAGCAGGATACCTTTGACAGTAAATCCTAACTCTTTAATTTTTCTTCTTTATCAGAGAAGATGGACAGAATGGAAACAGAAAAAAATAACAATTTACATTAAGAAAAACATCACCGTTGACATAGACCAGTATCCCATAAATCAGCTTGTATTTGATGCTTCAAACCAGTTACAATATTCAAGTCCAGTGGGTATCTACAGCTTCAAACTTTTCATCTCAACTTAGGTATCCTCAATTACAAACAGAGCTTACAGCAGCTTCAGAAAACTTTTTATAGGCAACATATATGCAGTGACCAACATTATCTCATCTTCTACAGAAGTATTTATAGAAGAAATGAGGAGGTGGGATGGGATAAAAGATCTTCTAGGTTCAATTAATACAGTTTAATGTTTCTCAACCTCTGAGCGGCTCAATGGAGAAAATTTCTAATATATCCTCTGTATTAATTGGTTTACATTAAGTATTAAGCTTGCTGGGAAGATTTATTTACTTTAAGGCTTTCCGTTGTCTTTGTAATAACTTTCACTGACAGTGGTAATAAGTTCCTTTGGCTTGAAATAACTGTTCAGCTGCATTGAGGCAAATATCTTATGTTCTGGCAATAACTATGACCTCTTTTGAATTCTTTGAGGTTGCAGGTGGCTTTTGGTAGCTGAGAGGATTCAATTAGCCTCTGATGTGGCAGTGGAGGCTTCTCAGACTGATAGATATTATTATTTTTCTTTAAACACTGTTAATTGGTTTTAATTCTGTGTTCCATGCCTAATTAGGCTTAATTTCGGTCTTCTATTCTTCAATCTATGTTAATCGAGTGGATTAGGCTTTAGATAGTCGATTTTAGCTATAATCCCTCAAAACTGCATAAAAAATATTCAATTCTTCATCTCTTCTATGAATAGATCATTTAACACTGATACTCTTTGTTTATTTTAAGTTTTGTTGTGTCTTGTTGATGTGTAGGTGTTACAGAGGCTATATAACGGAGTCAGTGCTCATGAGGCACCGATAAACCTTGATGGGAAAACCTATAGAATGATCTCCTTCACGCATAAAGGCTTCGGGGATCGTCATCCCCGACCTTCAATTTTCTTTTAAAACTTTAAAAAAACCATTAAAGCCTGCACAATAAAGGAAAATTAGAAAAATCCTACGGGGAAGGTTAAAATTGCTTCAGAGGTTTAGGTTTGGAGCGCAGCCATTGGATGAAAACATCCAACGGTGAGGATTACTTTGCTGAGGTTGAAAGGAGAGGCGGTCAGATGGGTCAATGACAGATTAAGTCCGAGCCATCAATGGATGTTGATCAATGGTCAAGATTGACCCAAGATTTTACAAGGCGGAAGGGAAATGTCCTAATGAAATGGCGAAAAATATAGGAAAAATAGGGAAAACATTTATAAGAGGTGAAATGGGGTCAAATGACATTTGGGGTTTCCAAACGATCCTGGGCCGTTGGATTGGATTAGTCCACAGAGATCAACGGTGGAGGTTGATCGATGAAGTTCTGTGGAGGAAAGGGGAAAGGCAATGAACTGAGGGCGAGATTAAACATGAGCCGTTAGATCTCAGAGATCAACAACGAAGATCTATTACGATAAAATGTAATGGGAATGGGAATGGTGGTTTCGGTTGAAAAAATCGGTGGTTTCGCGCTATGAAAAGGGAGAAAGGCAGTATTTCCTTTTTGAACGCGATATGAGTTACTGGCCGACATGTGGCCTTTTAAAACCACCATCATCATGTAATTTTAAAACTTTAACCTTCAGGCATAAATTACATGAAACCATGCACTGGTCGTCATATTCGGGACCTTAGATCGGATGGTCGAGAGGAAAGAACGATGGAGAATAGATGTACGGGTGATAAAAGGTGGGGCGGGGTCAGGGCGGTTTATATCTGGACCGTCAGATTAGGGAATGGATGGTGGAGATTTGATTTGGCGAAAGGTAGGACCCAAAGGAGTTGGGCCTATCGGGTTTATTTTAGACTATTGGATGAAAGGAATGAACGGTCCAGATTAAATCTCGAGGTTAATGGAATAAAATATGAGGCGAGGGTTGGGCGGAATTTGGGTAAATGCGAGCCATTTATCTAAAGAGTCAATGATGGATATTCATCAAAGGAAATTACAAAGCAGGGTTTATGAAATTAACCAAGGGTGTTAAGCTTCAATCTGGACCATTGGATGTATTCAATGGATGACCTGGATTCAATTGCTGGATCGCGAATCGGCGGAGGAGAGAGGAAAGTTGTAAAGAAAATTTACGATGCGATTAGATTGGAGCCGTCAATCTTAGAGAGATCAACGGTCGGGAATGAACTGTGGGTTTCAATTTTGGAGATTTGGGCAGAGTTTTGATTAATCTGGACCGTTGGATCCAAATGAATGAATGGCTAAGATTCAGTCGGGGCTCGCCAATCGGGAGGGGTCGGTAACACAGGATTGGTGTGATTAGCGATGGTCCAATTACGTGCTAGTCGTCAGATCTGGCGAGGAGATCAACGGTCTATATGTAATCAGAGGGGTAAATGGAGAGGGGCGATAAGGCACACTGCAGAACCAATGCTGACCATTAGATCTTAAAATATCAACGGCTCAAATCGCGACGGGGTCTGACTGAACAACATTTTCTCACATCGGGAGAAAGTAAGAAACAAATGGAAACGCACCCACTTAAAGTCTCGATTGCGATAAGCGCCCTGGGCCTTAGCGCTTGGTTCTACCGCCGAGTCGCATGGTGGGGAAGTGGTTAGGGGCTGGCTGAAAGGGGCTAAAGCCTTAGCACAAGGCTCATTTTTTATGATTTTTCAAGGATTTCAAAGGATTTTGGGGATTTTGGTAAGGTTAAAAAAGGAGTTTTAAACCTTATTAAAAGGATTTTATGAATGGAAATGGAGAAAAAGAGGAAAAAGGAGGATTTTATGAGGAAAAAGGGGATAAAAATGAAGGTTAATAATGAGTGAAAAGAGGGGTAAAATGAAAGGGAAAATGGGTTTTTAGCAGTCTTTGTCTTCAGGAAAACATTAGATTTTAAGAATTGAGAGGGAAACAGCAGTGAAGATTAACTCAAGGATAAGTCATCTTCATAAGACTTCAAGAACTAACAGTTTGGCAATAAAAATTTTTCTTGAAGGCTTCAAAAATGATTTAGCCACCATTTGATATGACAAATTTTATAGGTGGATAACACTTTGAAGGAAGGTTTTCTTGAAGGAGAGGAAAGGCTGGAAAAGAAGGGAAGAGGGGTTGATATATTATCACTCCCCCTGTTATGGGCATATGTCGCCCTGGTTCTGATAAAGTACATTAATTATGAGGGAAGATCCACAATCCTCTTCAACTACCACTTCCCTCTACTAAATCATATTTAGCACCAGCAGAAGATTAACCTCTTATTTTCCTATTGGGAAACATTAAGCATATGGTTGTGGTGGTTAAGACAGCAACACATCCTAAAGCCTATGTGACCGATCATGGGCTTATCAAATTGATTTTTATTGATGCCCTAAGCCAACGGGCAAGGATTTGGGAATAATTTAAATGGAAAAGGCTCCAGACAAGCCAGATAAAATGGGCTTGGACTTCGGAGGGAAGTCATGGAGAAACTGAAGTCTAGACCTAGCTCGTCAAGGTCAGAATTGGAAAAGAACCCACTGACAAGCTGGTTGGAGACAAAAGGAAAAAATAGAGGGTGAGAGTTATCTTTCCAATGAAACCATTTCCCACAACTAAGAAGTAGAACGAAGCAGAAGGATCAGAAGAAGAAGGAAAAGAACCCTCATTTGCAGGTAAGGACAAAACTCATGTTGTTCTTTTAGAAATTGAAAATTTAAGAAAAGAAAATGAATAGTTAAAACAAATATTAGCTGAGGAGAAGGAAATTTTAGTATCTGTATGCAAATCATGTTCTCAAGGATTAACAACAACACTATATAAGGTATGTGGGGAAAACACCGGCTCAATGGAAACAGAAACAGAACTTCGGGAGGCTGTCCCACAAGAGCCTACTAGGGATACTGTTGTTACAAAAGAACCAACAGTTAAAGCAGAGCCTCCCATAGTTATCAACCTAGAATTTGGTACACAAGAACTTGTGGAGGCCACTACCGTTACAGAAGAACTAACAATGGGCACATAGGCTAGCCTAGGTGAAAATAAAGGGGCTGATAAACAAGAACTCACTAATGAAGCTGTTGTTACACAAGAACCAACAATAGAGGTGCAGCATGTTATCACTCTGTAATTTATAAGATTGGAAAGATTGAATTATAAAGAAAAACATCAAAACCACTTGAAGCCTAGGATCTAGCCCTACTAGACTTAGAGAGAGATCTCTCTATATAAGATTTAAATTTGTTTAAGATTTCAGATATTAGACTAGTTAAATTGATTGTGGGAGTTGTTTTGTTTGATTTTTTGTGGTTTTATTTAAGGGGTTCCTCTAAACAGTTTCCATTGGGCTATGGAGTTGAAATAGGCTGGGTATATGCATAAAATTCTAGAGAAAATGCAAGGAAAGCCAGCTATGAATACTGGTGCTTATAATTGAGTGGAATTATGAAATGGAGAAAACGTTTTCTGTAATGACTTAAGAGAAATTAAGAACTCTTAAACCATACGTTAGAAGAAAACATTGAAATTGTAAAGACAGTCAGAATTAAGGTACTCTGAACAATAAATCCTAATCTAACTTTCCTACTTTACAATTAGAATTTAAAAGACACACATGAAAAGATTACAATGGTAAAATAGTAAACGTGAATAAGGAAGAACATCACCAAGACAATACAACAGATGAATCTTGCAGACTGATCTCCTTATTGATGCTCGACCTTGAAATATTACAATTAATTGCAATGAAAAGTGCTTACAAATCTAGGGTCCAAACCATAATATTGAATAAAACGTTGCATTTAAACTATTTTGTGACTGATATCCATTATTTAAAGGGAAATTGGTTTGTTTATTACAAAGTAACTGAAGTTTGACATGTGCATCTCAAGCATGGATATTGTGTAACGACCTTCAATAGATGTATAAAGTCATCATAAAGACGTTACTTAGTGTTGTGGAAATCTTCTATGTAGGATATTAGATACTACTGAGCTGGTATGATACACTCAATCTGTAGATGTAGATAATTCATTGAGCAACATGTTTTGTCAGCATGTAGAGTTGTCATCCTTTGTGGAGTCCACACAAATTTTCCCATTCCTTTGAGTCGTAATATTGTTCTATTCAAATTTTTGTAGACTTCATCAACCTTGGTGTACTTCACAAATGTTGGCCTCAACTAATAGAAGTACCAATTTTCATTTTGTATGAAGACCTCATTGCTGATAACTTCATAGAATTCTTTTCCCGTCATACTGTTCTTCGTATTGGTAAGCTTAGATGTATCCTTTGAAATCCCCTTGAGCCTTTTGATATAATATGTGCTAGACATCAGCTTCTCATTGGTAACAAATAAAGAAGGAAACCCCTTTTTTTTAGTGGCTCAATATTATTGACAAATCTAGTTACTCTAATCTCCAGCCAATGACATATTTCTTCCCACTGTGTAACTATAATCTTCTTGTTTAACACCCTTCTTACCTTAAGTATGGTGGTTGTCACTTTGCTACTTGCAATTGCTCCACTTCATGACTACTTTTAGAATTCAGGTATCTGATGATATTGTTGGCAGTTTGGGGCTTATCCAAAAGTTCATGTTTTCTCTCAGAATGACAAGTTTCACTGATTCAATTAAATCCCTCTGTTCCCAAATTATTTGAATTGATGGCCATATATCCTTCATAGGTTCAATTACATCCAACCAATTTTTTTTTTTAAATATTCCTATCATGCTTCCAATTTAGGACTCCTGAAGGGACTTCTGCAATACTTCATTTAACCTTTTGCTGATCTGCAACTTTGTGGAAAAAGCTCAATTTTTCCTCTTCATCTGGTCGTCTAGGTCACTGAGTTGATCTTGTAGCTTTTTAATTTTTGTTGTCTGTAAGGGAATGTTCTCCACAGCCTTAGCTAACTTCTCAGTCCCTTCCCCTGGTGTCCCTCTTGTTGATTTAGATGCTGCAATCACTGTAAGAGGGACTACTTGTTAGTGGAATCATGGCTTTCACTGATTTCTTTGCTACTTCCTTCAGTGCATCTCTTACTATTTTTTATCTGTCCTTTACCATATTTTCCATTTTCGTCATCTTCTCAGCTTGTTCCATGATCAGCTGCATCATTTTTTCCCTTCGTGTCTCATTTTCTTCTATCTCCTTTGGTAAATTTTCATTACTTTCAATTAAGCAAAACTGGACAAGTGTGGCCACACCCTTTTTGTTTACTACAGTCATATCATGTCATTTATGTAGAAACACCCATTGTCAGCTCAACCTCTTCTGCTCATGCCTTTTGAATGAATCTTCAATCCTAATATCTTTGGTGGATTTTAAAGCATAACACCCTTTATTCCTCTAATAATGGGCATAAATTCCATTTTCTTTGGTAAATGGTGAAAAACCTTTGAATTGGTGGTCGAGTCCTTCTACCATGTTTAACCATTTTCTTCATAAAACAACGTAACAAACCTCATATGCCCGAATTTGAAATTATTTAGGCTTCAAAATTGACCCGCATCGCATCTTCCCCAATATCACAAATTGCACTTCGACGTTTATAACATATAACTGGGTTCTTATCCTCCTAAACATGCGAATTGTGATATGCGATTGGGTCCCACCTATATCGCAAATAGCACTTCGCAAAGTTTAGAGTTTATCACACATTGCAGAGTTTAGAGCTTATCACACATCGCATAGTTTAGAGTTTATCACACATTGCAGAGTTTAGAGTTTATCGCACATCGCAGAGTGTAGAGTTTATCGCACATCGCAAGGTTTGGGATCGAGGAAATGAGGTAAGTGCTAAAACCTGTGAAGTGCGATGTGCGATGATGGAGGGTGATGTGGCAGGATGGAGATGGGGCCCATTTTACTACCGTAAATTGCAAAGCTTAAGGTTTTGTTATGAGGAGTGGGAGTTAAAGGCTAAAATTCATGAAGTGGGATGTGTGACGAGAACAAGGGTGATGTGGCAGGATGAAGATGGGTCATATTTAATACCACAAATCACAAATTTTAAGGTTTTTTTTATAAGGAGCGGAAGTTAAAGGCTAAAACTCGCGAAGTAAAATGTGCAACGAGAACATGGGTTATGTGGCAGGATAGACAGTGGAGCCCAGGAAATGAATGCGTGTTGGGGGGGGGGGGAGAGTAGACTTTATGATAAAAGGGAAAAATGAAGGCTAATGAGGTTGCAGGTAAATATGTAATATAATCTTTTGGAGCCTGGAGATTAATTGTAATGATTTAATATAAATCACAATCTCCCACGTAAGGATAAATTTCATTCTCCAACCTTTCTAAGTAAAATACGCTTTGTTTCTTTGATATTTTTCTTCTGCCATGACAAAATTCAATTTTTATGCGGTACTTGGAGGAATAGTCTTCAAATTTCCCTTCCATTCTTCCTTCTCAACATATCTACCTACCCAAACCTACTCGCCTAATATTTTTTCTTCTTTTTCAGGGTCCATTTGGACTAGCTACCCCTTAAATTATTTTCTTTTGAATCTCTATCCTAACACCTATCCTTATTTCAACCATTGACTCAGTTTAAACGATTGAGTCAATTTCAGTTTCTACCTAATCTACTAATAAGCGAAGATTAAACAGTTTGGAAAATCTTTATTTTCTAACCTATCAACAAAAATTGAAAACTTTCCAATCATGATTAAACTTTATGACTGGAAAAACTTATATAATGAGTAGTGGCATTTGAACTTGCAACACTTTCAGTTTTATTTATTTCTGGGTTTTTTTTTATTTTTTTTTCTCTTTTTCTCTTTTTTATTTTCTCTTTTTTTTCTTTTCATATTTTTTAATTTTTTATTTTAAATAATTTGAATTTTTAAAAGCCTTTCAATAATGAAAACTTTGCAAGAAATGTGGAGTATCCTATCACCTTGAGATCCTATAATTTGTAAGGTACTAACAGTAGATCCAATTGAGGATGGCACTTCTTGAAAAAGAGTGTTAAGAACTTGAGACCAATAGTCTTGGGTGCTCCTTTTTCTGCAACATTTTTAACTGGTTCTCTTTCTTCTTCAACTGGCTTTTTTTTTTCTTCAACTGATTTCTTTTCTATTTTCATATATGCTCATCAAACTAGGCTTAGGGCCTTCACTTCGGACTTCAACCTTGTCCAATGAATTATTGGAAAACTGTAAGACTGTGGTATTTATAATGATGAAATTCAACTTGAATTTTAAAAGAAATAATGTTTCAGCATCCTTCCATTGACACGACCTCGATATACTTCTGTACCATCCAACTCTTTGATAAAATAAGCATTATTTCCCCTGAAAGCATCGATGATGTATGGCCCTTGCCAACTATTATCAAA
Organism: Pinus albicaulis; assembly: GCA_034641835.2. Lineage (NCBI taxonomy): Eukaryota > Viridiplantae > Streptophyta > Pinopsida > Pinales > Pinaceae > Pinus > Pinus albicaulis. The sequence goes on along the minus strand of CM076584.1, from coordinate 408,148,676 downwards.
ATTTCCATGCTTGCCCTTATCATCTCTTCTGGAATCCCATTTCAGAGCTTTATCTCCCAAGTTGAAATCATTGGCCTTGGTTCTCTTGTCAAAGATATTTTTTATATTCTCTTGAATTACTTGTATTCTGTTGTAAACCACCTCTCTGGACTACTACAACTGGATGGTATCATTTATCCTCCTCTGAATCTCATTTTGTTCAGCTTGAACCTGTTGGATTATCTTCATTACTGGAATTCCCAAGGAAGATGGGAAAATTGCATCCATTCCATAAACCAATTGGTATGGAGACATGCCAATTGATTTCTCTGTGGTAAGTCTTTCAGTTCAAAGAGCGTTAATCAATTTATTATTCCATGATTTCTTATTCTCTTCTAGAATCTTTTTTATGATGTTCACTAGGATTTTATTTGAAGATTCAGCCAGTACATTAACTTCAGGGTAATAGGTTGTTGAATTCCCCAATTTTATATGATACCTGTGACAGAAATCAACCAAGATTTTGGACTTGAAGGCTGCAGCATTATCTGTAATTATTTTTCTAGGATAACCAAATCTAGAAAGGATGTTGGTTTCTAGGAATTTTATTATAACAGATTCAATGGAATTTCTAGAAGGGGCGGCCTCTATCCATTTGGTGAAATAAACTGTAGTAGTGAAGATCCATTTATGTTGGGCAGAGGACGGGGGGAGAATTTCTCCTATGAAGTCTTGTCCCCGTTGCTAGAAAGGGCTTTCCATAGAAATAGGTTTCAGGGGTAAGAGAAATAGCTTTCTCTTTCCTTCAAATATTTCAAACTTATGCCAGGTAGTCACCACGTTACTGAAATCACGATAAATGGTGGGAAAACAAAAAACAACTCTCATGATCTTGTTAGCAGTGGTTTTCCAATAAATATGGCCACCGTAGTCACCTCCATGGAACTCCTCATTATTCTATCTGCATCATCCTTCAATAAACATTTAAGAAAAATAACCCCAGTACCTTTCCAATACAAAACATTGTCCAAAATGCATAACTTAACATCTTTAAATTTCAAAAATATATATTCCGTTTTAGACAAACCAAGAGGAACATTCAAGTTTGACAATACATACAAAATATCAACATACCATGGAGAATTCAGGAATGCTTCATCAATCGGTGGAGTCGCCAGTTCCTCTTGATCATCTAATGAATGTACCATGTTGATGTCTAGTGCATGAAATTTGGATTCTGCCATCAATTTAGCTAATCCCTGGCCTTTAATCAACTAGGTAGGCTTTATTCCAAATCATATTCTAAGATCACTGCAATCCATTTTCCCCTTTTTCCATTAGGACCGTTTTGTGTTAAGATATCTTTGACAACTGCATTCGGAACATAAGAAATGATATGTGAATGTAAAATATAGACTAAAATATTTCAATTGTTTAACCAATAAAAAAACATGCTTTTCCATGATATTATATTTCAATGATGCATCTCTTAATGCCTTGCTGAAAAAGGATATTGGCTGCTCTTGTCCTTTACTATTTTTCTGTAACAAAACAATAGCAATAGTATGTTCAGAAGAAAAAGAAAAAATCAAGAAATATTTAGTGAAATCTGGACTGATTAGTATTGGGGCTTATATAATTGCTATCTTGACTAACTCAAAAGACTATTTTTCTTCTATGGTCCATTTAATTTATGATTCTTTCTTGAGCATGTTGTTAATGTTCCTTAAAAATTCTGCTAAATTGGGTATAAATCTCCTTAGGAAGTTGATTTTACTAATGAATGATTGGAGTTCTTTAATATTTTTGGGATGGTTGATTTTTAATATTCCTTCAATTATGTTAGGATCAATTTAGATTCCATCTTGAGAGATAATATGACCTAGCAGTTTTCATTCTTCCAATCCAAATAATGTCTTCTTAGGATTCAGGGAAATTCATAATTTCTGGCATTTTTCAAAAACACTTCTCAAGTGTGCTAAATGTTCTTCATCAGTTTTGGAAAACACATTGATATCGTCCAAATAAATCACAGTAAAGTGGTCAATGTCATCAACAAATGCAATGTCGATGTCCCTTTGAAAGGTAGCTCCATCATTCATTAGTCCAAACGGAATTTTCACATACATGAAAGTCCGCCAAGGAGTTGTAAAAGCTATCTTATCTTGGTCATCAGGGTGTACCAACACTTGATTGTAACCAGAAAAAAACATTTAATAAAGATATTCTACTGGAACCCACTACCCTTTGCAATATGTGATCCATTTTTGGTAAAGGGTAATTTTCCTTAAGAGATACTTTATTAATATTTCTAAAGTCAATACAGAGTCTAATTTCACCTGTTTTCTTCCTTGTTGGGAAAATATTGGAAACCTATTTGGAGTACCTAAGTGGTACTATGATATTTTATTCATACATCCTTTTAATCTCTTTCTCAACTAAAGGCATAAAAACATGACTTATTGTTCGCAATTTCTGTCTGCACGATTTTTTATTTTCTTTAATTGGAATTTTATGTCGAATGATGTTGGTATCATAGGACTTCAAACCCTCATATCTCCATGAAAAAACATAAATGAATTATTTGAACAAGGAAATATATATTTTCTTTGTAATAATAGGCAGAGATTAGACAGTTTGATGATTTTCTGTAATGTTCCAGATTGGGAACAGCTCATGAATCATACACTAAAATATGAATTTTCAGAAAAATATTCTTTTGAATAGGAAAATAACTCTTGGATACTTTATATAAGACAAAATGGAATATAAATCCAAGATCTGAGCTGAAACAAATAAGACTAGGTGGGTTAAACAGATCTCCACACCTAGTTATCTTCAAGAAATTGCCCAATGAGGGTTGCATCAAGGGAAAACAGCCTGCTGAAAGTGCAGAGAGTTTTAAATACATAAAATATGCTGATATACACTCATACATCAATTAGTAACACAGAAGCAAGAAATATGTTCAATCACTTCATCCAATAGTGGGGAAAAGTGAGGATTTATGGCCCAAAATGGATGTATTCAGAAATATGCATAAAATTAAGGAAAATGGCTGGAGGATATTTTATATTAGGTCATGAGGGACCTATGCTCCAAATTTCAGCCGAAAAAAAGCATTATATCTATGTTAAACAGTTCCTCCATCCCCGGATATGCTTAAAAATGCTTATTTCCCATGACTTTGAGTACGTAGAAAATGGCTGAAGCATGCAAAGCATAATTTCTGAAGAAATTAGAAAGAATATGTCTGAAAAATAATATCTGGAGTTTATTATAATTGAGCATGAAGAAAAATGGAGATTCAGCTCCTTTTATGCATCAAATAGATCACCCAACAAGGGGATTTCATGAAAGAACAAATACAAGTATCAGATCTGTAGAATATGGATCTGAAAAATGCATAATCAATGAAACTATGAGTATATGAGATGAAATTTAAAAAATTACATAATAGGGCTGCAATAAAAACTTTCTGGAAGAGGGGATGGCCCTTCCTCAAGGAAATAAGCACCAAACTAGGGTAGAAACCCTGCTGCAACAATGCACTGGAAAAATGACGCAGTTTCCAAAGTATACTGTACAGATGATGTTGGAAGGTCCTCTGGCCTGATGCCAAGATCTGGATATGAAGCTCAAGGCTTCCTCACTAATCTTCCAGAGAAAGAAATGATCCCTTTTCTACAAAACTAGATCTGGAAGTGGTGTTGAAAACCCCTCACTGCAACACCCTGCAACACAGCAATTCGTGCCCAACAGAAAAGGCTGTAGCTGGAGGAGGAAGCTTGGCCTCAAGCCTATATGTGAGGCATTTCATAACATACTCCTTCAAGAGCTCCTCAATGAAGGAGGAGGAATTCATAAACAGGAGATTCCTCTCTCTCTAGCTAAACAACCAAGAGAGTTTGAGTTGCCTAAGCAATCTCAAAATCGAATTATCTTCAACTCATCTCCTTCTGACCTTCCTCTTAATTTTATAACATTAGGGCTTAGAAAAATCTAAACCACCTCCAATGAGCTAACCATTTTCACATGAAGGGTCTCCATCTAGAACTGCGTTGATCAATAAGGAGGTTTAATGCATCTAGACACTGTTGAGATTTGTTCCTGTTGACCAAGTCCACCTTCTTAATTCCTCTTCACACCTAAGTGTATTTTATTGAAATGGCCCAGATTTTTCCATGTTCACATTGGACATTGAGTTATTTTTCTGATTAGGAGTTTTAGAGTTATTCCTTTACACTTTTATTCATGAGTTAAGAAAACTGAAAATAAAATGCAATATTCCCATTAGCTACAAAATTTGGGAACATTACAGTCTTGTTGAGCCTTTATTTAAACTGAGAGGGCAGGGGGGGGGGGTGAATTAGTTTAACACATTCATGAACTTTTATAACTTTTCATTAAACTTATTTACACCTTCATTTCATATCCAACTTAATATGTGAGTAATCTTAAAATGTGAGCAGCAAGTATTAATATCATATAACAATAGATTTAATATGAGAGCAGCAGGTATTAAGCAGATGATATAAATCAGATCAACACCTAAATATCACGTACAGAGACACCAGATATAAGTGGAAACCCATAAAGGGAGAAAACCACATCTTATTATTGTTGTGATGCAAAGGCAAGCTCCAACTCCCTCTCACCACTGTTTTTCTACAGGCACCAACCTACAGGAGGTTCCAACCTCAATTCTGCAAGCTACAACTTGCAAGGAAGCACCAACTCCCTTCAATTTTCTACAGCCACCAACCTACAGGAGGCTCCAACATCAGTCAGCTACAACTAACAGCTATCAAGTTGCAACTTGATAGGGAAGCTCCAACTTCCTCAATTTGTCAAACTGAATGTTTGCTGATTTACCTCAGATATCAGCTCTGTTCTGTAGCTTCTCTTTCTGATCTTATTTTCTTTATCTTCTCTGCCTCACTCTTCTATACTCTGCATTCTCTATATTTACTTTCTCTAAAATCTCTTATGCATATCCAGTTGATATTATTTATAGAGTTCCTCACATGACTATTTGTATTTCACAAGGAATTTTGAGTGAACAGTCATGACTCTTTCACTTCTGTCTTCTCATTCCTTTATCCAACTCAATTTAAAAATATAATGATATGTACAAATTTCCATGCTACAGTGGGATTTTTATTTTCCTTAGGATACTTGCCAATGCATCACAAACAATAAAAAAAATTGAATTACAACATTTACATTCATATTTTCAGTTACACACTTCAATTTCACTCAGCTTCTTTTATGGATTTTTGCTTGACTAGATTTGTCTTTTCTACTACTGTTTCTCTCTCTTTCATTCTTGTAGGCTCTCTTCTTCATTGCAGTTGCATAACTGTTGTTCATATAAATGTCTTTTGATATCACTGTTGGGCAATTTCAATACTTTTAATTTCTGCAGTGGCAACCTTTACATGCTGAATCTTTGTCAATACACTTGTAAGGATTCGGGTCAACCTTCGACCTTTATAATAAATTTCAACCTCTGTGTAAAATACATTCAAAGTTATTTGCCCAACCAACCCATAATTCAAATAGTTCAATATCCTGGTTCGTTCTTTTAATTCAATAAGGGAGCCTTCTTGATCCTTTCTTCAGGTTCAATTATCAAATTCATAGTATTAGATTAAGGAATGTGTTGACGGGCTTAGTACCAACTGATATAATATACAACCCTTATGTGATCCAATACCTTTTATATTTAAATAAACCCGAAAATTATTATTTCATTTCGGGGGCTTCCTTCACACCTCATAACTAAATGTTCGAACCTTATAACTATGACCCCAAAGATTAAAAAATCCGCAACTCTTAACAATAATCAACACATTCGTATGCATGGGCCCCACCATACAATCGACGGAATCAATCCAATACACATGCCTGTACCTTAAGTTAACCTTCGCGCATCTTCCCAATATGATCACTGTCAGATCGCTTCCCTCCAGGTCGACGGCTTGTATCAATATCGCACCGAGTCTTTGGTCGATGGTTAATGCGCGATTGCACGTAGTGGAAGCGGTTTTTCAACCTCGCCCCATGCCACGTGTCAAGATTTATATGGAATCGCTCACGAATGGGGAAAAACACTTGCTCCACAAAAGCGGTGCGATGTAAACTGGAAACCACCATCACTGTTCACTCCAAACCACACTCACTGTTCCTCTCGGTCACAGCTCTGCTTCTCCACTCCAGGTTCCACTCAGCTTCTGCTACAAGGTTCCGCCTGTTCTATTGGAAGAGGTTCTCCTCTTCACACAGTCACGGTGTTTCTTCACATTACAACGTTGTTCCTCAGTGTTCCTTTCATCCATCTACTCTGACGCATAGCTCCGCCATACATAACCCTTGCGGCTATGTTTTATAGTGCTCACAAGCATTGGATAATTAACCACAGTTCCACAATAACTTCAATCGATCTAGATGGACATGATCAATCATCGGTATCTTAATTGCTATAGAATTTGATACTCTCATCAAGAACACATGTGTTCACACAGGATTTAACTCGTCAAATGCACAATAATACTGAATCAATTCTTCCAATGATTCAACTAAGAAGACATTCAAATAGGGTTTAACCCCATCCAGACACACTTAATTTAAAGACAGTTCTTCCATAATAGACATATATAAATACAGGCAACCAATATCAAAAGCAAATTCTTGCAATTTCATGACAGGCCAGAAATTGAGTTCAGTGGCCATTATCCTCCTACTCTATTTCTGAAGAAGTTCTCTACCTCAATTCACTGCCTTTGTTGCCTCTGTTCTCCTTGACTGATGCTTCTTCTTGCTCCTGAAGCTCCTCTGCTGCCTCTCCAGATCTCCTCTTCTTCATATCTCAAGCTCTCTTTGCCTTGTTGCTATTCCAAGTGCTCCTCCTTTGCCATCTTTTGCTATCTCTCTTTGTCTCTGTTTCCGCTGATGTCTCTACTGCCTTTCTGCCCCTTGAATGATGTTTCAGGTGCTCCTCCTTTGTCATCTCCTTTGCCATCAATTCCAACATTTCCAACAGTCTCCCCCTTTGGCATTGATGGCAACACATCCACCAATAGTCCAATGCTTCCTCTTCCTATTTTCTTTTCCTCCCCCTTTGACATCAATGGAAAAGGGTTGCACATTACCTAGTTTTCTTTCTGCATTTCCTCTCTCTGAGATCTTCTGACTTTATACCCTGCTGCTCCAAACTTTGGATTAAATATAAAATTCTGATCCTTTAGCCTTTCCTTTAACTCTTTTATGCTCGGTGTATTCTTTCGATAATCCTTGGACCCTGAGGACCTGTTTCATCTTTCCTTGTTGGCTGATCTTCCCCTGGAATGATATTTTCGTTTCTATTCTCCCCCTGAAACTGTGTTTTCTCTTCATATCAGAGAGTAGCATCTACAGATACTACCCCTAGTCTATCTCTCAAATATTCAAATGGTTCTCTAGCAAGAGGTTTGGTAAATATATCTGTTGTTTGTTCTTTTGTTGGCACATACTCCAGCTTTACTATCTTCTGAGCCACTTGTTCTCGTAGAAAATGATACTTTATTGGGATATGATTAGTTTTTGAGTGAAGTGCAGGATTTTTCGATATACTTATAGCACTTGTATTATCACATCTGATTGAGATAGGTTCATCAATGCTTACCTTCATGTCTTGGAGGGTTTGCTTCATCCACATGAGTTGGGTACAACATGATGTTGTTGCTATATATTCTTCTTCTGCTGTAGACAGAGAGATAGATGTTTGTTGCTTGCTTAACCATGCCACCAGAATTTCTCCTAAATAGAATGCACCTCCACTTGTGATTTTCCTGTCATCCACACAGCTGGCCCAATCTGCATCTGTGTATGCTGTCAAAGTGAAGTTTTTGCCTTTAGGATACCAAAGTCCAAACTGAGTTGTTCCTTGTAGATATCTAAATATTCTTTTAACTACCAGAAGGTGGTTTTGTTTAGGTGCTGCTTGATATCTAGCCACTAGTCCTACTGCTAGCATGATGTCTGGTCTTGATGCTGTCAGATACAGCAGACTTCCTATCATGGATCTGTAGAGTTTTTGATCTATTTCAGTGGATCCATCATCAGCACACAGCTTGCATCCCGTGATCATGGGAGTTGACATAGGTTTGTAGTCCTCCATTTTGAACTTTTTCAACATTTCATTTAAGTATTTTTCTTGAGAGATGAATGTGCCTGTGTTCTTTTGCTGAATTTGAAGTCCTAAGTAGAAACTGAGTTCTCCAATCATGGACATCTCAAACTCTGTTTTCATCTCATTAGCAAATCCTTTTGCTAGTTCTTCTTTGTTGCTTCCAAACATAATGTCATCAACATATACTACAACAATCAGGAGTTCATTTTCATGGGCTTTTATGTATAGATTGTTGTCTATTCCACCTCTCTTAAATCCTTGTTTTTGCAAGTATTTATCCAGTCTTGAGTACCAAGCACGGGGAGCCTGTTTCAATCCATATAGAGCCTTCTTCAGTCTACACACATAGTCTTCTTTGTCTGTTAAAGAGAAACCTTCTGGTTGTTCCATGTAGACTTCTTCTTCTAGATCTCCATTCAGAAATGTAGATTTCACATCCATTTGATATACTTTAAAGTTTTGGTAGCAAGCAAAAGCTAGAAACATTCTGATGGCTACCATTCTAGCTACAGGGGCAAATGTTTCATCGAAATCAAGTCCTTTGATTTGTGAGTATCCTTTGCAGACAAGTCTGGCTTTATTCCTGATTACCTATCCTTCCTCATTCATTTTATTTTTGAATACCCATTTTGAGCCTATGAAATTTTTCTCAATTGGTCTAGGAACTAGTTACCATGTATTGTTCTTCTGAATTTGGTCCAATTATTCATTCATTGCCTTCACCCAATACTTGTCCTTGCTAGCTTCTTCAAATTTCTTTGGCTCTATCTATGATAACATGGCTATGTATACCTCTTTTGTTTGTTCTGTTAGTTGTCTTTTTGTCTAGACCCCTACTTTCTTGTCTCCTATGATATGATCTTTAGGATGATTCTTCTGAGTGTATCTTGAGGGGGCTTTCGAGCTCAGCTCTACATCTTCTGTTGTCTTGCTTGTTTCATCATTATTCTGGTTCTCTTCTTCATGGCTGTCTGATGGACTACAACAGTCTGTATCTCTTGAATTGTTTGGAAGTTCTTCATCAAATCTCACATCAATACTTTCAACTATTTTTCGAAGAGTCTTGTTGTAGCAAATGTACCCTTTACTTTTGGAAGCATATCCTAGAAAAATCCCTTCATCTGCTCTTGCATCAAATTTCCCAAGATTTTCATCATTATTATTTATATAACACTTGCTTCCAAAAATTCTAAAATGTTTGATTGAAGCTGGTTTTCCATGCCATAGTTCATAGGGAGTCTTGTCACTACTTGGCCTTAAGTGAGCTTTATTAAGGATATGCACCACTGTATGTACTGCTTCTTCCCAGAAGGTATGAGCAATATTACTTTCATGCATCATAGCTCTGTCTATTTGCTGTACAGACCTATTTTGTCTCTCTGCTACTCCATTTTGCTGAGGTGTTCCTGCAATAGTAAATTGTTGTTTTATCCCATGTTCATTGCATAGGTCAGCAAAGTCATAATCTGTAAATTCACCTCCTCTGTCTGATCTGATGCATTTCAGCTTGCATCCTGTTTGATTTTCTGTTAATGCTTTGAAGATCTTAAATTTTTCCAGAGCTTCTAATTTATTCCTGAGAAATGCAACCCATATCATTCTGGAGAAATCATCTATTATCAGCATGAAGTAGGATTCTCCACTTGGATTTTGATTCTTGCGGGTCGACACAGATCCATGTGCACAAGCTACAGAGGTCTTCTTGTTGATAACTCATTTTTGGCCTTGAAGGATGTGCGAGTCTGTTTTCCTAATTGACATGATTTTCATATGATATTAGAAGGCCTCTTTATTTCTAGCATGTCTCTGACAGCTTTCTTCTTTCCTTAGTCTGATGATGTGATTAAAGCTGAGATGTCCCAACCTTTTATGCCATAACCATGACTCTTCTAGTTTTCTAAGATGACATGCTTCATCTTCCTCTTTCACAATGTAAACATTACTCTCTGTTCGAACTCCTTTCAGCAGAATCTTACCTTTGGTGCTTGATCTGACTTCACAATCGTGTGCTCTAAAAATAACTTCACAGCCTTTGTCACACATCTCACTGACACTTAGTAAATTTTCTTTTAGCCCATCTACAAATAGTACATCTTGAGCCTTTTCTCTACCATTGTCTATGTTGACTGAGCCTTTTCCCTTGATCTTACCTGATTTATCATTGCCAAAAGTAACATTTCCAGATTTCTTTTCATCAAGAGTTATAAACTTGCTTCTGTCTCTAGTCATGTGTTTTGAGTAGCCACTATCCAAATACCACTGGCTTTTCAGGTCTTGAGTAGTTAGAGCCAAGTCACATTTATTCACCTTCTTTATCCACTGGAGGCACCCTTTTGTTTGGTATCTTTTGTGAGGTGATGAACTACATCTTCTTAGAGGACATTAGGAGGGTATATGTCCAACTTGATTGCATACACAACATTTGATCATAATTTTTGTAGAATTATGAGTATGAACATAATTTCTTTGATTCATAAACCTCCTTGAGGTGTTAAACATCAATCTTTGTCCATACTTTCTACACTCAATGATTTTATGGCCAAATTCCTTACAATAAAAAAATTAACCATATAAACTATTTGCATACCTGATGTAAGGTTGTCTCTTCCATTTGTTTGCTTGAGGCAGTCTCTTCAATGTTTGCATCTTTTGTTGGTTTGAATTACTCCTCCTTGCATGAAAATATGCAGCAATGTGTCCCAGCTTGTGGCAAGCATAACAGATGGCATTCTTCATAGGAGGGAAGAATCTCCTTTGATGGTTTCCAAATTTTACATACTCAGGGGTCTTAGTATTTATTACATTCTTTGCTACTAGTGGTTTCTTCTGATCTCTGTCTTCCTTATTACAGGTTTCTTCTTTTGTAGGAATTGTTTAAGCTGCTTCATCATTCTTCTTTGCTTTTACAAAAATAATCTCTCTGTCAACCTTTTCTTTGCCTTTACTTGATTCTCCTTCATAGCCTATTATAGTTTTTATCATAGGGGATCTTTGAGCAACCAGAATTTCATTCAACTTACTAGAGCTTGTTGCTTGAGAAGAGTTTATAACCAATTTCCTTTGAGCATTTTCTAAATTATTCCTGAGACATACTACTTCTTCTTCCAACTTTTCTTGTTCCTGAGTGTTTTCTTTGATTTGCTTAAGTAACATGTCCTCTATCTTCTTGGCTTCTTCAAGTTCTATCTTTAGCTGCATCAGGAATTCTGAATTCTGTTCTTCTCATACAAACTTGAGGAGAATGTCCTTTTTTTTTATACATTTTAGCTTGAGTCTATCAATCTCTTCCAGAGCACTTCTTAGCTCCCCCTCAAGGTTGACCGCACCTTCTTCTTCTTCATCTTCTAGCAGGAGACCTTCAAGTTCTTCTATGGCCATCAATAAGAATTTAGAGGTTCCTTCTTCACTTGAAGGTTCATCTGAGTCTTCAGATGCACTGCTTTCTTGTTGAGCATAAAAGGATTTTCTGTTGAACTTCTTTCCTTTCTGCCAGTTTTTGGATGTATTTTTCTCTGTTTCTTGAGCTTGATTCCTTACTTTCTTGTGAGGACACTTAGCAGCATAGTGTCCAACTCTTCCACAGTAAAGCATTTGAAAGGAAGTTTACCTTTGTATTTACCTGATCCTCTTTCCAATTTCTTGACAAATTTTACCTCTTCTTCATCCGAGCAAGAGCATATGTCTCCCTCTTCTTCTTTCTTCTTTTATGTTTTAAAGGATGCCTCCCTTCTGTGGGATCCTCATCTCATATGATGTTAGATTTCCAAGTAGCTGGTTCATGGTCAATGTCTCCCAATTAGTTGTTTCTTCTATTGTAGACACCTTGGGATTAAACCTGGGTGGAAGAGATCTTAGAATTTTTGGTACAATTACAGCTTCTTTTATGTTTTCACCTAGAGCCTTCATGTTATTTACTATCTCTTCAACCCTTAGAAAGAAGCTAGCAATGTCTTCATCATCATCCATTTTTAAGTTCTCAAACTGGGCTCTATAGACTTGAAGTTTGGCAGTCTTTACCTTCTTGTCTCCCTCATGGATGTTTTCTAGAGTATCCCACATTTATTTGGCAGTGTCTTTGTGCATTACTTTGATAAACTCTGCTTCACACAATCCATTCAAGATGGCATTCATGGCTTTTGCATTAGCTACAAAATCTTGTTTGGTTTCTTTCTCTGAGTCAGTTGCCTTTGGGGCATATCCATATTCCACAACAGCCCAAACTTCTATTCCTAGAGACATTGTGGCAAGGCCTGCCTCCGATTTTCCGTAGCTATAATTTTCTACCAAAGGAAAAAAAAAGGGGCTTTGTCATTTAACATCTCGCCAGCCATCCTCGGGGAACTCAGGGATCCTTTCGCCACAGACTTGTACAAAGGAACCCACTCTGATACCAATTGTTGATCCTTTAGTTAAACTGAGAGGGGGGGGGGGGGTGAATTAGTTTAACAAATTCATGAACTTTTATAACTTTTCATTAAACTTATTTACACCTTCATTTCATATCCAACTTAATATGTGAGTAATCTTAGAATGTGAGCAACAAGTATTAATATCATATAACAGTAGACTTAATATGAGAGCAGCAGGTATTAAGAAGATGATATAAATCATATCAACACACAAATATCAAGCACAAAGACACCAGATATAAGTGGAAACCCATAAATGGAGAAAACCACATATTATTATTGTTGTGATGCAAAGGCAAGCTCCAACTCCCTCTCACCACTGTTTTTCTGCAGGCATGAACCTACAGGAGGTTCCAACCTCAATTCTGCAAGCTACAACTTGTAAGGAAGCGCCAATTCCCTTCAATGTTCTGCAGGCACAAACCTACAGGAGGTTCCAACCTCAGTCAGCTACAACTGACAGCTATCAAGCTGCAACTTGATAGGGAAGCTCCAACTTCCTCAATTTGTCAAACTGAATGTTTGCTGATTTACCTTAGATATCAGCTTTGTTCTATAGCTTCTCTTTCTTCTCTTATTTTCTTTATCTTCTCTGCCTCACTCTTCTATACTCTGCCTTCTCTATATTTACTTTCTCTAAAATATCTTATGCATATCCAGTTGATATTATTTATAGAGTTCCTCACATGACTGTTTGTATTTCACGAGGAATTTTGAGTGAACAGTCATGAATCTTTGGCTTCTGTCTTCTCATTCCTTTATCCAACTCAATTTAAAAATATAATGATATGTACAAATTTCCATGCTACAGTGGGATTTTTCTTTTCCTTAGGATACTTTCCAATGCATCACAAACAATAAAAAAAATTTAATTACAACATTTATATTCATATTTTCAGTTACACACTTCAATTTCACTCAGCTTCTTTTCTGGATTTTGGCTTCAATGGATTTGTCTTTTCTGCTATTGTTTCTCTCTCTTTCGTTCTTGTAGGCTCTCTTCTTCATTGCAGTTGTATAATTGTTGTTCATATAATTGTCTTTTGATATCCCTGCTGGGCAATTTCAATACTTTTAATTTCTGCAGTGGCAACCTTTACATGCTGAATCTTTGTCAATAAAATTGTAAGGATTCAGGTCAACCTTTGACCTTTATAATAAATTTCAACCTCTGTGTAAAATACATTCAAATTTCTTTCCCCAACCAACCCATAATTCGAATAGTTCAATATCCTAGTCCGTTCTTTTAATTCAATAAGGGAGCCTTCTTGATCCTTTCTTCAGGTTCAATTATCAAATTCATAGAATTAGATTAAGGAATGTGTTGACGGGCTTAGTACCAACTGATATAATAGACAGCCATTATGTGATCCAATACCTTTGATATTTAAATAAACCCGACAGTTATTATTTCATTTCGGGGGCTTCCTTCACACCTCATAACTAAATGCTCGAACCTTATAACTATGACCCCAAAGATTAAAAAATCCGCAAATCTTAACAATAATAAACACATTTGTATGCATGGGCCCCATCATACAATCGATGGAATCAATCCAATACACATGCCCGTACCTTAACTTAACCTTTGCACATCTTCCCAATATGATCACCGTCAGATCGCTTCCCTCCAGATCGACGGCTTGTATCAATATCGCACCGAGTCTTTGTTCGATGGTTAATGAGCGATGGCGCGTAGTGGAAGTGGTTTTTCAACCTCGCCCCATGCCACATGTCGATATTTCTATGGAATCGCTCGCGAATGGGGAAAACCGCTTGCTCCACAAAAGAGGTGCGATGTAAACCAGAAACCGCCGTCACTGTTCACTCCAAACCATGCTCACTGTTCCTCTCAGTCATGGTTCCTCTTCTCCACTCCAGGTTCCACTCAGCTTCTGCTACAAGGTTCCGCCTGTTCTATTGGAAAAGGTTCTCCTCTTTGCGCAGTCACGGTGTTTCTTCACATTACAGCCTCATTCATCAACGTTCCTTTCATCCATCTACTTCGACGCATAGCTCCGCCATACATAACCCTTGCGGCTATGTTTTATAGTGCTCACAAGAATTGGATAATTAACCATAGTTCCACAATAACTTCAATCGATCCAGATGGACATGATCAATCACTGGGTTCTTAATTTCTATAGAATTTGATACTCTCATCAAGAACACATGTGTTCACACAGGATTTAACTCGTCAAATGCACAATAATACTGAATCAATTCTTCACATGATTCGACCAAGAAGACATTCAAACAGGGTTTAACCCCATCCAGACACACTTAATTTAAAGACAGTTCTTCCATAATAGATATATATAAATACAAGAGATCAATCTCAAAAACAAATTCTTGCAATTTCATGACAGGCCAGAAATTCAGTTTAGTGGCCATTATCCTCCTACTCTGTTGCTGAAGAAGTTCTCTACCTCAATTCACTGCCTTTGCTGCCTCTGTTCTCCTTCATTGATGCTGCTTCTTGCTCCTGAAGCTCCTTTGCTACCTCTCCAGATCTCCTCTGCTTCATATCTCAAGCTCTCTTTGTCTTGTTGCTGTTCCAAGTGCTCCTCCTTCGCCATCTTTTGCTATCTCTCTTTGTCTTTGTTTCCTCTGATGTCTCTGCTACCTTTCTGCCCCTTGAATGATGTTTCAAGTGCTCCTCCTTTTTCATCTCCTTTGCCATCAATTACAACATTTCCAACAAGTCTCCCCTGGAAAAATGTTGCTTGCCCTCAAGCAACTCTTATTGTAGATGCAAACCATATATTCCCCTCCAAATGGCATCCACATAAGGAAGGCTTCCTCCATTTTCAGCAATAGGTTATGTATGTTTGGTCCCAAATTTGTCTTCCACAAATGCATGAGATGACTTCCAACTAAAAGGCTAGATGTCCTCTTCTTATCATGAAGTACAAAATGACAATTACATGATGTCCAACACCATCATAAACACATGAGAGACATAAAATAAAGTAGATCCTTCCATAAATTAAAAGCTTCATCACGCAATAACATTCCTCCATCCATGTTTTACGAACTTGATTAAGCATTGTTATGCTTTCATTCTTAGCCCTGTTGGCCTTGTTGGATCCAAAATCCATCATTCTAGCGTTATGAAAAAGAAGAATTGAAGGAGAAAAATGGGTGGAAAAATATGTAAAACCATATTCCGCTAATAATAACCACCGGAGCAAGGCCCTTTGCTCCCATCCTCCATCTCCTTCATGTAAGATGGACAAGCCAAGCTTTCCAAAAGATGATGTACATGCCTTCCTTTGCTGCAATTTATCTTTGATACATAAGGCATGAATCAGAAAATTATGAGCTATGGGGTGGTCACCATACTCATTTAAAAGCAACCAAAGCAACAAGAGGTCTTGATGCCTTCTTTCCTCCTCATGTGCATCATTAAACCAAACCATACCAATGGAAATATGATATGTCACATCATCCCAATACAAAGTATCATCATCAATGCACATCATGAGATCAACATGCCAAATTTTACAAAATGCAAAACACATAAACATAGGAGATGTCATGTGGTGGCCATACTCTCTCAAATGAAACAAAATTATACATGCCTTCTCTTGCTGCAACATATCATTGAAATCCAAGGCATGATTTAGAAAATGATGAGCTATTGGGTAGTAACCATACTCACCCAAGAGTAGCCATAGCAACAAGAATTTTTGCAGTCCTCTTGCCTTATCAACATGTGGATCATGGAGCAATAACACAATGATGGACATGTGAAATGTCTCATCAACATAGTACAAGCAAGCTCCCTCATACCACATCATGTGGGAGTCATTCCTCCTCCCAAGCCAAAGTTCATGCATGAAACATCCCTCCAACAGAAATACATGTGGATAAATGAGACATATTCCAAACATGGGTGAATACATGGACATGAGATTTAACATGTGATGTCCAAAATCTCCTTTTAACAACCACATCAACCATGCTTCCTTTTCATATATTCTATTAATAATGAATAAAGCATGAGATGAGAGAATGAGAATCTTTGGGTAGTGATCATGCTTACCACAAAGCAACCAGCGTTGCCATGCCTCCTTATTCATTTCATGATCATTCTTTGAGGCATATATCAAAGAAATAGGTGCCTTTGGAGAGTGATAGGAGTCTCCCAAAGGAAACTAGCGTAACCAAGCTTGTTGGTCCATATATTTCTACAAGTGATCATGTGATCTCTTGCTCATCATCCTCATCCACTCACTCCAATATGGAAGATGAGTGATGTGCTATATAATCATGGCATCCTCCCTTTGTAGAATACCATCTCCTTTGAACTAATGAAGAACCTTGCATCTCATGAAATATTGAAATGCATCTATGTTGAGATCTCTTAGTGAGACCTCTCTCCCATCTATGGCCTTCCAAAACTAGTGAGGCTCTGAATATGCAGTAAGTAGAAGTCTCTCTTTGAGCTATAGCATGCTCATTGAGAGAGTGTCATCTAGAGGGGAGAAAATGCTTCTCATCTCAATATGTCTACTCTTCATCTTCTTCTTCTCCACTGCTTCATGGTTGAAGCTGCCTTTAGAATGCTCCAAGAGAGCTGAAGCCTCTTTTTCACAGTCACTAGGTGATAGCGTTGTAGATCTGTAAAGTGATGCATGCACTGTCTCACAGCAAGTCATATTTCTGATCTCACAATCAGCCATTGAACATAGGATACTACTAATCCCCCTTTTCGAAACTCTACATCTCAACTCAAGAGGTTGAATGCAGTTCAAAAATGATGCATAGGGATAGTTTCCAATCTCCTCCTTGATTAGATCAAGGGTCCTATGCGTTGTGACATGTCTTTGCTTCAAATCAACATTTTGATTTAATCCTTGGCTATGCATTAATATTGAAACAATATGTGCGGAAATTTCATGCATACCTTGGATCAACTGGTATGTGGGAACCTCTTGATAGAACACAAGAGTTCCTCCACCTGGATCAGTGATGCCTCCAACTGCTGGCAAGAACGATTGTCTCCCTTCTTTAATCATACCAATGCTGGTATCTTCCTTCTCCTCCTCATGCATCTCCTAATTCATGCATGGGACTCCATATGTTAAGAGCTCAACACTACCTTGCAAAGATGCAAGTGTCTTAGCAGCAGATGGTGAAAGTGGAGATCTCTTCCCCAAAGTGACAAGATTGAAATTATCCTTTGTTTCCTTGGGAGATGTCTCTTTGTAGCTCATCTTTTTCCTCTCCTCATCAAAATCCTTGAGATTTTCTTCAATACTCTTCGATGTTTGAAAAAGAAGTGATGAGATATATTCTTCAGTAATTATACCTACTATGGGATGACAAGAAGTGTATAGTTCTTCCTCTTCATCTTGAAACCCTTTAGGAGTTTCTGTGCGTCTCTCTTCTTCATTGCTATACCTCTCACCTTCTTCAAAGAAAGTGGGCATAGTGGATCTATGAGGAGATCTAGGACTCTCTAGTATTCTACTTTGCTAATAGGAAGTGTTGGGGCTTCCTTCTTCTTCTTAAAAAATCATGCATATTTTACTGCAGCTTGCTTCTTCTTGAAACCCTCTAGGAGTCTCGGTGCATCTTCTTTCTCTCTTTTGATTTACCTCTTTGGAGAGGTCCTTCTTAGATCTGAACACTGATGAGAGAAATATCATCCTCTCCATCATTCTGATCTCTGTTTCTTCTCTTCACTTCTCTAATAGCTTGATCTCACAGGCTGTGCCAGAGACAATGCTCTTATACCACTGTAATGTTCCAGATTCGGAACAGCTCATGAATCATACACTAAAATATGCATTTTCAAAAAGATGTTCTTTGGAACAGGAAAATAACTCTTGGATCCTTTAGATAAGACAACATACAATATAAATACAAGATCTAAGCTGAAACAAATAAGACTAGGTGGGTTAAACAGATCTCCCACACCTAGTTATCTTCAAGAAATTTCCCAATGAGGGCCGCAGCAAGGGAAAATGGCCTGCTGAAAGTGCAGAGAGTTTCAAATACATAAAATATACTGATAGACACTCATACATCAATTATAAACATAGAAGCAAGAAATACGTTCAATCCCTTCATCCAATAGTGGGGAAAAGTGAGGATTTATGGCCCAAAATGGATGTATTCAGAAATATATGTAAAATTAAGGGAAATGGCTAGAGGTTATTTTATATTAGGTCATGAGGGACCTATGCTCCAAATTTCAGCTCAAAAAAAGCATTTTAGCTATGTTAAACAGTTCCTCCATCTCCGGATATGTTTAAAAATGCTAATTTCCCATGACTTTGAGTATGCACAAAATGGCTAAAGCATGCAGAGCATAATTTCTAAATATATTAGACAAAATATTTATAAAACATCAGATTTTAAGTTTATTATAACTGAGCATGAAGAAAAAAGGAGATTCAACTCCTTTTATACATCAAATAGATCACTCGGTAAAGGGATTGCATGAAAGAACAAATACAAGTATCAGATCTGTAGAATATGGATCTGTAAAATGTAGAATCACTGAAACTCTGAGTATATGAGCTGAAATGTACAAAATTATAGAATAGGGCTGCAATACAAACTTTCCGGAAGAAGGGATTGCCCTTCCTCAAGGAAATAAGCACCAAACTAGGGTAGAAACCCTGC
The DNA here is from genome assembly GCA_034641835.2 of Pinus albicaulis. NCBI lineage: Eukaryota > Viridiplantae > Streptophyta > Pinopsida > Pinales > Pinaceae > Pinus > Pinus albicaulis. The sequence goes on along the minus strand of CM076584.1, from coordinate 408,129,476 downwards.
TGCAGCAATGCACTAGAAAAATGATGCAGTTTCTGAAGTATAATGCACAGATGATGTTAGACGGTCCTCTAGCCTGATGCAAATATCTGAATATGAAGCTCAAGGCTTCCTCACTAATCTTCTAGAGAAAGGAATGCTCCCTTTTCTGCAAATCTAGATCTGGAAGTGGTGTTGAAAACCCCTCACTGCAACACCCTGCAACACAAAAATTCGTGCCCAATAGAAAAGGCTGTAGCTGGAGGAGGAAGCTTGGCCTCAAGCCTATATTTGATTCATTTCATAGCATACTCCTTCAAGAGCTCCTCAATGAAGGAGGAGGAATTCCTAAACAGGAGATTCCTCTCTCTCTAGCTAAACAACCAAGAGAGTTTGAGTTGCCTAAGCAATCTCAAAATAGAATTATCTTCAACTCCTCTCCTTTTGACCTTCCTCTTCATTTTATAACATTAGGGCTTAGAAAACCCTAAACCACCTCCAATGAGTTAACCCTTTTCACATGAAGGGTCTCCATCTAGAATTGCGCTGATCTATAAGGACGTTCAATGCATCTAGACACTACTGAGATTTGGTCCTGTTGACCCCATCAAGCTTCTTATTTCCTCTTCACATCTAAGTGTATTCTATTGAAATGGCCCATATTTTTCCATGTTCACATTGGGAATTGAGTTATTTTGCTTATTAGGAGTTTTAGAGTTCCTCCTTTACACTTTTATTCATGAGTTAAGGAAACTGAAAATAAAATGAAATATTCCCATTAGCTGCAAAAATTGGGAACATTACATTTTGGAGTTCTGTTCAGTGCCTATATTACATTCCTTAATGTTTTCTCTAGTTGGTTCCATTCTAGGTTTCTTTACCACATCATTAAAGTCAAATAATTCCTCTAAAGGGACCAACCCTCTAGGGATATTATTTTCTTTGTGTTGGAGTACTTCAAATTCTTCGTTTTCCAGGTATTTTTTATTTTCTGTATTATGATAGTTATGTTAGCTGGGATATTTACATTGGTGTTTACATCTAAAGCAATAGTTTATAAAACAATAGTTTCAAAAAATTCAGTTTGTTTTTCTTCAATACTTCGTTCATCTGTAAGAGTGTGTTCCTCACAAACTGTGTCTATATTACTATCTTCGAATTCATCTTTAGATTGCAGGAATTTTTCGATTTGTTTATCACTGCCAAAAAATTTCTAGTACCTCATGTTGTCTGGCACAGAAGGACAATGTTTGACCTCAATTGTATGATTTTTGTTTGGGTGAGACAATTTATAGGTACTTGTTGAAAAATCTAGGTCATTTGCTAAGAAATTTTGATTTCTGGGAATTACTGCTAAATCATATTCCTCAAAATTTATCAAGAAATCAAGGACAACATTTCTATAAGGTCGCAGTCTAGGGTGTTTTGTTACATACAATCCTTTAACTTGTTTTATGACCAATTCAGAGTCACGATGCATAGAGATCCTTTGTGCTCTTATTTTTTTCAACATCTCTAATACTAAAAGCAAAGCTTCATATTCTGCAATGTTGTTTTTGCATTGAAAATTTAATTTGTATGAATGACCCCGTGCCCTATTTTTTCCTCCATTATACACCCAAATGCCTGCCACTAAGCCAAAATTTCCACATGAGCCATCAAAACTCATGTTCCAAAGAGGTTCATTTGCTAGACTTAGTTGTTTTGTTTATATTTGACTATCATTATTTTCTGTGGAATGATTTTCCATATGGGAAACTTGTGAATCAATAATTCCATCATTGTACAAAATGAAAGAATCAAGGTCTGTGTGAACAGAGTACAGAGGGTAGTTTTGAGGTTTCTCTTGGCTACTTACCATGTACCTCATTAATGTTTCCATATATAGTCTTCTTGGTTGACCAAACACCGGAATTGTAGCATATGTCATGTCCAATTGCAGGGTCCCTTGTAATTTTTCTCCCCATGAGTGAGATAAGAGAATTCCATATTTAGGGGGAATGTTAGCTACAACAATGTCCATCACTAAACTCTTTGTAGCTATTTGAGCTAGAGTGACACAAATATCTTTAATCAGACCTAAGCACCTAACTTTACTAGAGTCAAAAGAGTATAAGTCTTTATAAGGTCTAGTGATTTCAAGGCCAAGTTTCTCCATGAAATCCTTTGGCATAAGGTTGTGTGATGCACCTGAATCCAACATGTTGTTGTGAAGAATGTTTTCATTAATGTTTAAACTGACATAGAAAGGGGGGGCACCTCCTTCCTGGGCTTTGCCATCCACTTGAGGCCCAAAAAGGAGTTCAGGCTGATCATCGTTTAAATTGACAGTATCTGTAACCTCTCCTATATTTAACACTTTCAGAACTTGAGATCTATAGAATTTTTTGTTGATTAATTCAGTGAAAGGAAATATATCTTCACTTTTGCAAGTTCACTCTCAACATTGAATGGTGTTTGAGTTTTCAGTGGGTTTGACAAATAAATTATTTTAGCCTCTGTTCGTTGGGTAACTTCAGTATGTTTTCTTGTACCGGGGATGTCTGTCTGAGCGCTTCTAACAGGAATATCCACTACTTTCTTGGCACTGTTTTCTATGTTTTTATTTTTTGAGTTATTTGTATTTTTATTGGTGTTTTCTATTGTTTTCCTGACTTCAGATTCAGATACTTTCTTGGCAGAATTTTTTGAATTCTTGTTATTAAAATTATCCAACTTTTTCTTTATTCTTAAGTTGTATTTTCTATGTTCCTCCATAATGGCATTATGAAAAAATAGTTTTTAATCATCAAATTCTTCGGATTCGAGGTCTGTTTGGGTCAGTGAAAAAAAGCCTTACTCTTCTTCGATGATGAAAATATAATCATATTCATTAATCCCCATCAAGTTATTATGATTTTCCTCAACTTACTCCCATATTCCTTCATCTTCATCAACACATTTTTCTTGAAAAGGAGGCCTAATCTGCTAATCAGGACCTCTTTGCTCTCTCTATCTAACTTGTGGAGGGTTTCTTCTTGGGTTCTGATTTCTGTTTTGGGGTACTGGTTGATTCTCTCTAGGTATTTCTCTTTCATTCATATTATTTCCATCATCCTTTCCATAGTCCTTACCAAATTTTCAATTTTTTTTCAGATGTGGAGGCTACAAGTTCTCTTATTGTGACTCTCCTCTCAGTCCTCATCCTAGGTATTTTAGCCAGTGAATTAGCTTCTACACCAACAACATCTTTTTGCATTTCCTCTAAAGTTGATGAGTCTCTCTCCTCAAGGTGATAGGTCATGTCTGGGTCAAATATATCCGGGAACGTAAGAAGAACTATCCCTTGGGGTGGTTTCATATTTGCAGGGAGTGCATTGTATATGTTGTTAAATCTAGTACAGTAGTCTTGTACACTCTCTTTTTGAGATCTCTTAATAGTTTCATATTTTGATAAAATCTGTAGTGTATTTTTATTGACTTCCCATCTGTTTATAAATGTTTTGTTAAAGGCAGGGAGATCATGAATGCTATTAGCTGTTAAACCCTTAAACCATTTTCTAACTTCACCCCTTAACTTTGGGCAAACATTATCAATTTGACACTTCCATCACCAATTTCATACAGGTCAAATTAGTCATTTATTTTATCTATTTGTTTTTGGGTAGTCATAGGACCAGTGCTATCAAATTGTGGAATCTTTGATTGGTAATCCTGGGGCATAGGAGGTAAAGGTGTTGGCAGAACCAATGGGGCATACCTGGCTTTTCCATGATTGGTGGAGGTGGTGGAGGGAAAGGAATGGTGGGTGAAGTAGGATGGGTAGAGGTACAAAATATGGATGTGTCAAAATTTGTAATTTTAGACCAATTTTGAGATTTAGTTATGAATAGACCTTCCTCAAAATGAAAATAAAATTGAATTTCTTGCAAAGTGGCAAAGTTATTAGGTAAGGAGCTCGACCTATAATGATCTTTGTTACTGGTTTGGATTTCTGTTTTAGGAGTTTTCCTCAAGGTCTTCTCAGGATTTTCTACAATAGGATGGGGATTTGGATATGGGGGATATTCTTCTGGGATCCATACTTTAGCTCAAAATCACAGATAAACATATTTTGATGATTGAAAGAAACCAATATTTAAAAGAAAGTTGTATCATACAATGCTTTTTAGTTGGGGTTTTTTGAATTCGGATGAAGATTGAAAATTTTCAGTTATGTCCCCAGTTGGTCGCCACTATGTTATCACTCTATAATTTATAATATTGAAAAAAATAAATTATAAATAGCAACATAAAAACCACTTGAAGCCTAGGATCTAGCCCTCCTAGACTTAGAGAGGGATCTCTCTATTTAAGATTTAGATTTGTTTAAGATTTTAGATATTAGGCTAGTTAATTTGATTGTGGGAGTTGTTTTGGTTGATTGTTTGTGGTTGGATTTAAGGGGTTCCTCTAAACAATTTCCATTGGTCTATGGATTCGAAATAGGTTGGGTATATGCATCAAATTTTAGAGAAAATGCAAGAAAAGCCAACTGTGAATACTGATACTTATAACTGAGTGGAATTATGAAATGGAGAAAACGTTTCTGGTAATGACTTAAGAGAAATTAAGAATTCTTAAAGCATACATAAGAAGAAAACATTGAAATTGTAAAGACAGATAGAATTAAGGTACTCTGAACAGTAAATCTTAATCTAACTTCCCTGCTTTACAATTACAATTTAAATGACACACATGAAAATATTACAGTGGGAAAACATTAAACGTGAATAAGGAAGAACATCACTAGGACAACACAACACATGAATCTTGCAGACTGATGTCTTTATTGATGCTCCAAATTGAAAAATTACAAGTACTTGCAATGAAAATCACTTACAAATCTAGGGTCCAACCCCTAATACTGAATAAAATTTTGTATTTAAACTAGTTTGTGACTGATCGTCGTTATTAAAAGGGAAATTGGTTTGTTTATTACAAAGTAACTGAAGTTTGACATGTGCATCTCAGGCATGGATACTATGTAGCAACCTTCAACAGATGTATAAAGTCATCATAAAACTGTTATTTCGTGTTGTGAAGGTCCGTTGTGTAGGAAATTTGATACTGTTGAGTTTTTCTGATAAACTGGATCTGTTGATGTAGATAATTTGCTGAGCAACATGTTTTGTGAGCATGCAGAGTTGTCATCCTCCATAGAGTCCACACCAATTTTTCCATTCCTTTGAGTCATAACCTTAGTTCTATTCAAATTTCTATAGACTTGATCAACCTCGGTGCACTTCATAAATGTTATCCTCAACTGATAGAAGCACCTAATTTCATGATGTATGAAGACCTCATTGCTGATAACTTCATAAAATTATTTCCCTGTCCTATTGTTATTCATATTTGTAATCTTAGATGTATCCTTTGAAATCCCTGCGAGCCTTTTGATATAATCTATGCTAGACATCAGCTTCTCATTGATAACAAATAAGGAAGGAAATCCCTTTTGGTTAGTGGCTCAATCCTGTTCACAAATCTACTTACTCCAATCTCCAGCCGATGACATCTTTCTTCCCACTGTGTAACTAGACTCTTTTTGTTTAACACCTTTTTTACCTTAACTATGGTGGTTGTTCTATCTTATACTTGTAGTTGCTCCACTTCATGACTTCTTTTAGAATTCAGATATCTGATGATATCGTTGGCAGTTTGGGGCTTATCCCGAAGTTCATGTTTTCTCTCCCAATTCCAACTTTCACTTTTTCAATTAAATCCCTCTGTTCCAAAATTATTTGAATTCATGGCCATATATTATTCATGGATTCAATTACATTCACAAATATTTTTTTTTAACTCTTCCTACCATGCTTCCAATTTAGGACTCCTGAAGGGACTTTTGCAATCCTTCATTTAACCTTTTTTTGATCTGCAACGTTGTGGCACGAGTTGAATTTTTCCTCTTAATCTGGTTGTGTAGATCACTAACTTGAACTTGCAGCTTTTTCATTTCTGCTCTCTGTAAGGGCATCTTCTCCATAGCTTTAGCTAACTGCTCAATGCCTTCCCCTGGTGTTCTTGCTGTTGATGTAGATGATGGAATCACTGTAAGAGGGACTACTTGTTAGTGGAATCATGGCTTTGGTTGTTTTCTTTACTTCTTCATTCACTGAATCTCTTATTTCTTTATGTCTGTCCTTTACCATATTTTCCATTTCCTTCATCTTCTTGACTTGTTCCTTGATCAGCTGCTTCATTTCTACCCTTTGTGTCTCATTTTATTCTATCTCCTTCGATAAATTTTCATTACTTTGAATTAAAAAAAATTGGACAAGTGTGGCCATGCCCAGTCTACTTACTGTTGTCATATCATGTCGGTTCTGTAGAAACACCCTTTGCGAACTCAGTCTCTTCTTCTCCTGCTTTTTGAATGAATCTTCAATATTGGTAGCTTTGGTGGAGTTTAAAGCATAACACCCTTTCTTCCTCTAATAATCGACAGAAATTCCTTTTTCTTTGGTAAATGGTGGAAAACCTTTGAATTTGTGGTTGAGTCCTTCTCTCAGGTTTAGCCCTTTTCTTCATAAAACAACATAACAAGCCTCATATGCCCAGATTTGAAATCCTTTAGGATTCAAAATTGACCTGCATCGCGTCCATCCCAATATCGTAAATCACACTTTGGGGATTATAAAATATACCTGGGTGTTTATCGTCCTGAACTTGCAAATTGCGATATGCGATTGGGTCCCACCAATATCACAAATCACACTTCACAAAGTTTAGATTTTATCGCACATCGAAGAGATTATAGTTTATCGCACATCGCCAAGTTTATAGTTTATCACACATCACAGAGTTTAGAGTTTATCGCACATCACAGATTTTAGAGTTTATCGCACAATGCAGAGTTTAGATTTTATTTCACATCGAAGGGTTTGGGATCAGGAAAATGAGGTAAGTGCTAATATCTGTGAAGTGTGATGTGCAATGACATAGGGTGATGTTGCAGGAGGGATATGGGGCCCATTTAATACCATAAATTGCAAATTTTAAGGTTTTGTTATGATAGTTCCAATGTTTTATATTTCTGTCACACTTCCGAAATTCAGTGGATCATCACAATTCTAACGGTCATAAGAATCGCTAGTTCGATGCCCTAACTAAGTGTCGGAAGTCTGACGTGAGGAGAAACCATGATTTGAGGCACCGAAAAATGTAGCTCTTGATTTCGTTGCTAGTTCAATGCCTAAAAACATCACTATAACGACTTTACTAAAACGTCGGCAGACTGACCAAATTTTTTAAAGCATCGGTAGGATGTCAGAATACCCACGAAAAGAAATTTTAAAAATAAAATGGTAAATGTCGTAATACCAATGGAACAATTTTTTTTTTAAATAAATTAAGTGTCGCTAGAGTGACGTTTCAAAATATTTTTTAAAAGAACGAGTTGTCGAAATACCGATGGCACAAAACATTTTAAAAAAAAAATATCCATAGGAATAATAACGGAAACAATAAATTATTTAAAAATATATATATTTCCCGACCATTCTATTTTTACGGAATATCGACTTGAATCTGCTGGTAGTGATGATATTCGGGGTTCATCTGATCTCTGTGCCTCCTAAAACAAAGCATAACCATTCTATTTCAACGGAATATTGACTTGAATCTGCTCACAGTGATGATCTTTCGGGTTCATATGATCTTTGTGCCTCCTAAAACAGAGCATAAAATTACTGTAGGATAGACTGAAACACTCTTAAAAAAACGTTGCAGACCAACTGCTAATAACGTTTTTTAATTTATCAACATTCATAATTTATTAACATGTAATTTACACTCGAAAGTGATGGATTACAGATTAACTACATATTTCCTAGGGCCAGTGTAGGGAGTGAGATTACTTCTCTATTCTGTTGAAGCATAATGCTCTGAGACATCTCTTATCTGGTTTTGGTGAGCAAAAGATTTTTGTCATTTGTTTGATCTATAAGCTCTCTGTGGCACCAAGGACTGGCTGAGTACATCCTAAGGCAGCGAAACTCTTTGTGTTGCACTGAGACCTAGTTGTGGCCATTCTTGGCAGTGGACTATGGAGCACTCATCTAATTAGGAAGTAGAGCATCCTGTGGCATAAAATTTTGTCTTAAGTAGTCCTAGGGTAGCACAACCCTAATCTGGGTAATAAATGACCATTCTGTGGTAGCAACCATTAGAGTATCCATCCCAGTCTATGAGGCTCATCTAAAAAATGACCTCCTATAATAGCAAGGGAATTTAAGGAGTGATTTTGGCAGCAGAACTCTACTGGGTTCCTATCTGAGGCAGTAAAAATCCATGACGTTGTCTCCCTATAGCAGTAAGGCCACATCAAGGACAATATGGAAGCATAAGTCTACTTGTAGAAGCACAGACCACATCTAATGGATTTTAGTGGTAGCAGCTCTCAATGCAGCACACTTGAGGCTGTGGACAACAATGTAGTTGTTAGGGTAATAGGCAACAAGGATAAGGAATTGTGTAGGCTAATAGAATAGTAACAGGTGGAATTTGTAAGCTATTAAGTTGTGTTTATAGTTATTATTGTAATCCCCGGAGTACTATTGTTCTTAATTATTCAGTGTTGTAACCGCATAAAGAAGTAAACCTATGGACATTGTAAACTAATGTGCCCTGTTGGTGTTGATAAAGATTCATTTATATGTACATTGGTGCACAATAATTGTCATTTGTGATAAGCTGTAAAGGATACTGTGTTATTGGTGCAACAGATTCTTATGCTCTTGATAACCCTAAGGACAAAAAATTACCTAGGGATATTACACAGTAGATGCATAGACAGGTTGCCTAAGCCAAAGGGAAATAACCTAAATTGAATCCTTTTGACACAAGGGATTAGTCTACAAATTTTATGGCAAATCAATTTCTACCCCAACAAAAAAAGAAGGGTACAAAAAAATAAGGGTATTTCATCCAAGGTTGAACCAAAGGATACAGGGGAAATTAATAATAAAAACAAAAACAATTGCATTTTGAATCAGAAGATCTACCATGCTTTAGTCAACCTTGTTCAACACCTAAAATAACAAGAGTTTGAGAATTTTAGGAATCTGGGGAAAAATTAGCTCCCTGTTGTTAGCATTGTAGGAAAATTCTCCATGACCTGACTGAGAAGGAGAAGGAAGAAGAAAGAAGAATTCACTATTTAGGAAGAAAGTGCATACTAGTTAATCTACACTATTTAGGAAGAAAGTGTAGATTAATTTACACTAGGAAGCACTGCATCCTACATGTAGTTAATCTGTAATGAAACCATTAGCCAATAAGATTAACTATTTATCACATGCAATATGATGGCAGCAACTACAATCCCATGTTAATAGTTATACAATACTCTGACAACTAGAACTCTAAAACATACCAACAGACTCACTAAAGCCAAAACACTAAAGAATGTTTCATATTGAGAATCTTCTCCAGAATGAGCCTGAAACAAGAAAAGAATAAATTTAGCGCTCACATAGCCAAACAACTAATTTGAGATAATATTCAAGCCATACCTTTGAAACATCTCATTTTAGTTCAATTATATGTAATAAGCAGAGTCGCAAACTAAATATATGAATTTTTTTATAGGAAAGGTTCATGAATATTTAAGCAGAGTAGAGCGTTATAAAATTATTGGAGAGACTTGCCTTCAAGTAAAATGAGAAACTAACAAGGAAAAGACATACGACCATGCCCCTAGATGAGACCTGTTAACATCAACACAATTTCATGTAAATGTTTTTGATTGAGATCAGATTCATGAACATACCATAGTTAGTTGTAAACCATTTTCTCACCATAAGGAGGAGACGTCACCCAGCTTTATCCATCATCCATACAACAAATGCAGTCATGATAACTTGTACAATATATTACTTAACATCCCTTAAACACAAAAAAATGACTCTAATACTTAGGATAGAAAACTAACAACTTGGATTTTTCATCATAACCTTAAAAAATTAGTGGAGCTCTATAGGACTAAAAGAGAAAACCTAGATGGAGCCATGTCCAAGTGATGCATCATTGGAAGATGAAATTCCTGTAAATGTTCAAGATAAAGAGTTAATTCAAAGTTCAAACATTACTGAAGACAAGCCAAAGATGTTGATATTATGTAATATCCCCAAAATGGGAATGCAAAAATACATGAACACAAATCTGGAATAGAAATGAGAAATAACTCATAAAATGTGTATAAAACACATAAACATGAATTATATGTACAACAGCAAGAAATCTGATCCATTATATCAGCCAAAAGTGGGGAAAAGTAGCAATTTATGCTGTAAAAAATTCATTTTCAGAAAATTGCATTTTAATAGGGGAAAATAACACTGGAATCCCTTAGCTTATGCAATTTGGGACTAACACCCAGAAAATATTCAGAAAAAAATCTATTTTTCTTATTTAAACAGATCTCCCGGTCCCGATATGGCTTAAAACAGTGAAATCCCATGACTTGACTAAACAGAAAGTTTTTGAAGCATGTACAACGTCATTTTAAGAGGGTTTCTAATAAAATATGTTGAAAATATCATATCAAAAGTTTTATTTCTCAAAACATGAAGAAAAATGGAGATCTAGCTCCTTTTACACATCAGAAAGATAACTCAGTAAGGGTTTCATGAAAACACAAGTACAAGATGCATAGATCTGTAGATCTGGATCTGAAATAACATAGTTTGTTGAAGCACTGTATATAAATAGTTGGAGAATAAAAAAATGAAGGAGGATCCTTCTTAAAAGTCTTTTCTAGAGAAGGGTTGGCCCTTTCCATGAGAAAGCACTCAAGATTTAGGGGATTGACCCTCACACTGCAACTCTGCAAGAAAGGACACAGTTCCTCGAAGGGACTACGCTGCAGATGATGGAAGTCCTTTGGCCAAGTGCCAAGATATGTAAATCTACTCCAATATCTTCCTTACTGATCTTCCAAAGGAATGAATACTCCCTCCTTTGAAAAATAAGTGCAGGAAGTGGTGTTGTGAACCCTCACTGCAACACCCTGCAACACAACATTATACTGCTACAGAAATAACACTGTAGCTGAAGGAGGATTCTTGGCCTCAAGCCTATATGTGAGGAAAATCAGTACAAACTCCTTCAAGAGGCCTCTCAAGAAAGGATAAGGATTCCTAAATAGGAAATCCTTGTGCTAAGAAGCACAACAACTCTGCTAAATAGCAAGAGAATGCAAAATGGTCTAAGAAAACAAATCAAATATCATTCAAAATATGTATTTCTATGGCTTCCTTTCCCTCCTTTTAAACATGTGAGAGCCTTCTTGCCTAGGGCCCCACTCATTAGGGTTTCCACCACCAAGGAATCTTCCTCCCACTATCTCTGCGTTGTCTCACAAGATGATCTCCACCTCCTACCCCAACGCTGTTGACTTGGTCAAAATTGACCTTGTCCACATGAAAAGGTCCCTATTCACACATGAGGGCATGAAATATAGCTTTTAAGTTCAGCCCTTTTCACATTATGAGGGAATTTATTCATATTTTTATTATGCATGGGTCTCCTTACCCATTTATTCATCTCCGAAGTGAAATCAACAAAATTTAATATTCCAATTGGCTGCATGCAAATTTTGGAATATTACAGTCCTCCCCTCCCAAATGTTGCTTGTCATCAAGTAACTGTAAGGATAGAACTGAAGAGTATCCCTTCCTCCTAATATAGAATCCACATATGATGAACTCCTCCAAGGAATGAGATATTGTCTCATCAATGAATCTTCATATTGCCCCTCCCAAACATGCAAGCTAGCCAAATAGCTATCATCTTGAATAATTAAGGTACTCAAGGAGGCAATAAGGTGCCATCTAGAGGTCCCCTCAAGGCATGGAGTCTAAAATTTATTTGGAAACATCATTCCCATGTGGATTCTCCAACCCAAAGCAATCATACATACAAAATGAGTCACCTCCCAACATGGAAACTCCTGAAAATGTTCCTCCACCTTAAGCTCATGAAATGTAGGTGGGTTGAAAATCTGAACATGGTAGACAAAGTAGCCTACCCCACATTGTCTTCCTCTCCACTTATGGTAAGTGTAGAGCATAAGCTGATCTTGGACTGCAATACAATTTCCCTCAAGTGGCAAGATGAAGACTAGATCTCCAAAGATCTCCTCTCCAATGCTATGAATGAAGCTGGCCCAAATCATTCCATATGTGATGGATAGGAAATGAGCACCATATGGCATCCCATCAATCACATGTCCCACCTAAAAAAGAAACAAGTGTTTGGCTGTGGTGGCCATATCTCCTCCCATGCTCCCATTAGAACATGCAATGCAGAAAGTGTGGGAATCCTCTTCCCAAAAGGACACATTCAACCCATGTCTCTCTCTCCCCATCGTTATTCAAATAAAAATAAGATCAATATCAGCAAATGAAATCATGATCAACATAAAAATGAGGGAAATACTAGAGGTTTCATGTGGTGTTGGAAAATACCAACAGTTTCCCAAGTAGTCACAATGCAGTTTTCCAGACCGCTGCTTCAGAAAATTACATGGCAAGTTGTTTTTTCTTACATGGCTAGGTACATCAACTGAACATACATGAAAGAAAACACTTTCCCAAGGCCATATAAAATATGGCTGTCTCCATCATACAATTTGGCCCAATGCTGACTATGGAGCTCAATGAAAATCTTTCCCTCTTGTGGAGCAATGCACTAAATATGAATGGTAAAAATATGCAAATACTTTGTTGGACAATCAATGGATGTAAAAAAAATATTCTTATCATGTTTTGAGAGTAATATGATGCATATGTATATGAATAAATCCTCCATAGTGATATGACACATTCCCAAGAAGAGGAATGAACCATGTGCTGCATGAAGACCACCCTTATTATGCTTGGAAATCCAAGTTAAGAAGATCATATCTTTGTAATAGATGTTTCCATCCACTACTGCATCTGTCTCACCTCCTCCTTGTCCACCAAGTGCATCAAATTTGAAGTGATCATGGGTACACTCCATCAGTAAGTCCAAGCTCCCAAGTGATAGTGATGTTGGCCTATGCAAATAGGCTCGTGCCAAATTATAACTCCATTCTTTGACATGCTCATTGTTAAAGACATCTCCCATAATGATGCTACACATAAGAATTTCCTCCCAAAGTGGAAGTACCTCTTGAACATCTAAGGCCAAGGAGAAGCCCATTTGCACCATGATAGTACCATCTCCCACTCCTGCAACATCATGCGAAGTGTGAGAGGAAATTTTCCCTTGCTCTCCCAAGAACAACCAAAGCAAAAAAAAAAAATTGTTTCCTCCCCATACCTCCATCATACAAATTATGTGGTGAAAACATGGTGATTGATATGAAGAATGTCATATCAACAAATGTGTCCATACTCTTTGCTACCCAATGATGCATGCATCCTGCCACACATATTTCCCCCACATACCCTTAGAAAGAGGATGATGGCCAAACTCTTTCAAGAGCAGCCAACGCAGCCAAGCCTCCTACTACCCAGTGTCATATATTTGCAAGTAGCTCTCCAGCTTCTTGTTCATCATCCACACCCATAAATCCACATGTGGGTGCCTCCCATCATGTTCTCCCTTAGCACTCTCCCAGGGAAGACTACCATCCTCCCAAATAAAATTTCTCCTCTTGCATTTCATGGGATGTTAAAATGCAACTCCTTGGAGATATTCTAGAGATTACCTCTCATCAATGATCAGCTTGAATTCATAAGAATCCATGTGCGAGGAGGGAAAACCCTCCTCAAGTTGTTGAATAACTTTGCACTCCATGATGTGTTGAAGTGCACCTCCAGTGAGATCTCTCCATGAGACCTTCTCTTCATCAATGGAATTCCAAAACTAATAAGGTTCTGGATATGCTGCAGGTAGAAGTTTCTCTTTGAGGTGGGGAGTGCTTATTGAGAAAGGGTCATCTAGAAAGGAGAAAGTGTTTATCACTTCAAGATGTCTACCATCTATCCCTTCTTCCTCCATTTCTTCATGAATGAAGCTGCCATTTGAATGCCCCCATAAGGAATTGGTCCTATTTTCTTCATTACTTCTCTTGTACAACACAATGCAATTCTGTTGCTCTAAATCAACAGTATGCAAAGATGTAGATCCCTCCATAAGATTTGTTGAAATGACAAGATATGGAAATTTAAGCATACCTTGGTGAAATTTGGAAGCTTCTTGTAGGGTTGCAAGATCTTCTTCCTCATATGTGTTGGCTTCCCAAACTGTTGAAGATGAAGGCTGCTCCTCCATAGTTGTGCCAATGTTGGTATATGCCTCTTTCAATGGTGGTGAAGGCCTCTCTTTCTCTGATTTATCTTTGCCAAATTTCCTGATCAACTTTTGAGAAAACTTGGCAAGAGTAGACACTCTTGCATGGCTCAATTGGCTGAACCACCAAGTTTTTACTTCACCTTCAAGGTGCAGCGCTGCAATTTCTATAGCCTCTCTCTCTACTATTGGATGTAGTAAGAAGAAAGCCTATAGCTTCATCACCCAAGCCTTTGCTGCACATGAGAGTGATCCATTAAAAGTTGACAATAAGAATCTATTGCCTCTCATCATCCCATAGCTGTAGGGTCTTCTTTCTTCCTTCAGCTGAATGAACTGTGGTAAAGCTAGAGTCTCCTTGAAGGCTCTAAGTTTAGCTTTGTATTCAACAAGGTATTCACTTATAATTTCAGATTCGAAGTGTTCTTCATGCTTCATGTTTTATCTTCTTTGAGAATAGGAAGTGCATGATCCTTCCTCTTCTTGAAACCCTCTAGGATTTCCTTGCATTTCTTCTCCTTCATCTACTTAACCTCTTTGGAGAGGTTCTTCCTAGATCTGAAAAGTGATGATATCAAGCTCATTCTTTCCATCATTCTGATATGCTTCTTCTCCTTGTCTTCTTATAGCATAATGGCTAAAACTCACAGGTTGTTCTAAGACTATGCTTCGATACCACTGTAATATCCCCAAAATGTGAATGCAACAATACATGAAAAAAAATCTGGAATAGAAATGAGAAATAACTCATAAAATTTCTATAAAACAAATATCCATCAATTACATGTACAACAACAAGAAATTTGATCCATTATTTCAGCCAAAAGTGGGGAAAAGCAGTAATTTATGCCCTAAAAACGTTATCTTTCAGAAAATTGCATTTTAATATGGGAATATAACCCTGGTATCCCTTAGCTTATGAAATTTGGTACTCACACCCATAAAATATTCAGAAGCAAATCTCTTTTGATTTTTTAAACAGATCTCCCAGTCCCGATATGGATTAAAAACACTGAAATCCCATGACTTGACTAAACAGAAAGTTTATAAAGCATGAACATCATCATTTTAAGAGGGTTTCTGATACAATATGCTGAAAATATCATATCATAAGTTTTATTGCTCAAAAAATGAAGAAAAATGGAGATCTAGCTCCTTTTACACATCAGAAAGATAACCCGGTAAGGGTTTCATGAAAACACAAGTACAATATGCATAGATCTGCAGATTTGGATCTGAAATAATGCAGTCTACTGAAGCACTATGTATAAATAGCTAGAGAATACAAAAATTAAGGAGGATCCTTCTTACAAGTCTTTTCAGGAGAAGGGTTGGCCGTTTCCTTGAGAAAGCACTCAAGATTGAGGGGATTGACCCTCACACTGCAAATTTGCAAGAAAAGACGTAGTTCCTGCAAGGGAATGCACTGTAGATGATGGAATTTATTATGCCAAGTGCCAATATATGCAAATCTACTCCAAGATCTTCCTTACTGATCTTCCAAAGGAATGAAGACTCCCTCCTTTGAAAAATAAGTGCGGGAAGTGGTGTTATGAACCCTCACTGCAACACCCTACAACACAACATTATAATACTATAGAAATAACATTGTAGCTAAAGGAGGATGCTTGGCCTCAAGCCTATATGTGAGGAAAATCGGTACAAACTCCTTCAAGAGGCCTCTCAAGAAAGGAGAAGGATTACAAAACAAGAAATCCTTGTGCTAAGCAGCACAAGAACTCTGCTAAATAGTAAGAGAATGCAGAATGGTCTAAGTAGACAAATCAAATATCATTAACAAGATTTCTTGCTATGGCTACCTTTCCCTCCTTTTAAACATGTGAGAGCCTTCTTGCCTTGGGCCCCACTCATTAGGGCTTCCTCCACCAAGGAATCTTCCTCCCACTATCTCTACATTGTCTCCCAATATGATCTCCACCTCCTACCCCAGCGCTGTTGACTTGGTCAAAATTGACCTTGTCCACATGCAAAGGTCCCTGTTCATACATAAGGGTGTGAAATCCATCTTTTATGTTGATCCCTTTTCACATTATGATGGATTCTATTCAGATTTTTATTATGCATGGGCCTCCTTACCCATTTATTCATCTCCTAAGTGAAATCAACAAAATTTGATATTCTAATTTGTTGCATGCAAATATTGGAATATTACGTATTAACTGTTTGAGTTTGATATATATATTTCCCGCAATAAAGGTTTGTTATTTTCCATGTATTAAGCTTTGCTGTGAGAAGTTCCTAAAAAATCCATAGATCCAACACATCTTTTCAAAATGCTACTATAAAATAGAAAGAAACCCATAGCTTGATAAACAACAACAATATGGAGAAACCTATGTCAGATGAAAACTCACTTGCAGATTTGAAAATGTTACTGTTGTAAAACATGATACCATTAATTCCACTTAATTGTTGCAAAAGCAACAGTCCAATGCCAATCTGTGATATACCATTTATATGCATTAATGTTAGAATAGAAAACTACAATTCATTCTCATTTCAGAATAACAAATATGCCTCCACCTAATAACTACTAATGAGAATGATGATTTTACAAGGGGTTGAGTTCTACGCATTCAAAGAACAAGCCTTACTTTATATCTCACTAACTCAATTCCTTCAAACTCATTATATAACCGAGTGAAAATTTAACCCAAACAATAAAAATAAACTTAGTGGTCCTTACTTGTATTAGCCATGTTTCAAGTACATGTCGAGTGAATTTCCCCTACCAGACTAGAGTAGTGAGTGTACATGGAAGAAATGTATTTGGAAAGAGTATACACAAAACATCCATAGGAGAATGTTATTCCCATTTAATATGAAGCAAATAAGGTTCAGGAATATTTCAGGTTATGCACATAGTTCCTTAGCAGAAATCTTTTGACAAACACAAATCCCAAAATTGTCAGACACTTTGATTTAGAAAAACATATATTTGAAAATGTGAAAAATAGATTGGATCCTAGAGGGGAACATGACTCCTAAGCATTGAGATTAATTTCCAATGGAGAGTGTCCACTAATTTAGGAAATTATTATTCTAAAGCACCCCTTAAAGGCCACATCCACACCACAAAAAAAATCATGTAGTCACATAGTTGAAGAGTCTAATTCAGAAGGGAAGATTTAGCTTAGGGAGGTATCCGTGAATAAGAAAAATTAGAGAGATCAATCTTCTTGCCTTTAATGCTCAAATTTTCCAGAAATGAACAATTTGGAAAAACAAAAAAGATTCCTAGCCATCAAGTCAATCACATGATCAAGACTATATTGAAAAAATGTACAAACTTTCCTAGCAAAGAACAATATGGAGAATATATTGAAAAATGCACAAACTTTCCTAGCATAGAAAAAAAATTCCTAGCCATCAAGCCAATAACATGATTGATAATATGTTGGAGACATCTCAAAACATCGTAGAAGAAGCATTAAGAATGGAAAGAATTATGTCAACATGCTTTGTGGATTGACAAGTTACCATACATTTGTCTTAGTACCTCTAAATTGAAACAAGTTTTTTGGGTGTTCTTTACAAGAGCAATTGCTACACGAGAAAGCAAAGGAAAATTGTCAGTGAGGATAATTTTAGTAAAATTATTTTCAGTTCTATCACAATCCTACAAATGCCAAGTATTTTACCTTCTTTGTCTAGTTTTTCATAATGGCATTGAATGGAACAACACAATTTTTCAGTACATTATTATATTGTATTAGAATAAATTTGATCTATTAAATTCAAAAATATACTGAAGAAATGCAGGGAAAAACATGTTTTTCTTCATTACTATTACTATCTTTACCTTTTCTAGATCAAGATATATATATTGGGTAGGTCCCATAAACAGGAAAAATACAGATATAAGTGGATCTTCCCTCATTATTCATTGTCTAAATATCTAGTTAACCCATCTTTAAACATTTTAATATCCATTATGCTATCCTTGTATACCAGAAGTAGAAATGTTTGATGGATATGAAAAATATGTATTATGGATCAAATTGTTTGTCTTGCTGATAACATAGCAGAGAACTGCATATTACAACCGAAATATTTGTATGCATATTCATTGTTGAACATATTTACTCAGAAGTGTATTTTTTTTTGTGAGTCAGCACCCACGGGGGGATTGGAACTAGTGACCTATCGCTTGGAGTGAATTAACAAAGCACCCTTTACCATCGAACCAAAGCCTCGTGGGCAAACTCGGAAGTGTATGTTACCTTGGGAGTCTTCGATAATTTTGAAGTTTCACCCCTGATTTTTTTTGTCAAAAGTCTCATACATATCTGCTAATGATGGGAACGGACTAGCTGCATGTGAAGGTCCCTGCCATTGTTGAGAAGGATTCAATGAAATTTGTCCATCATACTTACGTGTTAATATATGCTTCAATACTTTCTCAACAAACAAAGATACATAAATGATGTCTCCATAACTGGAACATGTAACTAACCTTCATATTTGGATTATTTGTAACTTTAATCTGCTTCTCTTTCTAGAAATATTTGTTGTTACCACCGAAAGAGAACTCTGGACTCACAAAATTGCAAGAATCCTATAGCTTTCAAGGTCAAAAATTAAGAACAATGCTACATTCACTTATCTACAAATTCAGTGAATTTTCAGACCTCATACTAACTGCAATAATGAAAAATATCACACCTCAGCAGCTCTCAAATTTTTTGAGACTCTACTATCCTTGGGTATTTTGAAGGTCACACCATTACATTCAATTTCTAGGACTGGATTACCTGCATATTGATGTTCCTGCATGCCAAGGTCAAGACAAATTTATGCCAAATTTATTTTTAAGAAAATTATGTCTATATAACACACACAGTAATCCCAAAATTGTCAGACACTTTGATTTTGAAAAAAAAATATTTTAAAATGTGAAAAATGGATTAGATCCTCGAGGGGAACATGACTCCTGAGCATTGAAATTAATGTCCAGTGGAGAGTGTCCACTAATTTAGGAAACTATTATTCTAAAGCACCCTTTAAAGGCCACATCCACACCACAAATAAAATCATGTAGTCACATAGTTGAAGAGTCTAATTCAGAAAGGAAGATTTAGCTTAGGGAGGTATCCCTGAATAAGAAAAGAAAGAGAGATCAATATTCTTGCCTCTAATTCTCAAATTTTCCAGAAATGAACAATATGGAAAATCAAAAAAGATTCCTAGCCATCAAGTCAATCACATGATCAAGACTATATTGAAAAAAATGTACAAACTTTCCTAGCAAAGAACAATATGGAAAGAAAAAAATATTCCTAGCTATCAAGTCAATCACATGATCGAGAATATGTTGGAGACATCTCAAAACATCATAAAAGAAGCATAAGGAATGGAAATAATTATGTTAACATACTTTGTGGATTGGAAAGTTACCATACATTTGTCCGGGTGTTCTTTACAAGAGAAATTGCTACACAAGAAAGAAAAGGAAAATCCTCAGTGAGGACAATTTTAGTAAAATTATTTTCAGTTTTATCAAAATCCTGCAAATGCCAAGTATTTTACCTTCTTTGTCCAGTTTTTCATAATGGCATTGAATGGAACAACACAATGCTTCAGTACTTTATTATATTGGATTAGAATAAATTTTATCTATTAAATTGAAAAGTATACTAATGAAATGCAGGGACAAACATGTTTTTCTTCATTATTGTTCCTATCTTTACTTTTTCTAGATCAAGATACATCTATTGGGTAGGTCCCATAAACAGGAAAAATACATATATAAGTGGATCTTCCCTCATTATTCATTGCCCAAATATCTGTTTAAACCATCTTTAAACATTTTAATACTCATTATGCTATCCTTGTATACCAGAAGTAGAAATGTTTGATGGTTATGAAAAATATGTATTATGGATCAAATTGTTTGTGTTGTTGATGACATAGTAGATAATTGATTATTACAACAGAGAAACTAATTTTTCTAATAGAGAAACTAATGGTGAATTTGCATTTTGATTGAAGCTTTTCCTTGACAATCTTGTCTACAAAATGAGGTAAACCATGTTGGAGAAGTAATATCTAGTATACCTTGTGAAAGTTTGACATTTGACAATGGATCTAAAGGGTATGTCTACAGCCCTCCTGTAGGACATATTTTTTGTATAGTGGTGGCCTAAATAGTGTCCTTGTAAAGTTCCAAAGCTTATGCTTGCGCTACAATTCTGAGAAGAAATATGAGAATTTCCAAAAACCTTTATCTGAAGAATACAATATTGAAATTGAAGGTTTGAAGATTTCTAAAGCACAAAATTATGATCCCACTAAATTCAGTGATTTGTATCTCTAGCACTGTTATTTGTCACAGATAAAGAAGGTTTTACATCTTCAAAAATAAGAAGCTACTAGTGTATGTGGAGCAGAACGTTAAAGATATCAATGAAAAGATATCAAAGGTTTAATTCTTAAGCATATGCTTATGCTACAATTCTGAGAAAATTTATAATTAAGTAAATGTAAGTGAAATATTGATTCACCCCTTCTCAGTGTTTCCAACAAAGTAATACATTTCTTGGAGGAATATCCTCTCATCCAGCTATAGAGGAATGGCCTCCACGAGACCTTTATCGAATTGGACTTCAACACAAATACAAGACAAAAAAATTGGCATCCATTGTGTTCTGCCACTTCAAGTAACTTCCCAAAGTCACCATCGATATCCTTTATAATAGCCCTGTCCCAAAATATCAACAAAAAAAGGGGATGCAAACCCATAAAAAAACGAGGAGAATTCATCCATTGGATTGAAGATTAGAGACCAAGGATTTAGATACAGTGCAAAAATGCCTGGAATCCTATAAAATAAGGAACTGAGCAAAATATTAAATCCTAATCTTCTTCAGATATGAACAAGAAAGTAAAAAACACCTCTTCAAAGTGCAAAAACAGAGAGTTTTCCATTAGCACCTTGATGTCAAGAATATTTTTACAAATCATCACGGGTTATTTTTTTTTCAAAAAACACAGGGGCATTGAATATGAAATTAACCCAAATTTTCCTTGAAACTCCAACAACCAGAGGGACATGATTACATCACTATAGGTAGAGGCCTCATCATTTACTCAAATGAAGAAGTTATCAGTAGGGTCCCCACACTTCCCATGGGCATAAGATGGAGAAAAGAGGAAAGAACTAAGGCCATTACAACAAATAAAAATTTATTTCTTGAATATGAACCCATAGAAGATAAAAATGAAGAAGGGAGAGTTTGAATTATCCTTGGGATGAAGTATCCTAAAAATATATTTCATGTGAAGGGAGACTTAGTATTGTGTATGGATACCAATTGAGGTTTCTCTATAAAATAAAATTCTAAATGGAATTTATTATGCAAGAAAGGATAAGCATCCCTCATTTTCTTCTTCAATAAATAAAGGAAATTAGCCTAAGGGTAAAATGAGGAAAGGACTAGTACCTAGCACACCACGGGCTAATAAAATTAATATTCATGGATTCTTTAGGGTTTATCCAAAACCTTATTCCTTGGGTTGATTTTATAGATATGGATAGAGAGGCCTTCTTAGAGATTCAAGCCTAAGCTTAGCTAGAACTAGAAGGAGCAGCACCAAAAGGGGAGTCTAAAGAAGAGGAAGCTGAAATTTAAGAAGAAGAATCAAAAGGAAAATCAGAAGAAGTGGAGAAGGAAGAAGAAAATATAAAGACACAAATTGAGGTAGAAAAAATGACAAAATTTCCTAAAGAGGAGCTAGCCAATCTTGAGTAACAAAAATAGGACAACATATCCAAGAGGCCACATGAACATCATCCAGGACACCAAACAAAATGACAATAGAGGAGAAAAAAATAATTATAGAGAGGAATGTTAGAGTTGGTATCTTCATCCCTCCGTCAGAGATCAAAATATCTTTTGTTGCATTTCATTTTAGGTGTTTCATTCAGTTCAATCATCTGCATTCCATTAGGGGCATGGATCTCCTAACGGTAGGGGGATTTTACTCATGTTCATCATGTCTTGTACCTGCTGGTCTAATTTAGTTCGTTAAACTCATTCACAGTCATTTTTGGTCTTAATAGTGGCCAAAAGTCATTTTCAGGGTTGGACACTTGGGATTGCTTGGCACTTCATTGTACATTTCATCTATGCAATTTTGGCAAAGGAATAGACTAGGGTTTGCAACACTCTTTGGGATCCATGTGGCTCTATGTTTTGATGGTGTGTTTCTCTATGTGATTGTAAGTTCACTGATGTTTTATGTGTATCATTTCCCTTCTCCTATCTTCTTAAATTAAACAAATGAGTGATAAAGGTGGAATTCATTAGATTGTTTTGCTCTGCCTTGAGTTTTGTCTAATTTTTCATGTTTTTATCTGTTTGAAGAGGATTCTTGAGAGCCTCTTGCCCTCTTCATCTCCTCACCAGTCTGAGCCATCCATTCATTTAATCCAAAGCATCAAGACAATTGCCTTCCTTGCCCCATTCAGAACTCTGCAAAAACTAGGCCTTATCCCCGGACCCAAAAATGCCTTTCCTTTTGATTCCAACAAAAACCCCCAAAATCAATTCAAACTCTTTTACTTATATACCTAGCCTAAAATTAGCCTTTTTTAAGATTTATATCAAGACTTATTAATTATATTTGCTGATATTGACCCGGAGAGAGCCCTCTCCTGATCTGGTAGGGCTAGCTACCAGACTGAGCGTGGTTTGATGTTACCCTGAACTCTGCCTTTCTTCAGCCTAAGGTAGATTTAGGCCATAACATAGTGGCGACCATACTAGGGACTAAATGGTTTGCTTGTTAGTGTTATTTGTTTCATAAGCTACAGGTAGAGCCTGAAGTTAGCCAGGTAGCCTTCGAAATGCTCTTGCTTTGCATCAGTGAAAGTAGATGAATGCTACTTCAGTCAATCTCTGGTCTAGTTTGTAAACGTAACATTTAACTTGTGAATTGCCCCAGTACATCAGATCATTCTGGACTTTTGGGTGATGAGTCTAGAATTTCATAGGCTAAACAAGTTGGTTTTGTCCCTTTGATTTTGAAACATAATTCAACACACTGGCTTCCAGACAACATACCAGAGAAAATCCAGATCCCGATCCACCTCCTGTGTATGAAAATCCCAATATGATTTCAAGAATCCATCGTCATGAAAGTCCTGTGATTCCTTTGTTTAAATCTCATTCATGTCCCGCTATTTTTGATTATCTTGAATATCTCGATTTTGATGAACAATTTGAGTTGTCATTGTTTGAGACTAAGTCTGAAAGTGCTATTGCATCTACTGTCATAAATCCCAAGTTTATCAAATATCTTGAAATTGAACAGGCTAACAGATCCATTGACAGTTACATCTTGAATATTCAGAATTCTAATGTAGCAACAAATATCCCTGAATTCATAGAGTATGCATCTGAAACTCTTGGGCCATCAGCAGTTACATCTGGTTCACACATTCCTACTGAGCCTCCTTTCATTCATACCATTCCCGTGCAACCACCTATCCCCTATCAAAAATCTACAGTATTTTCTCCATCTACACCACCTACACCTCATACATCTACTGCCCCTACTCCACCTATATCCCCAAATCCGGTTGTGAATCCACCTAGAGTAATGGTTGCTCAATTTGCACCTTTTGTATTGCCTCAGAACTTGGATGACATGCCTGCAGACTATCAGAGTAAGATCCCATTGTTTGATGGCACTCCTAAAAGTGTTCCTGCTCAGCAACATGTTGATAGGATGTCAGACTTATTTGATCTTCATGAGATTGATGCAGAAAATGTGACCATGAGATTGTTTGTTCAAACTTTTGGAGGAGAAGTGAGAAAATGTTTGAGAGCTTTTCCGGCTAGAAGTATTCCTACGTTGGCTACGCTTCAGAGAAAATTCTTGGATCGATGGGAAGTAAAGAAAGATCCTCTTCAGATCACTTCTAAATATACCAAGATCAAACGGAACATTGGTGAGTCTGTCCAAGATTATTGTATTAGATTCAATGTGGTTTACAATGCAATTCCTGATGATTTAAGGCCATCTAGAAGATTAGCTTTGCTTAATTTTCCAGATGGTTTCAATCTGGACATGGCCTATCAGTTAAGAGAGAGAGACCCTGCCACTTTAGAAGACATGCAGAAAATTGCAGTGAGTGTTGAAGCTAATTTGAATGACAAGAGAGCTAGATTGAAAGCTGAGAAGACAGTCGCAATAAAGGAAGAAGCTTCTACTTCAGATAAAGTACTTCGTAAGGTGGAAAAGATTATTGAAATATTAACACTTGATAAGCTTGAACCATAGATTCGAAATCCTAACTTCCGTGGCTAGCAGCAACCACAATTCAGGATCAAACAACGAGAGCAGCGAGCACAAGAACCAACAGTACAGCAGCAGGTAAAGACACCTTTACAGCAGAATTTTGTTGGTCAGGATTCAAATGATGAAAATGATGTAATAGGAGAAGAGAATCACTTCTTTACTCCTGATGATTTGCCAATTTATATCACTGAAGATGAGGAATATTCAGAAAGTTCAGTTGTACAAAAAGACGAGGATTTCATCTTGGCAAATGAGACAACTCTTGAAAAAGATTCAGATGAGTATCAGAGAGGTTATATGAATGCTTTTTCTGCCCAGCAGTGAAAATATTCACTTAGAAATAGAGATGTGCCTATTAACCCAATCCAAAAGAGAAATGAAGTTTCAGCACCAAAGAATGATTCACATGTTGCACAGAAGAAGGGAAAAGAGATAGTTGATCCCACTACTAGAAAATTACCAGTAGCAAATGAAGATCTAATCAGCCATATGTATCGAGGGAGAAAGCTGAGAAAAAGGATGTTCCAGCCAAAGAGGTAGATAAGACTTCAGCTTTTAGCTTAGAGAATGAAATTTCTAAGTTAAAAGTTTCCATTCCTTTGACTGAATTGATGAAGAACGACAGTTATAAGGGTCAGGTATCTAAAATTTTGAATTTCAATCCAATGTATGATATGGTGAATGTTGAAGATGATCAACCTGAGTTGATATTTGGTCCATCTTTGGATGGTGAGTCTCCAGATAGTGATGTGCCTCCTCTTATATCAGCCTTAGATTGCATGAGTATTTGTTGCATAATGCCATGTTTGATTCCGGAGCTTCTCATAATCTCATGCCAAGGGAAATTATGGAGAAATTTGGATTGGACATCACTAGAAGGTATCATGATCTATATTCTTTTGATTCTAGTAGGGTAAGATGCATTGGGCTCATCAAATATTTGGTGGTCAGTTTAGATCAGATTCCTACTAAGAATTTTTTGATGGATGTGGTTGTGGCGGATATTCCTCCTAGATTTGGCATGCTCCTTTCCAGATCTTGGGGAGAAAAACTAAAGGGAACATTGCAAATTTATTCCTCCTATGCTACCATTCCTGTGTTCGGCCAAATGAGAAAATTATATCCAGAGCAAAAGATGAAGTATATGATTACCAGCAAGGAGAAACCGGTAAATCATCCAATTAATTATGTACATACAGATTTATAATATTTTTTTTTGTATTCAGATAGTTTCAATGATGTAAATAGTCAGTTAGTTGAAGTAGAGGACACTTCGGAGATCACAAAAATTTTCAGAGAATTTTTGAAGAAAGAGAGACAATAACTTGAGAGTTTTGCTGAGCAATTAGCCTTCCGACAGCAGCAGAAAATCGATGGACAACAAGCAGAAATAACAGAGAAAACTGAATTTCAGCATTTCGAAGAAGATGAAGATGGTTTGTGGACCATGGATTTTGATGGTGCAGTGGGAAATGATGGTGTTGGAATTGGAATTTGGATACGCAGCCCTTTTTCTGCCCCAAACAAGGTACCGAGTAATGTAAGGGTTTATTATTATAAATTGGCTTTTGATTGTTCAAATAATGAGGTTGAGTACGAAGCTTTGATTGCTGGTCTGAAAATCGTTAGAAAATTGAATGCTAAGAGGATTGCAGTATATGGCGACTCCAAATTGGTCATTAAGCAAGTGAAGGGTGAATACCAAGCCAAGCATCCTCGGATGCAGGCTTACCGAAATGCAGTTCTTGATATCTTGAAATTGTTTTCAAACTATACTTTGACTTGTGTCCCTCGTATTCAAAATTGTATTGCAGATGCACTTGCAAAGGCAGCATGTAATTTGAATATATCGATGAACTCAAGTAACAAATTTGAAATTCATGTGAAGCATCATCCTACCGTCCCGGAAAATCAAAGGTATTGGGAAGTATTTCAAGATGACGAAGAAATTGATGAATTTCTGCAAAATGAAGGAAAATTTAAAGACACTTCAATTGATGTGGAGCATGATGATGGTGGGGCTGATGTGCAAGTAAATCAGATGGAAGTTTTGCAGCTGAAGGATAATGTCATTCCTAAAGGTTTGATACCTTTAGAAGAGCTTTTAGATCAAGATGACGTTGCTCGAAAACCAACCTTGCGACCAACGGAAAAGGGAGTTGAAGATGTGAATATCGGATCAGCTGAAAATCCAAAAATGGTGAAATTGTCAAAAGAATTGCCACCACAGGTAAAAGCAAAGTATATCAATTTTTTGTCTTCCTTTGCTGATGTATTTTCTTGGGACTATTCAGACTTGAAGACATACGATACCAATATAATTCAACACACCATTCCGATTAAGCCAAATCAAAAGCCCTTTTGGCAGAAGTTGAGAAGAATAAACCCAAAGTTGTTGCCTTCGATAGAAAAGGAAGTCAATCAGTTGTACAAGGCTGGTATCATTGTTCCTATAAGATTTTCAGATTGGATCTCTAATTTGGTGCTCGTGTGCAAGAAGACAGGCGAGATTCGCTTATGCATTGATTTTAGGAATATGAATAAAGTTTCGTTGAAAGATAATTATCCATTGCCCAAAATGGATCGCATACTTCAGCGAGTAGTTGGAGCATCTCGTATGTCGCTACTCAATGGTTATTCTGAGTATAACCAAATTCTAGTCCATGAGGATGATAAAGACAAAACAACGTTCACCACTCCATGGGGAGCTTTCCATTATGCCAAAATACCTTTCGGTTCGAAGAATGCTGGTGCGAAATTTCAACGGGAAATGGATATGGCATTTGCAAATGAGAAGGATATTTTTCTAGTTGTGTATATTGATGATTTGACAGTCTTTTCCAATTCTGATGAAGAGCACATGTATCATTTGAAAATTGTCTTTCAAAAGTGTAGAAAATATGGTGTGTCACTCAATCCGAAGAAAAGTTTTTTTGCCATGGATGAGGGCAAACTACTTGGTCATATTATCTCAAAGGATGGCATTCACATTGATCCAGCACGAGTAGAAGCTATTCAGAAAATTGATCTGCCCCGAAACAAGAAGGAGATCCAGTCTTTTAATAGTAAGATTAATTTCTTATGTTGCTTTGTGCCTAATCTTGCAGAACATCTAAGGGAGATTACAAACATGCTTAAGAAGGACAGTCTAGTGAAGTGGACTGAGGAGGCTATAAATTCTTTCAATTTAGTGAATTTGGCTCTTTCTTCAGCCCTGGTTTTGATCAGCCTGGACTATACCCATGATTTTATTTTGTTTTCATTTTCTTCGGCGCATACTATGGCAGCAGTATTGATGCAGAAGAGAGATGAGCAGGAAAAACCAATTTCTTTTTTCAGCTGAACCATAAGAGATGCAGCCTTGAAGTACAACATCATTGAAAATCAAGCTCTCGCTCTAGTAAAAGCATTGAAAGATTTTCGAGTATATATTCTACATTCACACATTCTTGCTTATGTTCCTAACGCTGCTGTTAAGGATGTTCTAGTGCAAATAGATCTAGAAGCGAGATGAGGAAAATGGATTGCTGCCTTGTTAGAGTATGATGTGGAGATAAATCCTACAAAGCTTATTAAAGGACAGGGGCTGGCTAAGTTAATGGCTGAATCGAATTTGCATGCCTTGGACATAAATCTCATTGTTGCTATGTCCGAAGAGAAAGAAGAAAGTTAGCTAATTCAGGTATCAGAAATTTTTGTTCATTCTCCTTGGTATTCAGATATTGTATATGTGATTCAAAATTTGTCACCACCGCCCGGCATGGCTAGAAACAAAGGTAGAACTCTGAAATTGAAAGCTGCTAAATTTTGCATTTTGAATGATGCTCTTTATTGGAAAGATCTTGGTGGTGTTTTGCTGAATTTTTTGGTGGAAGAAGAAGCAAAGCAGGTTATGGAGGATTTTCATAAAGGAGATTGCAGGGGACACCTTTTTTGGAAAACAACAGCCAACAAGATTTTGAGAGCGGGATATTATTGGCCGACTCTTTTTGATGATGTATATAAAATTGTTAAAAGCTTTCATGAATGTCAGATTTTTTAAGGGAGGAAGAAATTGTAGCCTTTGCCACTTAAGCCCATCGAAGTAAGCACACCTTTTCAGTAGTGGGGTTTGGATTTCATTGGAAAAATTCATCCTGCCTCCTCAGCTTAGCATAGGTGGATCCTCACAGCGACATATTATTTCACGAAATGGATTGAAGCAATTCCCACCAGGCAGGCCACGGATTCGGTAATAATTTCATTCCTTGAGAATAATATTTTGTCTCATTTTGATTGCCCAAATAAGTTGACTACTGATAACACAGCAGATTTCAAATCAAAAAGGATGGTTGAGTTTTGTGACAAGTATTATATCATTTTGGGACACTCAACTGTTTATCATCCACAAGGCAATGGATTGGCAGAGTCTTCCAACAAATATTTGGTCAACATCATTAAAAATTTGCTGGAAATAAACAAGAAAGGTTGGCCTAAGAAATTGGTCAATGCACTTTGAGCAGACCGAGTGAGTCAGAATAAATCCATTAGTATGTCCCCCTTTAAGTTAGTATATGGAGTTGACACGGTGTTTCCTACCTCTCTCGCAGTTCCAGTAGTTAAACTTCTGCAGGAAGCTGGCTGTGAAGATGATCATATGCAAAGGAGAATAAATCAAATGATCCATCTACAGCAAAAAAGAGAAGAATTTTTCCAAAACACGTTCAAGATGCAAGAGAGACTTAAGAAAATATATGACAGAAATGCCAAAGCGGACAAGTTTCAATTGGAAGAAGTGGTACTGAAATGGCATGCAAGAAACGAGGAAAAAGGTAAGCATGGTAAGTTCGAAAATCTCTGGAAAGGACCCTTTAAAATTGCTACATATCGGGGTCAGAATGCTTTTCTTCTGAAAGAGATGAATGGGGAAGATTGTCTAGGAAGGCCGGTCAATGGTCAGCTGCTCAAGCAGTATCATTTCTGAAATTTTTTCTGCTATTTACATTTTCACTGTACATACCATTTTATTTCAGTTTCATTGCAAGTGTGTGCTGTCGTCTTTTCTTTAGTTTGGGGCCCGAAGTGAAGGCTATAAATCTGAGGCTTAACTTCTTATTTGGTTTGAGTTTGTCGAGTCACGTTTATCAGTCATTTTTGGTTTCGAAATTGAGTCAATTTGAGTCGATTTTCATTCAATAAAATGAGTCAAAAGTCTTGTGTTGTTTGTCGAAATTATTGATTCCATAGCCCAATGGACGAAGGCACTGCCTACTCTCCCAAAGATCTATCATTCTTGGCACCTCCAAGGAACTACCATCCCCATTGGAGCCAATGTTAGAGTCGGTATCTTCATCCCTTCGTCAGAGATCAAAATCTCTTTTGTTGCATTTCATTTTAGGTGTCTCATTCAGTTCAATCATCTGCATTCCATTAGGAGAATGGATCTCCTAACGGTAGGGGGCTTTTACTCATGTTCGTCATGTCTTGTAACTGCTGGTCTAATTTAGTTCATTAAACTCATTCATAGTCATGTTTGGTCTTAATAGTGGCCAAAAGTCATTTTCAGGGTTGGACACTTGGGATTCCTTGGCACTTCATTGTACATTTCATCTCTGCAATTTTGGCAAAGGAATAGACCAGGGTTTGCAGCACTCTTTGTGATCCATGTGGCTCTATGTTTTGATCGTGTGTTTCTCTATGTGATTGTAAGTTCACTAATGTTTTATGTGTATCATTTCCCTTTTCCTATCTTCTTAAATTAAACAAATGTGTGATAAAGGTGGAATTCATTAGATTGCTTTGCTCTGCCTTGAGTTTTGTTTAATTTTTCATGTTTTCATCTGTTTGAAGAGGATTCTTGAGAGCCTCTTGCCCTCTTCAGCTCCTCACCGGTCTAAGCCATCCATTAATTTAATCCAAAGCATCAAAAAAATTTCCTTCCTTTCCCCATTTAGAACTCTGCAAAAACTAGGCCTTATCCTCAGACCCAAAACTGCCTTTCCTTTTGATTCCAACAAAAACCCCCAAAATCAATTCAAACTCTTTTACTTATATACCTAGCCTGAAATCAGCCTTTTTTCAGAGTTATCTCAAGCCTTATTGATTATCTTTGCTGATATTGACTTGGAGAGAGCCCTCTCCTGATCTGTTAGGGCTAACTACCAGACTGAGCGTGGTTTGATGTTACCCTGAACTCTGCCTTTCTTCAGCCTGAGGTGGATTTAGGCCATAACAGGGAACATAGAGGAGGAAATTTTTTCGATGCTAGTAGGCTTAAGTACCCCAACCTAACCTCATGGAAGGAAATAAAGGAAAGCCCTCACATACTTTAAGACCATAAAGAGTAACAAGATCAGATAAGGGAAGCCTCAACCTCCTTCTCCAACACCCATCACTATTGAGGAATTATTCAATTGTCAAAAGGAAGAACATAAAAAAGAAAATAGAAAATAAGTGCAAATAACCTACAATAAAATCAAGTGAAAACAACCACATATCTAACAAAGAAGGCTACATATCAAGGAAACCAATATTTCAGGAAAATCCATTATGCTATAGGAAGGACCTGTAGAGCTAGAGAAAAAAACTGTGCGGCTAAAAGAAGAGACAAAACACCTACAAAATGGGACTGTAGGGCTATAGGAATATGATCCAAAATTATAGGAGCTAGACCACTAGCCATGTAATGGATATTACTATGCCTATATTGAGGCACAAAAGATACTCCCTACTTACTTTGTAGTCCAACTATTCTTTGAATTAGAAAAGGAAAGGGTTAGGACTCATAGATGGATTCAAATTTCCAAATAAAAAAGGGTTAAAGATGTGGGTATTATAGAGGAGAAAATGAAGGATATGGGGTAAGAGATGCTTGCTAGGGTCCATTCCTAATCTTGCAGGGTTGGCACGAACTTGTGAGTTGAAGTGTAAAAGGTAGGAGTTTAGCTAGATATTTTTTAATATGCTCGTCGTTTTCATATTGCAAATGTGTGAGACATCTCTTCAACTGGTTACCCTTTTTCTTGCAAGTCTTTAAAGCAGCAAGCTTAGTTATTATTGATGCAAGTATAATAAAAGATAAACAATTACAGTTAATCAAGTACAAAATCATGTTTTTCTATGTTAATGACAAATGCGCAATACTGATTTCATTATTTGGTGAATGGATTCTAAGAAAATAGTCAAGAAAGCAAGAAGCACATTTTCAGATTGATGATATTAAATCTTGTCTCCTTTGCAGTGTCACGGCTAAGAAGTGGATTCCAATACTAAAAGTACCTAAATTGAACCTTAAAGAATACTTAAAGGTAAATAAGAGGAAAGGGTTCACAATTTTGGGATTGGAGCAAATGGAAAAAAATATACCACTTAATAAGTTATGCAAAATATTCTTTGGCACTAAGAGCTAAATCAATAGAGAATAAAACATCACATCATTCTGATTTAACATAGAAGGCCTAACCTCATTGGAAAATAAGTTATTCCATGATCCACAAAGGTTATTATATCTCCTTTTCCATGATTCTTTTGATTTATTCTACCATGGTCTCTTCACAGGTCATCCAGGAGGCTAAAGAAATAAATTTCACATCACCTAGCTGAGAGTTGGGGTCCCACACATTCATAGCAAGCAGTATTAAATTATCGATATAAAAGTCTGCCATATTATCCCTATCTTGAATGTTACACCTAAGGAAAAAAATCAATGAATGTTTTGATGTTTTGAAAAGGAGGGGATCCTTGTTGGGCTAATACTCTAGTCTAAAATTGGCACCATTAGTATTTGACGAATAGAGAGTATGTTTTAATGGATGTCTAGAGTGTGTGGCTTTCATGGACAAACTAGCCATATTGGAAATTTTTTCCTCCATTTCATGTAGCTAGGCCTTCAACTTTTTATTCTCCTTTTTCTTGTGGTCCATTATATTGGTTTCCTTGAACATAAGTTCAATGGTATTATAGTTACCCCTTTGATTTGGAGCTATAATACATGTGCCAATATGGGGCCAATGAAAATTCACACAAAAAGGAATGATTTGGTGAAAACATGGCAGCTTGTGATTATACAAACAAAATTGTGAAATTGCTTCTTTTAAAAGTGCTAATATCAATTGCTTAGATTCTAAATAGCCTTCCTAAGGTAGTTTTCATTTTTTTCCTTTTATGATTGAAAAATTCTTGTGACTATCCTACAAAATTAGTCATAAGAATATTCCTCAGGAATGTCCATGTAGAGAGCTGTATCTTGTAAAATGACTCTCCATATCATAATGTACTTCCTTATGAGTAACGACCTCCTTTGAGTAGAGAATAAACAAGCTAAAATAAAATATTCAAATCAATGGAGGATTCCACTTAACATACCTTTATCGAATAGATGCCATCGGGGTTCCACATATTTCTATTCAATCCATCTCTTCCAATTTTCTAATCAATAATTCTCTAGGTCAATAATGGAAACAAAATGTGGGTTTAATAATTTCCATTGTCTGTTACATGTTGTGTGCAGGCTACACAAGAAGAGAGGCTTTGCATCCAACATAAGAACAAACAAGAGCCGAGATACTTTTGAAAGGTAGAGGGCAACGACCTAGTAGCCTCTTTGAAGGTAGACCTCTCTGTACAAGACCAAGAGTGAGATCATAAACATACTTCAGCACAATATCCATGTCGATGAAGTAAGTGGAATGTACGACCCTCATTTACTGTAAGACCCTCATTTACTGATCACCCTAACCAATCCCCTCAAAACATGGTTTATTAAGTCGACATTGATCACCCAAGGCAGTTCCAAACAAGTGGAAAAACCTATGAAATTAGACCCTTAATGCATTGATTAGTTAGTTGATAGACCCTCACAACACCCAATTGATTGTTCAATCAGTTATTGAACCAAGAAAAATACACCTTATTCAACCAAAATTAAGGCTCTTGGTTCTGGTGTATGGACACATGGGAGGGGGTTGGCCCTAACTAGGCACTATCCACAGAAATGAGGGTTAACTAGGCACTATCAACACCAAATCATGGTCAACAAAGTTAACTAGTGCTAATCATGCTAAAACAACATCATGAATGTTCCTGTAATGCCCTTTTCATTGAGGGTAAGTCTAGCTATGCGTATTCACGCTCTTCAATATTAGACTTTTTGCTAAACTTAAAATCGTAGAAATCAATAGAGATTAGGATTAAAATCTAGCTAGAGATAATGATGTTAAAACATACTAGGCCAACCAACCCTTATAATATATGAGTGGAACTTAGACAAAATTGTCCCATTTTTTGCAAAATTTACAGTAGAACCGATTCTCCATGCACCATTTAGAAAAAGATTCAATAATACCTGAAGTAGAACAAACAAAAGCACAATGAATTGTGTGAAAGTTATAGAAAAAAACTTGATATGCCTCAAAATTATTATAATAGGTTCCCAGCATTTTGTTAGTGCTGGTTTACGCAATCCTTTGGGCATCATGGAAGTAAAAAATCCTTAGAAAAACATAATAAATGCTAGAAGCTAGATTTACTTCCATTCTGTACAAAAATCAAGATGCAAATGATAACAGCCAAATGCAAAAATCATGCCAATCATTGTTTCTCCTCTAATTGAGATCTACTCATACCTCATTGGTATTTCAGAAGACTAATTGGGAATTTTCAAGCAAAGCATCTCTTTAATACAACAATATTCACATCAAATACAAGGTGGCTAACCAGAAATTATATTCAAGGATTACTTGTGAGTGATAATTGTATTTAATTAAGGGATATTATGGACTAATGCACATCTCCAGAAAGCTAAAAATTGCAAAGATAAATAAGATTAATGAGAGTACCTACAGAAGATCCAACCAAAAGTATTCTTTCATTGGGTATGTATTGAGAAGCCCGTCTGCAGATAGAGACAACATCATGTACATATGATTAATCCTAGTTAGATCACCTGTGTGGATAAATCCAGTCCATCAATTGCGATTCATAACAGAAGGTACACCGAACTCTGTCCCAAACCTGGTAAGGAGAATAGCGGGGGGGGAAATAAATTTGAATAGGTCGATTTAGATTTTAGAGTAACCACCAATTTCATATCTCCCCAAATGTCAGAATTTCGATGGTTTATTTCACAAATTTCAACTCCCCAAACGTCAGAATTCTGATGGTTTATTTCATCTGTTTGATGGGGGTTGGGGTCTCTCCGCAAACCTTCGCAATACCGATGGTTTTCCCCAATAATGTCGCACTACCGACACATGTCTCTACACGTCGCAATAGCAACACTTGTCTCCAAATGTCGCAATACTGACTATTGTCTTCGAAACATCCCAGTTATGATGTTGTGTCCCGAAACGTTGGTACGCCGATGATGTACCTAAACATCGAAATAACGAAGATGTCCCTACATGTCACTATAGTGACGCTTGTTGGCTAGATTTAAAAAATTGAGAAAAATTGGGGAAATTTCCAACAATACGTCAAAAGTGTCGGAATTTTGACCAAATGTAATAGTGCCATTATATAAATCTCGACCCTTGAGGTCAGGTGGTTAGCGAATAATAGTATCACTTTTGGTTCTGTAATTTTGGTCACATTAATACAAGATATCATGTTGTTGTTGTTATATGTGTTATCTGGTTTAATTTCTATTTAGTTTCTATCTCTTCCTACGCCCTGCTAGGGAGAAAGGGCCCTCCTCTTTAGCAGGGACTGCAGTGGTTAAAGTAGTTATACCATATTTCTTATTTTCTTTATGTATTGGTTTTTGTTGTTCTAGATATAAGTAGATTTGCTTCAGTTTCGATATTATTATTTTGTTACATGGATGTGATTAGAAATACTAGCTCTCGTAATGGTTGTGTGGTGCGCTAGTTACCATTTAATTGAGGCATGATTACATTCCTATAGATTTTTTTTTATTCCTGCATGAATGTTAATGTTTCAGCAATAGACTCAACGACGATTCTTCTTTATTATGATTTCTTCTGGTTTGATGCGGCACAAACAGTGCAACTATGATTGAGATAAAATACATCCTTGGATTGATAATTTATGTGTACCATCTTAGTCATTTAATAGTGATTGATACAGTCCAACAACCGCCAAGACGAAGAAGGACATGAGAAAATGGTGTGAGTTCCATAAGAGCTCCACTAACAATACAAGTGAGTTTTGGGCCAAGCAATCACTAGTGCCCAAGATGAAGGCTTATGAATCAGATGCATGCTCTGACTCTGAATCATAATCCAATAAGTGGAATTACAAAAGGAGGCAGATTATCGATGCAAAGCCCAATGCCACCGTTGCTACCATGAACATCCAAAATGAGTAACCGGAAGATCTAGAGGAGGATGATCATCTCTTACACTCCGAAATGTGGATAAAGGGTTTCTCGCTACAATTTATTATCGATAGTGGGAGCCAAAAGAACCTCATTACAACAGAGGTTGTGAAGCAATTAGGCCTAGCGAGCACAACACACCCACAAATGTACACCATCAGGTGGCTTCACTAAGGACAAGATCTTCGCATCAACCAATAGTGTCTCCTTCCCTATAGCATCAAGCCCTTCATAGATGAGGTATTATGTGACATTACTCCTCTTGATGTTTGTGATTTATTATTAAGCCAACCATACCTGTGGAAGCAACATGTTGTGAATGAGTCCCAACCTCACGTTGTTATTGTTACTTTGGGAAATAAGTTGTATAGGATACCATAGGTACCATCGACTGCCACTATATCTTTGGTTACTGCAAAAAGTGCAGTAAGCTCATTTCAAAAACTGAGAAATTTTTTGTCCTGATGATCCGCCCTCAAGGCAACAAGAAGACTATGGCCACGACCTCCGAATAGGGCTCCTTCACATGAAAAAAAAAATTGGACAAGTTCATGGAGGAGTATGGGGACATCTTCACCTCACCCGCAAGTGTGCCTCTGCACTATCAAGTAAATCACCCCATCGATCTGACCCTAGGTGCGGCACTGCGCAAGGGACCAATATGTCGATGCTTTGTTCTAAAGAACGATGAAATCAAGAGGTAGATTCAAGAGCTGCTATAGAAAGTTCACATTCAGCCAAGTTCATCGCCCTATGGGAGCCTAATCGTGTTGGTGTAGAAGAAGGATGGGACTTGGAGACTCTGTATTGACTATCAGGTGTTGAACAAGATCATTCTCTGAAATAGGTACTTGACACCACAAATTGATGACCTTTTAGACCAACTCAAAGGGGAAAAATATTTCAGTAAGATCGACTTGAATTCGTGGTATCACCAAGTACCAATTGAACCCTCTGATTTCTAGAAGACGTCCTTCAAAGCCAAGGAGGGCCTTTTCGAATGGTTTTTCATGCCTTTTAGGTTGACAAATTCTCCGAAACCTTCATGAGGCTGATGGATGACATCTTGTAGCCATTCGCCAACTCATTTTTAGTAGTTTACTTGGACGACATCATGATCTTTAGCTAGACTTGACAAGAGCACCTCCACCACATTCGATATGTCCTCCAAACACTGCGGCAACACAAGTTGTGTGCCAATTTGGAGAAGTGAAATTTTGGCATGACAATGGTACAATATCTGGGATACATTATTGATGAGTGGGGGGTGCATAGGGATCCAAAAAAGATCCAAGTCATTTGGGATTGGCCAGCCTCAACCACTCTAATAGAGCTTCAAAACTTTCTGGGTCCTGCTAATTTCTACCACAAGTTTGTGTTGGGATTATCTCATATCACTTGTCCCTTTAGTCAAGTCACCAAGAGAGGGACAAAAGAAAAATAATTTTGGTCAGAATCTCAATAGAAGGCATTCCTAGAAATGAAACATCGCATCTGCTCTGCCCCAGTGCTCACATTACCAGACATGAAACAACCATTTGAGATCCAGACAGATTCCTCTGACTATGCTATTGGGGCAGTTCTTACTCAACAGGGGCATCCAGTGGAATATCGCAATGAGACATTTTCTGAGATAGTATAAAAGTATCCCACTTATGATAAAGAAATTTATTCCAATGTGCAAGCTTGCTGACAATGGAGGCATTACATTTTGGGGAAGCAAACGGTCATCCACATAGACCACCGACCCTTGTAGTTCATATATATGCAAGGGAATTTTCCAAATGATTTCCATCAGAAGTGGTCGACATATCTGCAAATTTTTCATTTGAACATCAAGTACAATAACGACAACACCAATAATGTTGTATACTTCCTCAGCCGACCACTGATTGTGGTGCTAACCAGCGTTCTTAACTCTTGTGGGCACTAGAATTTTGATTGGCCACTTCTTTACAAGAGCGATTTGGAATTCGGCCACACATAGAAGACACTCTTGGATGGTACACAAGTTCAAAACTTCCACCTCCAAGATGCACTGCTATGTCACATGGGACATCTTTGTGTTTCTTCAAGTGAGTGTGCCAAGATGATATGGGAAGCGCACTACAGTCGGGTCACTGGGAATTTCAAGGTCGAGAATATAGTGGTAGTACTAGAGAAGTATTTCTATTGGCCAAACATTCGACAGGATGTCGGGAAGTAAATGATATCCTGCATTGCTTGCGCCATTTCCAAACATACCATCAAGAATAAAGGCCTCTATAATACGCTACCTACCCCTAGTTGACCTTGGGAATCCAGCTCCATGGATTACATGTCGGGCCTTATTTCTACTAAGCATGGAAATGACTATGTTTTCATGTTCGTTGACAGATTCTCGAAGATGGCCATTATGGCGGTTTGCAGGAAGAATATTACAGTAGAAGCCACTGCTAAACTCTTATTTTAACGAGTTTGGGTGCACTTTTGGATCCCACAGTTTATCATCTCATATTAGGACAACAGGTTCCTCAACACATTTTGGTCCAGCCTCTATTCAATGTTGGACACCAAGCTCACCAAGTCTACATCTTTCCATCCCCAAACTGATTTCCAGACAGAGGTTGTCAACATGATGATCGTACACATTCTGCACATGTACAATTCAATGCATCCACACACATGGGGTGAGAGCCTTCCTTATGTACAACACAGTTATAAGCGAGCTCTCAATAGATCAACTAGCCACAACCCCTTTTAGATGGGCTTGGGATTTGACCCACTATGCCCCATTGACATAGACGTGCCATTTGTGGCTACTCATGCTGATTTGGATCATGTCCAGTCTAAAGCTAAAAAAGATAACAACTTTGTTGAGCACATTCAACACATCTGCCAACAGGTTCATGGCATATTGTATAGAGCCAATCCTAGTTACAAGAAATGACATGATCAACATCAAGCACCACACAACTTCCAGGTGGGAAACAAAATGTGGCTACATTTTCAGAAGGAGCACCTTGTTCGACACCATTGCAACATTTTTCCACTTTGATATGGGTCGTACACCATCAAAAAGGATTTAGGGACCAATGCCTTCGAGCTCAGTATTCCACCATTCCTTGGTTTGTAGCCAGTGTTTAATGTAGACTGCCTTTGCCCCTACTTCCCACCTCTACTGGACACCTCCGACATTGCAAAACAACTCACACCAATATATTTAAACCCAGACTACATGGAACAAGCCACTACTGATCATATCATGGACATGAAAATCAAGAACACTCACCAGCAGAAGATTCAACTGTATCGAGTTGTCAAAGCTGGCCAACTCTTACAGCAAGGAAAGTCGTTCACTTGGGACCAAGTTCAACAAAAGTTTGCTCATCTCATGGAGGAACTCAATGTAATCGGGATTCCACTTGGGGCCCCACCATTGATTTTTTCAATGTTTCAGTTTCTATAATTGTAGCACAGTTTACTATTTTTAGAATTTTTTTGGGTCCTAAAATTTTGGAGCCATTTAAGGCCCTAAACAACCTTTTTTGGGAAAACTGGGAGTAAATTGGAAGTTCCTTAGATGTTTCTCACATAAAAGGTTGTAGTCCTTGGATATATATTTCTAATGAGGTATTGTTTACGTCAAATGGAAATATTATGCCAAAGTTGCGTCCACGGGAAGTTGATGTACCAATTTACCCAAACGGAGTTCATAGTTTTGGCAATTCATATCCTACGGTTAGGATTTTATATGTTTAGGGGTTTTCCATTATTTCTCAATAATAAATAGGTCCTCGAGACTTATTGTAACACAATTCAGAGGCATGTAGCTGCCACATATCTTCTAAGAGATAAGCTACTAGCACCCTATCTAGTTTATTTCCATTATGTCTGTAAACCAATTTGAGTTCTTTGATATTAATGAAATGAAGTGTTATTTCCACTACATCTTTGTATTTATGGTTATATGTGTATTCTGTTTCATTCCTGCATAAATTCGGATGAATTTTAATTTTATAATTTTATATAATCCTAAAAAATGATATACAATGTTTACCTGTGAATTTAATTTAGAAGGTTAAGATACCAATCCCTTTCCTTATCAGAATTAAAGGCGAGTTTAATACCCATGAACAGTAACAAACACAATTACCATGTTTTAATATATAAGGTTTTATATACAATAGAAGGTTCTAAATTATGTTTTAATGATGTAATAAATATTGTATGGTACATTAGTAATGTAATAAATATTGTAGGGTAGTTGAGTCTTTGTTACTCAATTTATAAACTACATTTGAAAAAAAAATTATATAAAATTATTTTTTGTATATTAACTTGAAATAATTTGTTGATAATTGAAATACTCATTTTTCAATTATTAGTATTATTTTTATTTATAAAAGTATATATACTAAAATAAATATATATTACATAATAATTTTACTATTAAAATTTCATATATGTATAAAATTACTACTAGATTTTTTTTATAGAGTAATTTCAATAAGAAGGTTGGAAGCCATCGCATCAAAGCTCATCATATCACTTACAAGAATTGAACAACAATTGAATATGAATTGTGTAATTATCAAACCTCCAAACCACCCAAAATAAATATAATGATCGTTTTTTAGAGTACATGAGGGTGGACTTTAATGCACTTATGTGTGGATAGGTCACAAATTATTTAATAGAGTCTCTCTGAGGTACCCCATAATTGAAAATTAAGTTGTCATGAAATTTTAACAATGTAAATTATTGTATTATTGAATTTTTAAGTTTTTTTTTTTTTTTTTAAAGTCAACGTAGACATGGAAAATTTTAGGGGCTAATATTCGCAGGTGGGCTAATTTTCCATGATTTTTCCAAAAAAAGATTAACCAATTTCCATTTTTTATAAAAAAAAATTGCCCAAATTTTACAATATAAAATTATTTTACGTTAAAAATCACGAACATTATATAGAGAGTATATATAAAATCATCATAAATCTTAATAATTTTACAAATACATCAATAAACATTTTATAGTTTGCATATTAGTGACTAGTGACATTTGCCAATATTTGAAACTTGAAGATAATTTTCCATCCTTAAAATTTTCCTTGGCGTAGTTAATTTATATTACTAAATAAACATAGTACAAAAATGATACTTGGTCTTCCATATTGGAAACCATACCAACTGTAGAAAAATATTTTCTTTATCACACTCTTGTCCATGCAAACCATCAATTTTTTGTCTTTGATATCTCTTATACAACTCAAAAAATTAACCTTTCCTATCACTACTATTAACAAGTCAGCCTATCTGAAAATATTGCAAACTATATTCTACAAATCTTGACTTAACAAAGGAACCACTATACTTCCTGAATAAGCTAAAAACTATATTGAAAATAAAACTAGTTGCCTCCATGACCAACTAAAGAGGGTATTCCCATTATTAGACCTCATTTTTTTGGGTTGAAGTTGCCACTAGACTCTTATCACGAACTTCCACTCGAGCCACCATTGGATATTTTGGAGCAGTCGATGCTTGAACTCCTACATCGTTGACCTCACAAACTCTACATTTCCTTCAATGGGAAAGTTCCCCTTTCATGTTCCCCATGATAATATCTGCATTGTGAATGTACCTAAAATAAATTGATAACATGGTATTCATATCCCAAATTCACCCATATTGTAATTTCTCTATATTCATAAAACCCTTCAAGACTAATTAAATTTCACTTAGGAATTGGTTTATAGCCTTTAACTGAATATCATCTCCAGTTTCCTTCTTGCCCTTTCATTCTCTGCCTCCAATTTCATCTTTCCCACCAATGTCTTGAAGTACCATGCAGTCTCTAAATTCTTATGATACATTTTTGTCCATGTTTGGGGTTCCCTGGCATCGATAATTGAGTCCAATTCTTTGCCAATTATGTTATCTGGGACAACCCTTTGGCTGCCTTTGAACCTCCTTCTCCAAAAATTGAATGATATCTTTTCAGTTTTGCGGAAATATGGCATGGTAATTTTCAACATCTTCTCTTACTATTACCTCTGTGCTATTACCTTTGTGTGTGACTCCTTGTTGGAACTAGTGCCCTGTGCATTCGCTCTGGGTGTGCCCCTCATACTACCCTGCACACTTTGAACCTTTTGCATTACACTCTCATAAACCTTGGTTGTGCTCATTTCTACAACTATTGTAATATCACTCTTCCACCACCTTTGTGCGTTCTATCTTAGGTTGAAATTTTTGTTCCCAAACCCTAATTTAAAGGAGATGTCACTAATTTTCCTTTCCTTACTAGTTTTTGTGTATTTACACTCTCCATTTGCAGTATCTTTGAGTTTCCCACAAGCCTCTTGCTATTTTTTCTGTGAATGTGGGAATTCTCCCAATTATTCGTCCCTCCTAGTACTTTGTATACACTAATAATCACCATGAGCCTACTCTTGTACTTTTTATGTTGTACCTTCCCACTCCTCTTGTAGCTCCTTCTCATTAATGAGTTGATATACATAAAAAACCATCATGGAGGAGATCTTATCTTCTCCACGTTCAACCATAATTATGTCCATAAAATGAGTACATGTATCGCTACTCACATCCTCGTTAAATCTTACTTGTCCTTCCATTATGAGGATTTATTCATTCACATGGGTACGTGGGTCTTCATCATGATTCA
Source organism: Pinus albicaulis (assembly GCA_034641835.2). Lineage (NCBI taxonomy): Eukaryota > Viridiplantae > Streptophyta > Pinopsida > Pinales > Pinaceae > Pinus > Pinus albicaulis. Next base: position 408,086,890 of record CM076584.1, on the reverse strand, counting down.
AGGCCACCTTTACTCTATCTCCCCCCCTTGGTGACGTGGAATTGTCTTACTCTACAAAATTATGGAAATCATCCTTTAGCTAACCATGTGATAGCTCCTCCCATCCCATGTCTATCAATGTATGTACACTTCCTACACCTTATTTTTTCAACCTTTTCAATAGCACACTCACTAACCTTTCGACTAGGGTGAAGTCTGCCATTTTCAAGACCTCCAAATGGGACTGCATGCGTTCAATTAACTGAGTCAAGTGTCAATTTTTTGTTTCCTTTCCTATATATGCGCCACATTGAAGCCTAGTTGTTGCTTTAATAGCTAACGACGAGTATCCTTCGATTGTTGTGTTTACCATTCCTTCCCAAACCAACAACTCTAGCTCGTGCTCGAAAGCTTGGAATTTTTCTACATTGTTTGTGTAAATCCCCAAGTTTATGAAATAAACTCTACATATTTGGCCTATCCAACCCCATATAACTCCTCCAACCCCTGCTTTGTCAGTGCTCCCTTTCATCACCCCCTCAATATTCAACTTAAGGAAACGTTGAGGAGGAGCCAACCAGACTGCAAATCCCAGCTAGATATGGTGATATTTTGGTTAGTGTCCCTACACTATTAGGTGTTCTAGATCGATGAACCTTAAAATTATTGCTTCCTAGGGGGACGATTGTTCCTATAAAGGTTTATACCCTCGACTAATTACTATTTTTGTTAGCACACACCTTATTTCTTCCACCAAGACATCGACATGGAGCTTCTTATCACAAAATATTCATCTATTATGCTCCTTCCACACTCCCCAAAGAATGAAACTTGGTACTAGTTTCCAAGTGAGGTTCACCACCTCGTTTTTTGTATAATTCAGTCACCATTTCCTTACTATTTCCTATATATTCTCCTTGATATGGTTTGTTTCACTAAATATGAAAGGCATCTAATCCCATAAGGCACCTTCGTATAATTGCAAGTGTTTAATAGATGATTAAGATTATCCTCTACATTTTCACAAAGAAAACACCATGAGGCTCCAATACATCCTCTACTAAGTATGTTCTCCCTTGTTATAACCTTTTAGTGTAGGACAAGCCACATGGAATTTTTTATTTTTGGTCAATGTACGGGAATCCATAATTTCCTCTAGGATGGGTCATTTATACTAGTGCATCTGTCACTGAGATATACTTTCAATTCCTTAAGATTAAAATACCCTCCTTCCTTTTTCCCCCATCTTATTTGGTCCTAGTCCTCATTTTTTAGGTCCCTATATTACTAGTGTAGTCCCTTATTGTATTGAACCCTTAGTTAAACTAAGAGGGGGGTGAATCAGTTTAATACATTTATGGACTTTTAGAACTTTCTTTTAAACTCATTTACACCATCATTTCATGATCAAATTAATGTATAATGAAACAACAATATTAATATGTGAGCAAGAAGTATTAAGCAGATTAAATACAGAACATCAACACATAATCATCATGCATATGGACAACATATATAAGTGAAAACCCATAAGGGAGAAAACCACATCTTATTATTGTTGTGATGGAAGGCAAGCTCCAAATCCCTCTCACCACTGATTTTCTAGAGGTTCCAACCTACAAGAGGCTATTACCTCAAATTATGCAAGCTACTACTTACAAGCAAGCTCCAACTCCCATCTATTTTCTACAGGCTACAACCCAGAGGAGGCTCCTACCTCAACCAACTACAACTAGACATCTATCAAGCTACAAATTGATATGGAAGCACCAAATTCCTCACACTAAAATAAAATCATATGCTAATTTACATGGATATTAGCTTTCTTTTACTCCTTCATTGTTGTCCTTCCAACCTTCAAATCTACTTTATATTAGCTCTGGATCTTCACATATTCTCTATATGCTCTGTATCATTCTTCCACTCTCTAACCTCTCTATGCATATAACAATAACATCATTTATAGAGATCACTTCATAGCTTTTTCCATTCCATATGGGAATGTGAAATGAACATGTATGAATCTTTGCCTTCCACCTTCTCATTTCCTCACTTAGCATATTGAGGATGTTACAACACTATATACTTGTTTCAGTATTAAATTAGGGTTTTGCTTTGACTATGGAGACTTGCCTTTGCATCACAAAAATTATAAAATAAATAATACATTTATAGTTACATTCAAATATCTCATTCATCCCTTTCAACATCTTAGATTTGTTGGGTGTTTTCCCTCTTCTGCTTGCTGTCCTTTTGTTTTTTCTCTTTCGGAAATTATATTTCAACTGTGCTGCATAACTACCCTTTTTTCTTGACTCAACCCATGCTGCCACACTACTCTACATGACTTCCAGGTCCTTTTTCTTACCCGATCCTTTCTTTGTTGTGTTCAGCATTTTATTTTTATTACCCGAGTCTTTTCTTCTGTGTTGATCCTTTTCGTTTGACTCACTACCGCAACACTGTTCTACACGGGCTCCTGGTCCTTTGTCATGCATTCAGGTCTTTCATTTTTGACCTGTGGGGTGTGGCCCACATAAAATCCCTTTTCACACATGGATTGCAATTTTCAAGTTTTATCAACATAAATAAGTTTTAGCAGTCAAAAAGCACATATTAACATACATACGATTAGCTATGAACATTGTATACTTTATAACATGGTGCATATAGCAGGATGCACATATATGCGGAATAGGAGTTTTGGGTCCCACAATCCTAGAACCAATCACAACACATCGCAAATACTTTCCCGCAATTTTTAACGTTTAGAACTTCAATATATTTCATATCTTGTGTGATATGCGATCACGTCACATCGGATCCAACTTTCCTTACTATGTGAACCTTAAGCACAAATACATAAACTCTATGATGTGCGCTAATGTGCAGTGCTGACACGTGGCTCCTCCCTTTCACAACATCACAACTTTCCAACCTAACCGCATCGCAAACAAATTAACATTACTTAGCACTATTTTCTAACATTTGGGATGTGCGGGCTCACGATTAGTCGTCTGCCATTGATATGGCCCCAAATCTAATGGTCCTCATTTGATCGGATTCACACTTCATAAGATTTATTTTGTGGTTATACTCTATTTCTTGCGATCTGTGAAATTGCGTCGTGCCAACATGTGTCTTCTCCACTTCGCATCGTAAATACTTTAACTTAGCATGCGACACATTAACGCTAACCTATTAAATGTTGTGATTTGTGAAATTTCTCATGAGGTGATTTGATCTCTGCCATCCATCTCTCTCCTTCACTTTTTAGATCTAATCCCAGCCGTATGTTCACATCCTTTGAAAATTTTCTAAGTGATCTCTTCCTTAGCCTATTTTTGTTTGTTTATCCTATCACTGCTTTGCAACACTAGTTCCTCCATGCTACTCCTCCTGAGCTTGTTCTGTATTCTTTAACGCGATTCTTTCTTGAGCTTTATATTGTCATTGATCTGCAGCACCGGTTCCTCCATGTTGCTCCTCCTGAGCTTGTTCTGTATTCTTCAATGCGATTCTCTCCTGATCTTTATACTGTCACCCCTCTGCAAAAACGGTTCCTCTATACTACTCCTCCATGAGCTTTATTTAGTTTTTAAGTGTGATGATCTCTCCTGAACTTGTCCTTCTATTCATTATTGACTCCAAATTGGGATTATTACTCTTGTTGCATTCCTTTGCTACTTCTCTGCTACCATTTCTACTTCTTTGATGCCTCTGCTACTCCTCTACTACCTTTGCTGCTTCTCTACTACCTTTTCTTCCTCTCTGCTGCCTTTGCTGCCTTTGTTTCCTTTGTTTCCTCTCTGCTACCTTTGGTTCTTTGTTGCCTATGCCTCTGATTTTTTGTGCATTGTTGCTTGATCTGATCCTTTGTGTTATAGCTGGTTTTGTTGATGCCCCTTTGTGCTCCTTTGCCATCAATGACAATATTTCCAACAATCTTCCCCTTTGGCATTGATGGAAACACATCCACCAATACTCCAATAATTCCTCTAGGACTTTGTCCCCCTTTCATTCTGAGAAGTGGCTTTCTTCATCTACTTCCTTTTTTGCTTGATTTTCCTCCCCCTTTGACATCAATGGCAAGGGGTTGCACATTTCCCAGTGTAGTATCTATCTTTCCACTATTTCTCTTTGAGTTTTGGTTAGGCCTTCTTCTTCTGACTTCATACCTTGCTACAACATACTGGTGTACCATATTTTTTGGCAGAACACTTTGAAAATTAACGATATTGCATGTCATGATACTCCAATATTGAGGACCTGTACCATACCACTCGTCCATAGCTCTAGATTTTTTGTGACAAATTTTATGGGCTGCTCTCCCCTAGAATAATGCTTCTTGTCTGATATTGATGTATCTAATGCACTATTTCTCTTCCTTATATGGCAGTATTTTCTTGTTTATCATCAATTTTTTTTTCATGATCGTATCAAAGAGTATCATCTACAGACACTACCCCCAGTTTGCCCCTTAGATATTAGAATAGTTCTCTAGAAAAAGGTTTTGTGAATATGTTTGTTGTTTGTTCCTTTGATGATACATACTCCATCTTTACTATTTTATCTGCTACTTTTTCTCTGAGGAACTGGTACTTTATTGGGATATACTTGGTTTTTGAATGAAGTACTGGATTTCTTGATATATTTATTGCACTTTTATTCTCACATTTGATATAAATGGGTTGATTGATGCTTACCTTCATGTCTTGGAGAGTTTGTTTCATCCACATTACTTGTGTGCAACAAGCTACTGCTGCTATGTATTCCACTTCTATTGTAGATAGAGAGACAAATGTTTGCTTCTTTCTTAGCCATGCCACCAGAATTTCTCCCAAATAAAATGCACCTCCACTTGTGCTTTTCCTGTCATCCACACTGTTACACCATTTTTTGGTCATCTAACCTATTATCATTAGATGGACCCAAGTACACCATGTAAGACCAGTTTTACCCTAAGTAAAACTGCTTTCACTATGTTAAAACAGGAAACCCCAAAAGGAAATATTAAACAAACCCATAGTTGTTTGATTTTCCTCATGGAATAATTAATTAAATCATAATTTAATTATTATTCCCAGTCATGTTTAACCCAAAATCAAAGAAATTAATTAGATAAACCTTTATTTATCTTATTATTTTCTAGGAATAATTATTTAAACCTTATTTAGATAATATTCCTTGTTAAATATGACCAAATCACCCACAAATAATTAAATAAATCACTATTTATTTAATTATCTTTCAACTACTTCCTTAAATAATTAAATAAATCATTATTTATTTGATTATCTTCTAACCGCTTCCTTAAAAAGATAAATAAATCATTTATTTATTTATTTTTGACAAATTAAGGGATTTGACCCAAGTCAAATACCTTTTCCCTCCAACAAATATAATAAAATATTCCATAAAAAGTGGATCTAGATCTGGTTAACCCATGCACCAAGATTTAGAATGACCCAATATTTTGTTATAAATAGGAGGGTTTTTCCTACCATTCTTCACCTTTTGTTGCCTATTAGATCACTCTGGATCTATACACTTGGTCCCATTTTTCCATCATTTGCTGTGTGAGCTCCCATTGAGCTCTATTCTTTGCATTGGGTTTTCTACACCAACAAGAGAGAGAAATCTTAGATCCGAAGTGCTGAGGACTTCCAAGAACCCATCCCACTGAGGAGAATTGGATACGCCTTCTTGTTTTCCTCCCAGGTGCCCAATTAATACAAAAATTCTTTCAAAATTGTTCTTGTCTTGTCTATTGGTATATGGAGCAAACCCTTGTTTTTACTGCTTAATGTCTTTCCATGCATAGATCTGGTTTTTTGCAGCTCTTTTCTTGTTCAAATAACCGCAGATCTGAAGATATTGGTAGCCACTTTTGTTGTTAGGGCTATTAGTTATGCGTAGCTAAAGTGGTCCTTTTTCGTACACTTCGACAAAGGATTCATACTAACAAATGGCGACTCCACACGGGTTTTAAATTACGACCGCTGTCGTTTTTCATATTCCTGCATATCCAGCTACTTCAGACCCTGGGGTTTCTTTTCAGCTGTTTATTTTTCCTATTTTTATGTTGTTTTTGTCACATAAAACCTTAAAACATTAAAATTTTTAACTTCCATGTGTTGCTGGCCCTATTGCGCAGGTAAGCGACACCAGCTGCAACCGAGACTAAAATTTTTCTTCGAAAATCTGCCACCGGCATAACCCGAATCTGGGGTCACACTTTTTGGGCCCAAAACCGCATTCGGACTCTGCGGTCGCACTTTTTCCTTCTTTCGTGACTTGCACTTCGAAACAGTCGTAAACTCACCCGCCGCCGCTTTTCAATGATTTTTTCTCGTAATTTTTTCCGGTTCGCTGCAGCCTTCGCTGGTTTTGTACCTCCTGCCTGTACCCCCCGCTCTTGACCAAGTTCTCGATCTCGTTTACTCATCTAAGTGAGAACCTAGCCCCTAGGCTTCGTCACTTCCACTTTTTTGTGGGAAGAGTTTTAGCCGTTTCACCCTCTATTTTTCGCAGCTTTCCGCCTCTTCTTCCAGACTTGCTCCTCCTCGCATCCTTTGAAATTAGCCTTCTCCCTTTCAAATCACCTCATTTAGTTTATCTTCCCTTTAGCTTCCGCCCGCCCCTTCGGGTTTTTTGTTTTCTATTTCCTTCCTTTTTCTCCACCACCTTGCTCTGCTCTCTCTTGGTCATGATCCGCACCTTTCAAATAGCCTTATCCTTTAGATCCCTGTCCCTTTTGACCTTAGAACTATTGGCCTCTTTTCCGTGTGTTTTGCCTAGATTTTTCCCTTTCTTTTCAGATTAGTTTTGAGAGACCCGCCTTCTTGGGTTAGATAGATGCACAAGTAGCTGTTATTTTTCTGTTATTTCAGCATTATATACTGCTCTCTGTAGGTTTATTTTCAGCTACGCAGCACACTTTTTTCTTGCTCTCAAAACAGAAAGGGTTTAAAAATTAAAATTAACGCACGCCACACACCGACCCTAAGTGAAGAAGCGCCCTGGTTAACATCGCTCGGCAAAGACTCTCTAAAATCAATTGTCACCGTACCTTTTCTGCCCTTGCGGTACCTTATCTGCCCTGCTTACTGCTTCCACTGGCTCCCTTTCGCTTTGGAGGCGGTTTCCTTCTTTCCTGCCACCGCCCGCGCCCCCAAGGCGCCTTTTCCCCGGGAGACTTCTGGCTCACCCCCGCCTTCTCGCGATCGACTCGCTTCCGAAGACCACCGCCGAGCTGGGCCCACCTTCGAGTCCGCACTCCGACTCCTCTCCTGATTCCTCAGGTCCCCCTTCTCCTCCCGGTTCTCCCCCTTTTACCTTCACCATGTCTGGATCAGGGCCCAATGCTAGCGGTTCTCCCGCTAATGTCGGCTCCCATTACCAGCGAGAACCGCGCTGTGAACCACCCCGCTCACCCTCTTGTATCTCCCGATTGTGCCCCGCCTCCGATCGCATCGATCAATGACCCCATTCACCACAATGTTAACTGGCCCGCTATGCCAACCAAGCTCCCCTCTGACATCCCTAAGTTTGAGGGCCTTAATGGAGAAGATCCAACCAATCATGTATGATCTTTCCACATGTGGTGTTCCTCCAATTCCATTACCGATGACTCCATCTGTCTTCGTTTGTTCCAACGCACGCTTACCGGCGAAGCTTCTAAATGGTATGTCGAACAAGCCACCTCTACCCATACCACCTTTGAGACTCTTGCCCAAGCCTTTTTGTCGTACTTCCAGCTCCCTCTCCGATACGATACTGGCACGGAGCTCTTGACCTCCTTCAAGCAATCCTCTTCAACACGCCTTTCCGCCCATGTTCAAGAATGGCGAAGAAGACGGAGCTTATGTCGAGCCCCTCCCTTCGAAGATCGGGTTTACATGGACTGGTTCCTTCGCACCCTTCCCGCTCCCATCGGCAAAGATGTCGCCTCTCACTTTCCTCAAACTGAAGAAGCTGCTCTCAAAATAGCCTTGAAATATGACCTGATCTATGCTCAATCTGGTTATGTTTATACCATTCTTCCTGACCTCCCCAGGCCCGGTGGCGCTAACGCCCCGGGAGCATCTCATTCCGCCGACGGTATCGTTGGAGCCCTTTCCCATCCATACGCTCAACCTCCTATGGGCTATGGTATCCCTCAGGGAAAGGCCAGCTCCTCCAGCACTCTCCCCCCTCCCGGTAGCATGTATCCAGGATACGGCATGCCTCCTCCTTTTTCCCAACCTCCTGCTTACCTCAATGTTTTCCAACCTACCCATTACCATTATCTGCAGCCTGGTGCGCCAGCTCCTCCAGCATATGCGCTTCCTCCTCCCTTGCCTCCTCAACCCCAGCACCAGCACTTACAGCCCCCTCCAGGGCAAGTATTTGCACAGCAGGGCGCGACTAATCTCTCTTCTTCTCAAAGAAGGCAGAAAGGCAACCAAAACCAATCTGCCCCTGGTACCCGTGGACCCAATTCTAGTGTGGACCCTAACACTGGCAACCAGCAACAAGGCATTCAGCCCAAGTCGGACAGGTCGCTTCGCACAAACAAGCCCTGTTCGTGTTGTGGTGTTTATGGTCATTACACCCACGATTGTCCCCTTTTACCCCAGATGCGGAAGATGTGGGAGTCTCAAGCCACATTGCATGGACAACACGCCTCCCCTCATGCTCCTCCTAATGTGGCCACTACTCAATGAGCTGTGTTTACCGATCCCTTCCCTCAGCAAGGATTCGTGGCTACCCAACCGCCTGATAACCAGGTCGCCACTCCCCCTTCCATTTCTGGTTCCTCCGATTACCAGATCCTCATGATGCACTCCGATCCTAACCCGCCCATCGATATTCACCTTCAAACTCGGTCTCATCAGTACCCCAAGCCTCCTGCTCAGTCTGCCCTCGAGCCTCCTTCTTCAGGTTCTACAGAGCCTCTTTCGACATCCAGCGGCCCCTTACATGTCCCTCAACCCAAAGTTGAGGTCCATACCAAGATTCCTAAGGGACCATTACGTCGAAATGCTGCTTCTAGTTGAGCTGCTCATTCGTATAGTATAGTAGATGATTTGGCGCAATCCCCTGCTGCCATTTCCACACCGGAACTCCTCCAGTCGTGCCCTTCCCAAAAGAAGACTCTACTATCTGTCGTGGGCGCTGTAGATCCTACTGATGACCAAATGATTGTTTTCGACGCCACTCAATCGGACCATCCTCCTCTCCCTCCTTCCGTCGCCTTCCAAATCCCAGTCAAAATCCAGAACACCAACGTGTCCCGATGTATCATTGATGAGGGGGTATCCACCTGCGTGATGTCTGCTTCGGTTTGGAAGCAACTTGGATCCCCTGAACTGGCCCCTTCCACGATCACCCTTCGAGCGTGGGACAGTCATGCCTCCCAGCCCATTGGCATGTTTCGTAATTGTCCTATCACCCTCGCCGGTAATACTGTTTGCGTTGACGTCGAAGTCATTGACTCCCCACTAGATTACAACATTCTATTGGGGTGAAGCTACACCTATGCTATGTCTGCTGTCCCATCCACGGTCTTTCGCAAGATGTATTTTGGCCATAATGGAAAGATAGTCACCATTGACCAGTTGACATATCATGAGCCAAAATCTCAGACCTCCCCTGAGACGACCATCTCTTCTATAGCCAACAAGAAAACCGTTGATTCCTTGACCAGTGTCCCCCTCGGCGTTTGAAAAGATTCCTCCCTGCTTGGAACTTTCCCTAACCTTCCTCCTCCTCCCATCACTGATCCCAGCTCCTCGAATGTTTGCATGATGCAATCATCTCAGGCTGCCCGTAAGCGGCCTGCCTCGGCTAGTCAGCAACCTCCCCCTCGCCCTCCGCAACCCGCTCCTAGCCATTCATCCCCGCCAGCCAGACCTCCTCCTTCAGGCCCTCCCCGCGGTATCCCCGAACCCTTATCCTCCCAAAATCGTTCCTCCTAGCCCCAACCATCTGCAGTCGTCCCTCCCCGGTCATTTTCCCCGCCGGCGGTGGACTCTCCACTTCTTCTTGCTCCCCTCCCAGTGTATTCAGCCACGTCCCCGTCATGGCCACCCTTTCTCTCCCTAACTTGACCTTGGGTATTCCGGTTTGGTACCTTGACCCCCCAGCCGCCACCCCCCCTGGTCACCCCAAACCTTACATGGTTTTGACATCGCTCACCGTCCCCCGCTTCTCCACATCGTGTCTCACACTTCCACAGACCCTCCTATCGTGACGGCTCCAAGAAAGGCAAGCTGTGGCAGACCGGCAAGACAAGACCACCACAACTGACCCGGCTCCTCCTCTGCCCACGAAGCCTTGTGCCTTATGTGATGTCACCGGTCATGCCACCCATGCTTGTCCTGAGTTACCCCGTATTCAGCCCATGGTTAAAGTCGCGTTCCCCGAGTCTACGGTCCCTGAAGCCCCCACTCCTTCTTCGTCCGTAACCAAGAACCCCAAGACTCTCCGCACCAACAAACCCTGTGCTTTGTACGGCGTCCATGGCCACTACTCCCACCATTGTCCTCACCTGACGCATTACCGCACCTCTTTAGAGGTGATCCGCGAGTATGAGGTTGAACAAAATCATCCGCCTCTCCCATCCTCGCGCAGTATGCTTCAGGTCAGCCTGAGGATCCCCCCGCTCCCATCGACATTCCCCCCCATGATGTTCTGATGACGGAGTCTACTGTTACCATTCTCTACCTATCCTCCTTTGCGAGACACTTGGAGCCTAGCCCATCTGCATCCTCCCCTGTTGTGTCCCTTGACCACCCTTTTCCTACCCATACACAGGATCACCCCACCCATATCTCTGTTGACCTCCGCAGCCCGAGTCCTCACCATGCTTCTGATAGCCCTCATATACCACCCTGTATGAGTCATGTTCATCCTGCCCCTTGCACTCCCTCCTGCGGTTGCCGCCCGATGACTTCTGTACACTCACGCTGCCCTCATTGCCTCTCCTTCCCTCATTTTTTGTCTTGTCACACCATTCCGCTGGACCCCCCGTCCACACCCTTTATCGGCTATGCCGACGGTGCAAGTCGTTACTCCAGGAATCTAGCCTCGGCAGGTTGGGCCATCTTCACCCCCTTGCATGCCCTTGTTCTTTCTAGCGGGGTATGCATTGGTTCTGCCACGAACAATCAGGCCGAATATGATGCAGTGCATGGCCTCTTAGCCGATGTCCTCTTTCATCGCATCCTCCATCTGCACGTTCGTTTGGATTCCCTACTTCTTGTAATGCAACTAAATGGTGTTTATCGTGTGCATAACCTTGTGCTGTTTAGACGCTATTTATGAGTGAAAATCTTGATACGTGCATTTGAAACCATAAATTTCAACCACGTACCTTGAGACCAGAATCACTATGTAGATAGTATTGCAAACCATGGTCTAGATTGGCATTTATCACACACATTTCATACAAGACAATAACATTCATAATCATTAAAAAATTATGCATATCCATAATCTGTGTCGCAAAAACATGTGTTTAGAGTCCATCTACTCTGATACATATGACATGCCCATAGCATGTTACAAAAAGCCCAAAACTGGGGGCACCACTTGCCCCTACATACTTCATAGGGGGCACCACATGCCCCACCCCTAATCACTATCTGGAGGCTCCTGGGCCAATGGCTCTGCCCCTGCAGCATGTAGATCGCGTATAGCCTAACCGGCCATCGCCATGCGCCGCATGACACCTCGCCACTCCGAGGGTAGACCAACACATGGCTCTATGAACTGGTCGTCTAAGTCGTGCCACCCGCGCTCTGATACTCCGGTCAACAACCTTTCACATCTACGGCAGATGTCCTACAGTAGGGCGGCCGCATCCTCATTCTGCGCCGCTCTTGACCCACTTGGACCTGTAGCTCCAGACGCTGCTGGTCGTCCCATATATCCGGCCGGTTTTACCGGTGCTATATCTGCATACCAAAAGTACATGAATCAGTACCATCAATTACTATTCAAAAACTTTAACATGCCCACACAAGAATAGCAATGTGTCACTTACCATCGGGCCCCCAGACTCGACCAGGCGGAAGTGGCAGATCCGGATCTCCACAGTAACTCATCCCACTATAGGGATAGTCATCTATGTACAATGGCATCTGATCCTAATGGGCAAAAAAATCTGGTCGAAACACTCGCCCGACCGCCCCTCCTCCTCCTCTGCACAGTAGTCGTCCCCAACAGCGCATCCTGGGCTCTCTCGGGCCCCCATCTGGAAGTTGTATACGAGCCCTCAAGGTCAGGATCTTCTCAAAGAAGAAGGTGCACAACAAAGTCTCATATGAGCAGTCATGGTTCACCTGCCGCCTACATAGTGACAACTATCGCTTTAGCGACACCAACATCATTTGGGCCCACCCATAGTAGGTCCCACCCAGCACACTTTCCACTATCATCATCTGCCCCCCAGTGATGTGATGGAACGCCTGGATGCCCAGGATTCGCAGCACAGCTGCGGCCACTGCATGGGTTTCTAGCCTCTCTAGATCCCCGATCGGTATTCGAGTCCCCTTAACTTGGAGACCCGGTCGACAATGGCATTCCACGAACTCCATGATATGCCACCCCCGTGGCAACACTGGCTGTGTGTTTCCCACCATCCCCAGTGGTGGGAGACCAGTCAGGAAGTACACATCCTGGACCGTCAGCTCGATCCTGTGCCCCTGCACTACAAAGATCTCCTGATCTGGATCCCAGTAACTAATAGTCCGGGCCAGTAATGGTTCCCTTGCTCTCATCAAAGGGTTCTCCAAGAACTTGAGAACCCCAAATCTGGCCAATACACGACGGACGCCCTGATCCGCCTGGATCTCTGTCCGTAGTTTCCCCAGATCTCTCTCTCTCCAGTTGACCCGTAACTCTGCCATACCTGCACAAACACACTATTTTTGTCATCGTACAGATCGGGAAAACCATAACCAACCACCAAAACCCAACTTCCAGCCATAAAACAACACCAAAACCCCCTCATCTCCTAGGTCGCAGTTTTCTGCTCTTTTCTGGACCAGGTTGCACTTTTTGCCCTGATACCTGCGTCCTAGGTCGCATTTTTTGCCCCAAAAAGTGCAACCTGGCCGTAGAGATGAAGGAGGGGCTGTTCTTGGATTTCTGGGCCCTAAACTGACAATGTAATCCATCAAAATGCAAGAGAAAAGTTAGACCTCTTACCTGCAACTGACGGATCGCGATTCCAACGGTCGGTTTGTCTGCTACGTTCGCCACAAGATTTAGGTCCTTCTCTCCTCTCTACATTCACCACAACAACAATAGCAAATGAGTGATTTTGGAGGGAAAACTGCCTTATTAAAAGAGAACCCATGTTTCTTCTTTTGACTGCTGTGACCACACCGTAGCCCCGTTTGACGAACCGTCTACACCGTTGGAAAGCTCTCACCGAGCCCTCAAATGGGTATCTGTTATTTTTTTGAGATCTGATACTCCACCAGGACACATTTTGTCCAAGAAGGGTCACTTCACCCCTCCTAAAAATCAAATTTCCTCACTTACGACACTTGTACTTGGGCAACCACTGTGCTGGTGTTTCTTGTTCATGTCACCGCGAGTTCCCATCATGTGCTCGCTTCGTCGGTCCCCCATTGCCTCCTTACCGTGCGCACCATCGAGTCGCCCTTGCTTTGTTGTCCGGCCGAGCCGCCCATTCCCTCTGTGGAAAGCTCCGCGCCAGTCCTTTGTACCCCATCGTAGTCCTCCATCCGTCATTTCGTGGTCTCTCTTGTGCCTGCGCACATTGCGGACCTTCGCTCCACCGTCCCCCACCGATGATGTTGTGCCGCCGCTCGCCGTGTCATTTATGCCTTTATGCTCGGAAGAAGGGAAGCTTTCTCCATTACCTACCTTCATACTTCTTACCAAGCCCTTCATTAGTGTCATCTCCGTCCATTTCGCACATTTCTTTCTCTCGTGCCTTAGTTGAAGGTCTCTCATTGCCTCAACTATGGCGGACCTCCTTCTGTCGACATCAGCTCATTCATTTCAGAAGCCAGGTCTAGAGGGTGGTGTACCTTGGTTCCAGCTTCCACTCTTGTTCGGTGCCTTGGATCAGGCAAAGGGATATCTCCTTCCCCTTTGGCTTGATTGTTTCTCCAGCTCCTTTCAGCATGATCAAGATTCGTATACTTGATGGTCCAGTGATCCAGCAGCAGCTCTTGATGATTCCCGGGTGTGTGTGAGATGTTTCAACCCTCATGAGGGGGTGGCCCTGCAGGTAGCCCCCCACATGCCTGGATGACCTCTTCTTTGCAGCCTTCGATGCAGCTCCAGATATTTGATGATGTTGGCCATAGCCACTTGCAGCGCCTCTTTGACTTGCATGTATCAGTCAGATTTTGTGAGCCCTTCCCCATTTACAGGGGGCATTTGGGTTGTATTCGTATCTCATGTACTCAGATATTATTGTACAAGTCCTGGCTGTTATCCCAGGCACAGCATGTATGTGGGATTCCTCATTGTATTTTTTATCTGGCTCATGATTATGCCAGCTGTACTTTATGGTTCGGTCCCTTGTTTACTAGACACACTATTATTTTGTACTTTGTCTCGGCGGGCATAGGTATGCCTCCCCCGCCGCCTTCAGCACAGGTACCCTCTCATAAAAAGAGACTTGTTGCACCTGCAAGTCTCGTCTCCTCAGGGTCTAGTCCTTCAGCACACTATCTACCTTACATTTCTCTCTCTGACATCCCTTTTGATGTCTAGTGATTGTGTTCTTACAATGTACTTCGGTCATACGATTTTCTCATGACACTCGCACGCTGGGGGGCAATCTGTTACACCATTTTTTGGTCATCTAAACTATTATCATTAGATGGACCCAAGTACACCATGTAAGACCAGTTTTACCCTAAGTAAAACTGCTTTCACTATGTTAAAACAGGAAACCCCAAAAGGAAATATTAAACAAACCCATATTTGTTTGATTTTTCTCATGAAATAATTAATTAAACCATAATTTAATTATTATTCCCAGTCATGTTTAACCCAAAATCAAAGAAATTAATTAGATAAACCTTTATTTATCTTATTATTTTCTAGGAATAATCATTTAAACCTTTTTTAGATGATATTCCTTGTTAAATATGACCAAATCACCCATAAATAATTAAATAAATCATTATTTATTTAATTATATTTCAACCACTTCCTTAAATAATTAAATAAATCATTATTTATTTGATTATCTTCTAACCGCTGCCTTAAAAAGATAAATAAATCATTTATTTATTTATTTTTGACAAATTAAGGGATTTGACCCAAGTCGAATACCTTTTCCCTCCAACAAATATAATAAAATATTCCATAAAAAGTGGATCTAGATCTGGTTAACCCATGCACCAAGATCTAGAATGACCCAATATTTTGTTATAAATAGGAGGGTTTTTCCTACCATTCCTCACCTTTTTTTGCCTATTAGATCACTCTGGATCTATACACTTGGTCACATATCTCCATCTTTTGCTCCCATTGAGCTCTACTCTTTGCATTGGGTTTTCTACATCAACTAAAGAGAGAAATATTAGATCTAAAGTGCTGAGGACTTCCAAGAACCCATCCCACTGAGAGGAATTGGATACTCCTTCTGGTTTTCCTCCCAGCTGCCCCATTAATACAAAAAAATCTTTCAAAAATTGTTCTTGTCTTGTCTATTGGTATATGGAGCAGACCCTTACTTTTACTGCTTAATGTCTTTCCATGCATAGATCTCGTGTTTTGCAGCTCTGTTCTTGTTTAACTAACTGCAGATCTGAAGATATTGGCAGCCACTTTTGTTGTTAGGGCTATTAGTTATGCGTAGCTAAAGTGGTCCTTTTTCGTACACTTCGACAAGGGATTCATACTAACACACACAACTAGCCCAATCTGCATCTATATATGCTAACAATGTGAAGTCTTTTTCTTTCATATACGATAGGCCATAATGTGTCGTTCCTTGCAGATATCTAAATATCCTCTTGATTGGTAGCAAGCAATTTTGTTTTAGTGTTGCTTGATATCTTTCCACAAGTCCTACTACCAACATAATTTCTGGTCTAATTGCAGTTAGGTATAGTAGAATTCCTATCATAGATCTGTAATGTCTTTGATCTACATCTACAGATCCATCATCAACACATAGCTTGCATCCAATGATCAGGGGAGTTGACACAGGTTTGCAGTATTCCATCTAGAATCTTTTCAACATGTTTCTTAAGTATTTTTCTTGCAAAATGAATATTCTTGTGTTCTTTTGTAGAATTTGAAGTCTTATGTAGAAGATAAGTTCTCCAATCATAAACATCTCAAATTATCACTTCATCTCTTTTGAAAATCCTTTTGCTAAATCATATTTGTTGCTACCAAACATGATGTCATATCCATATACTACTACAATTAAGAATTCATTTTCATCAGCCTTTATGTACAGATTGTTGTCTACTCCTCCTTTCTTGAAACCTTGTTTTTGTAAGTATTTGTCTACCCTAGAATTCCATGCACATGGAGATTTTTTGAGACCATATAAGGCTTTATTTAATATGCACACATAGTCGTGTTTATATGTTAAGTAAAATCCTTCAGGTTGTTCCATGTAGATTTCTTCCTCTAGATCTCCATTCAAGAAAGCAAACTTCACATCCATTTGATATACCTTGAAATCATGTTAGCATGCAAAATCCAAAAACATTCTGATTGCTTCCATTCTTGCTACAGCGGAAAACGTTTCATCATAATCAAGTCCTTCAATTTGATAGTATCCCTTGTATACAAGTCTAGATTTATTTCTGATTACCTGATCTTGTTCATTCATCTTATTCTTGAATATCCACTTTGTGCCAATGACATTTTTCCTAGTGGGTCTTGGAATTAACTCCTAGGTCTTTTTCTTCTCAATTTGGTCTATTTTTTCATTCATATAATTTACCCAATTTTTGTCTTTGTTGGCTTCATCGAAATTATTTTCTTCTATCTGTGACACCCTTAGTTTGGACTCCTACACTCTTGTCTCCAATGATTTGATCTTCTGGATGGTTCTTTTGAGTGTGTCCTGAGGGTCCTTTTGAGTTTAATTCAATATCTGTTGTTGTCTTACTTTTTTCTTCATTTTCTTGATTCTCATCGTCATGATCATCTGGAGGATTGGCACAGCTTGTGCTTTTGGTTCTGTTTGGCAGATCTTCATCGAATCTCACATGAATGTTTTCCACAGTTTTATGCAGCCTTTTGTTGTAGCACATGTATCCCTTACTCTTGGATGCATATCACAAAAATATTCCTTCATCCTCTCTTGCATCATACTTCCCCAATTTTTCATCATTATTCTTTATGAAACATTAGTTTACAGAGACACTAAAGTGATTGATTGATGTCGGTTTCCCATGTCGCAATTCATATGGAGTCTTGTCACTATTTGGTCTAAGATGAGCTTTGCTAAGAATATGAACAACTATGTGTACTGCTTCTACCCACTCGGTTTGGGGAGTGTTACATTCTTCAATGATGGCTTTGGCAATCTGTTGTACTAACCTGTTTTGCCTCTCTACCACTCCATTCGGTTGTGGTGTACCTGTAATTGTGGACTGTTGCTTTATCCCACATTGTTTCACAAAATTTTGTCACTGTCCCTACAATCCTCATCCCTAACATTGGAGGCTCATTTATGTGACCAAAATAAAGTGTCATGCCTTGCAAAGACCATCATTGCATCCCTTTCCATGAGCACAACATTCCTTCTGTTAGCAATTTCCTGAACAGACCATTAGAAACATCTGTTTTTGGCTTGGTGCTAGTAGACCATTATGCCCTTACATCGATCGGGAAACTAACACTGGGCCCCACACCTATTGGCACTCTATCTCAGTGAGCTACCTGCGCCAACCTATTTATGGATATTTTGTTTTAAATAGAGGTGAAGTTTCCATCATAACAAACTTCGTGGGCGATTCATCTAGAGTGGTTCAACTGAATAACCACGGCCTTCCTCGTTTGGCCTCTTGTTTCCACCTTTTGGGGAAACCTTCCAAGGGATAAGGCCTCCCTTCCACTATTGTAGGGATCCTGTTGGGTGTGGAATTTTATTATCTTGTTTGTTTTGTATCACAGCATTGGATCCCTGTACCTTAATGGGGTGGCAATGCCGCCCATAATTAAATGCTACCTGGAGGATCCAGGGGGGGCGGGGGGTCTCGGTTTACATCTGTTTTTAGGCCCCCAAAGCTAAAAACATATGTAAAATTTCGTTGTAAAAGTATAGTAATTTCTAGTCAATCTGAGATGTTCATTAGGTGGATGATCTGATAGTAGAAGTTATGTTTAGTTTAACGTTTTTTTCCTTAGAAGGCAACCCCTCACATGTATGAGGGCATTGTATTGTGGATGTGTATTATATGTGTATTCTCAGAGCGATAAATAGATAGGGAGACTGTGAGAGAGAATAGAGGATATTACAGTGGATCTGATGTAGGTTGCGTCTCTTCATTTTTTTGGATAATAGAAATGGACTGGTTGTTCGGGGTGGACGTAACCCAAACTGGGTGAACCACGTATATCTATGTCTCTCTAGTTCTATGTGTTCTATGTGATTTTGTTTTTCGCATATTTTATGTGTTGCATTGCTCTGTAATATATAATTTTCTAACAACTGGTATTGGAGCCGAAGGTCTATTTTGCTGATAAACTCGTACGAAAGAAGGGTTCCTGGTTCGAGTGGAGCAATGGCGGAAGATGGTAAGTTTAGGGTCAAGAAATTTAGGGTTCTGGAAGATGCAGATGGAATATTATTTGTATAAAAAATATCTGTACCTACCATTGAGTGCAAAAACAAAGAAGCCGATGGCTATGAAAGATGCAGAATGGGAGATTATTGATAGAAAGGCACTCAGAACAGTACGGTTGTGCCTCGCGGTGTCGGTAGCCTTCAATATTTCAAATGAAAAAACAAGAGAGGGTAAAATTAAGGCATTGGCGAAACTATATGAAAAAACCTCGGCCTCAAGCAAGGTATTTCTCATGAAACATTTATTTAATATGAAGATGTTAGAAGATGGATCTGTTGCAAACCATTTAAATGATTTTAGTACAATTACTAGTCAATTAAATTTTGTAGGGGTAAAATTTTATGATGAAGTTAGGGATCTTTTATTTCTGTGCTCATTGCTAGAAAGATGGAATGGTTTAGTTATGACCATTAGTAACTCTGTCTCTAGATATAGTACTTTAAATTTTGATGATGTTGTCGGTGCTATCCTTAGCGAGGAAATGTGACAGAAAAGCTCTGGTGAGACATCGGGTAATTATTTTAGTGCAGATTCTAGAAGAAGAAGAATGGAAAGAATAAAGAGCTCAGTATATCGCAGTAAATCAAGGAAAGGTAGATCCAAATCCAGATTGGAGATAGTGTGCTGGAAATGCAGAAAGAAAGGACACCTAATGAAAGACTATAGATCTCGGAAGGGAAAAGAAGGAGACACACATCAAGAAAACAATCATGAAGCAAATGTGACAGCTGATGTGTTACAAGATGCTTTGATTATTTCTTTAGAAAATGTTACTGATTCTTGGGTTTTAGATTGAGGGGCCTCATTCCATGCCACACCTGATAAGAAATATTTTCATGACTATGTTCAAGGAGATTTTGGACAAGTTCGTTTGGGTGATGATAAAACTTGTAAAGTTGTTGGAATGGGTAAGGGTCTTGTAAAACGAGAGAAAGGAAACCAATGCCTATTAAAGGAGGTAATGCATGTTCTAGATCTGAAGAAAAATATGATTTCAACAGGGAAGTTAGGCAGTGAAGGTTGTGTGACAACTTTCACAAATAAAACTTGGAAGGTCACCAAAGGAGCCCTGGTAATAAAAAAAAAGTGAAAAGGTTGGTACATTTTATTTATGCAATGGTATTTCTAACTCTGTTAATGCTTTAACTTCCAAAGGAGCAGATGAAGCATTATGGCATCATAGGCTCGGACACATGAGTGAGAAGGGGATGAAGATTCTTCATTCTAGAAATTTGTTGCCGGGTTTGAAGAATGTTTTTTTGGATTTCTGTGAGAATTGTATTTATGGAAAACAGAAGAGAGCCATATTTCTCAGAGTTGGGGAAGAAAAGAAGAGCAAAAAATTAGAGCTTGTGCATACAGATGTATGGGGACCTGCTTAGGTATCATCTTTTGGTGGCTCTCGTTATTATGTTACTTTTATTGATGATGCAAATAGGAAAAATTGGATTTATTGTATTCAGAATAAATCTGATGTATTTGATACTTTCAAGAAATGGAAATATTTGGTTGAGATTGAGATAGGAAATAATTTGAAGTGTCTCAGATCAAACAATGGAGGTGAATATTGCCGCAAATACTTTGATAGGTACTGTTTACAGCATGGAATTCATAGAGAGAAGACAATTCCTAGAACACCACAAGAAAATGGCGTGTCAAAAATAATGAACAAAAAAATCATGGAGCATGCAAGGTGCATGCGATTGCATGGAGGATTGCCTTTACAATTGTGGGCAGATGCTGTAGATATTGTTGTTTATCTAATAAATAGAGGGCCTTCAAGTTCCTTGGATTGTGGTATTCCATAGGAAACATGGATAGGTAAAAAGGTAAACTACTCTTTTTTAAAGCCTTTTGGCTGTGAGGCCTTTGTCCATATTAATATATAAAATAGAACAAATCTTGAGGAAAAATAAGAGAAATGTAACTTTATTGGATATGGTGTTAACGATTTTGGTTATCGCTTATATGATTATGAAAATCACAAAATCATTAGGATCAGAGATGTAATATTTAACGAAAAGGTATTGTATAAGAATCAGTTGCAGGAAAAGAAATAGGAAAAAGAAAATGAAGAATACATAGTTCTTGATGAGATCACAGAAAAAGTAAAGGTGCCGAATAATAATAACAATCAACAGCCACAAAAAAAGCAACCACCACAACAACAACATGCACCTCAAACACTTGAAAGCAGTGCCAGAAGATCTACCAAGATAAGTAGACCCCCTAAATGATACTCTCCTTCATTATATTATTTATTGTTGACTAATTCTAGTGAACCCGAATGTTATGAAGAAGCAATGTAGGTTGAAACTAGGAAGAAGTGGGAGCTAGCCATGGAAGAAGAGATGGAATCCCTAATGCATAACCAGACTTTGGACTTAGTCAGGTTTCCTGCAGGTAAAACTACACTACATAATAAATGGGTTTACAGGCTGAAGGAAGAAGATGGAGGAAAACAGAGGTACAAAGATAGACTTGTGGTGAAGGGGTTTTCACAAAAAAAAGGTATTGATTTTCATGAAATATTTTCTCATGTTGTTAAGATGACTTCAATTAGAACTATTTTAAGTCTTGTAGCAGCGGAAGATTTGAATCTTGAATAGTTAGATGTAAAGACAGCATTTCTCCATGGAGATTTGGAGGAAGAGATCTATATGCAGCAACCAGAAGGATATGCGGTCAAAGGGAAGGAAAAATTAGTGTGCAAGCTAAAGAAGAGCTTGTATGGCTTAAAATAGGCTCCAAGGCAGTGGTATCTAAAATTTTACAAGTTTATGTCTGAACAAGGTTATACTAGATGTCACTTTGTTCATTGTGTTTATCTGAAAAAACAAAATGATGGCAGCTACATTATATTGTTATTGTATGTAAATGACATGCTTGTTGCAGGGTATAACATGTAGGAAATAAATGTTCCGAAAAGAAAATTGGTAAATTCCTTTGCAATGAAGGATTTGGGAGTTGCAAAACAAATCATTGGTATGAGAATAACTAGAGATAGGAAAAATTGCAAATTAACACTGTCTCAGAATGAGTACATACAAAAGGTGTTGAAAAGATTTAATATGCAGAATGCAAAACTAGTTAGTACACCTTTTTCTAGCCATTTCAAACTTAGTAAGGAAATGTGCCTCAAGGCCCAAGAAGAAATGGACTATATGTCTAAATTTCCATATGCATCAGCAGTTGGAAGCTTAATGTATTCAATGGTCTGCACAAGGCCTAATATTGCACATGCAATGGGAGTTGTAAGTAGGTACATGAAAAATACACAAAAATAACATTGGATGGTAGTGAAATGGATTCTCAGATACTTGAGAGGTACCACAAATCAATAATTATGCTTTGGTGGTTCAAAAATTTCTCTACAGGGATATGTTGATGCAGATATGGTAGGTGATGGAGATAACAGGAGGAGCATTACAAGATATGTATTTACTATAGGTGGAATAGCTATCAGTTGGGTTTCAAAAATCCAAAGTGTTGTTGCACTTTCAGCACCAGAAGCAGAGTATGTTGCTGCTAGAGAGGCTAGTAAAGAAATTATTTGGTTACAAAGGTTTATGTATGAATTGGGTAAGAAGCATGATATGGGCACATTATACAGTGATAGCGAAAGTGCCATTCATCTTGCAAGGAACTCAACATTTCTTTCTAGGACTAAAAACATACAGCTCAAGTACCATTTCATACGACCAGTATTGGAAGATGGACAGTTGAAGCTGGAAAAGATACACAGTAGCCAGAATCCTGCAGATATGCTAACAAAAGTTGTAACTAGGGAGAAACTGATATTATGCTCAGTTTCAATTGGTCTTTAAGGATGACTATGAAGATGAGAAACAACCAAGTCCAAAGAGGAATCACTGTCCAGCAAATGAAGCAGTGGTGGACTTGCTACAATCAGTCTCCAAGTGGGAGATTGTTGGGTGTGGAGCTTGATTATCTTGTCTATTTTGTATCACGACATTGGATCCATGTACCATAATAGGGCGGAAATTCCACCCATAATTAAACACTGCCTGGGGGGTATAGGGGGGACAAGGGGTCTCAATTTACATCTGTTTTTAGGCCCCTGAAGCTAAAAACAGATGTAAAATTGCCTTGTAAAAGTATAGTAATTTCTAGTCAATCTAAACTGTTCATTAGGTGGATGATCCGACGATAGAAGTTATCTCTAGTTTAGGGTTTTTTCCCTAGAAGGAAACCCCTTGCATGTATGAGGGCATTGTATTGCAGCTGTGTATTGTATGTGTATTCTTAGAGTGAGAAACAGATAGGGAGACTGTGAGAGAGAACAGAGGATATTACAGTAGATCTGTTGTAGGTTGTGTCTCTTCATTTTGCTGGATAATAGAAAGGAAGGACTAGTTGTTCGGGGTAGATGTAGCCCAAACTGGGTGAACCACCTATATCTGTGTCCTAGTTTTATGTGTTCTGTGTGCTTTTGTTTTCCACATATTTTATGTGTTGCATTGCTCTGTAATATATAATTTTCTAGTAGATCCAAACATCCTCCTCTCCCTCTACACATATAGCAATCTTCCATTGATGTGCTACTGAAGTGAACATATTATAGATGAAAAGTTGAAGATATTTCTATACATTTTGTGAGAAAAGATAGAATGGAAGAGACCCTCATTTACAGATCTTCGACTTGTGTCTTCATCCCGTCTGAATTCTCTGACGATTCATGGACAACGCTTTGACAGTACCCCACTGAAGGAGGCTGCGACGTCAAGGCTTTAGTTGTAACTCTTTCTTCTATTAATACATATACATGACTATTGTCTAGTTCCCATCTTGTGTTAATGTGTTTTATTTGATGCAATATTCTTAACCCTCCTTGACTAGATAGTAATTATGAATCAGATTATTGTTTCATATGTTGCTCTTGTTTTCTGATCTTCGTGCAGGTATCCAAGCATCGTTGTGAAAGGATCGTGACCCGCCGAGACAAGAATCAAGAGGCCACTACCATGACAACCACAACAATAGTGTTGGACTCCAGGTAGGTTGATGTACCTCATATTTTCATTCATTAATTAGGAACCTTCACTCTAGATTGTCTCTATCCGTAGAGAGGATTTATCTGCATAAAAAATTGGCGATTCCACTGGGGATCAGTGTGAGTTTGTCATTTCGCCCTTATTAAGTTGACTTCAGTAGTTTTATTTCTTGTCTATATTTTTTGATTTTCTTGGCTATCTGGAATCATCCTGTTAAGCTCCAGACTGTCAAGATTGACCTTTCCTCATTGGTTTTCCCATTCTCCCATAGATATTCGGCTTGGCATGTTTTTTTTTAACAGTGGCACCAATTGGTGCTTGTTGCTTTTGTTGCAGTAGTGCTAACCCATGTTTGGTGCAGATTACCAACTTACAGTCACGTCGAACCCTGTAGGGTTTGGTCTAACCTCCCTGTTGAGTTTTTGGTCAGTTTTGCTTGACTCTGGTTTGTTTTTGGCTTGCAATTGGTCTTTTTTGAGTTGTTTTGACTGCTTTAGGCTTTCTCTTCCTATATTTTTGTTTATTTTCCTATCAGTGCAGTTCATAGCCCTAGGGTTCTAGGTGTATTTCACTCACTGAACCTTCTGGTTGAAGGTCGAGACTTTTAATTTTTGTCAATTCAATTCCTTGATCAGTTTCCTGAGCCTTTCTTGATCCTTTGAGTTTTGGTTTGTTGAACAATTAATTTGTTTTTTTTTTTACTCTCTATCTCTTCGTTTTCGAGCATAGATTACATTGCTCATTTTGGGTCGTTTAGAAGGCTTTCACTTTGCTTGAAACAATGAAACATTGGTCTGAGTGCTTTCTGTGTTTGTATTTATTTCCTTGAATGATTCATTTTAGCTCTCTACATTTGCAATACTCAAAACTATTGTTTTCTTTGTTTTTTAATGTAATCAGTGCATTGTGCGCTTCATCTCATTGAAAAATAAAAAAAATTACATCCTTTCATTTGCATCAGAAATGAAAAAGTATTTCGCATAACTAGCGCTTGCATCTAGGAAAGAGTTTTCATTTCCTTTTTGATTGTATTAGATGCATTAGGAGACTTCTTCGTATGTTTTCTATGTTTGTTTCTTTTTGAAATATCTCTATCCTTTTCATAGTTAACACTCATCTAATGGAAAATGGTGTTCTATTGGATATAGCTTTCATTTAGGAAATTCGACATCACAATTTAGTAGGGAATTGAAACTGAAACGCTAATTCAAGATCAACTGTAAAATCAATTGAATTAACCTAAGGAAGCATTGGAACCTAACAAAAACATTTTTAGTGGTCTAGGCTAGAGATGTGTTTCGGCATCTTTAAACCTAGTAGCTGTCATTCACAATCTCGCTTTAGACAATGCTAGTAGTTGTCATTCTGCACCCATGGTTTCCACTTAGACATTTGATGAACACATGTTGTATATTCACCGACGGTATGCTCCCTCTCCGAAGGATCAACATCAGAACTCTCAGGGTTCTCAGCAACCTCAAGCTCCTATCAATCCTCCACATCATTATGATGTCTAAATCAACCCCATCTATTTGCCTCCTGTTGATCCAAACCAAGTTTCTTATTTGCCTCCGGTTGATCCTTATCGGACCATCCCTCATCAAGGGTTGGTGATACAAGGACAACTCTCTGGTCCACAAGGACAACCCCTTCCGGGACAACCTTTGATCTAGCATGGACAACCTTATGGTCTTCAAGGGCAACCCTTACAGGGTCAATCTTCGGTCCCACAACCCTATCGTCCTTCTGGTCAACCTTAGTATCAATATCAAATAGTTGCATATTACATTCCAGGGGGGAAAATCTATCTTCCATAAGGACAACTTCTTGCACAACAACAGTAGTGATACATTTAGTATGTCCAAAACTTTTTAAAACAAGGACAACCCTACGGTCTTGCTCTGGGTCAACCTTTTCATTAGGGACAACCTAGTTTATCACAACCATCGGGCCAACCTCTTCCATAAGGGTAGCATGGTGACCCTCAGTATCTAGGCCAACCTGCTCCA
The DNA here is from genome assembly GCA_034641835.2 of Pinus albicaulis. Taxonomy (NCBI): domain Eukaryota; kingdom Viridiplantae; phylum Streptophyta; class Pinopsida; order Pinales; family Pinaceae; genus Pinus; species Pinus albicaulis. Next base: position 408,061,090 of record CM076584.1, on the reverse strand, counting down.
TAGGGGCAGCCTACCCAACCCTAGAAGCTGGTTCAACCTATACAAAAGCCAGCTCAATCTGTTCAGCAGTCAGTTCAACCTCCTCAACAGCTGGTTCAACCTATTTATCCTACATATCAAGGTCCGCCTGCTCAGTAGGGTTTGACTGCTCATCAAGGTCCACTTGCTCAGCAGGGCCCTCCTACTCAGCAGGGTCTTCTTGCTCAACCTTAAGGCACTTATTACCCTCCTCAAGGCCAGTATCAGTCGTTATGTATTGTTCCCCAATGTTTCACTTATTACCCTCAAAATTAATCCCAGTTGGTGTAAAATAAACCTCAAGGCAATGCTTACATTCTGCAATAGAATCCATACGTTGTCCAACAAGGGCCTCAGTGGTATGCTCAAAATCAATATCCTGGTCCTCAACCTCAGTATGGGCTGAATTATCAGGCGTATAACCCCTATGGTCAGAATCCTCCATGACAAAACATATGGGCGTAGAATTTCTCTCAGACTGGGTGAAATGTTAACATAGGTCCTTATTAAAGGCCTCTAATGCCTTTCTATCCTCAATTACCATTTCTCACGTTGGAACTACTCGATGTGTCAAAGCTTACGAATGATCAGATTCTTCATAACCCATATTGGCCTCTAGTTCCAACTAAGATTCCTAGTGATTGTCCTAAGTTTGCGGGCAAGTCCAGAGAAGACCCCCAAGCCCATGTTAAGACTTACCACTTGTGGTGTTCCTCTAACTCTTGGGTTAAAAATTCCATCCGACTCCATATTTTCCAATAGAATCTTACTAGTGTCATTGCAAAGTTGTACATCAAATTATCTCGTGGCATTTTAAAAGATTTAAACTCTTTAGACATAACATTTCTTACCGATTTTCAGTTACCGATTTTCTATGAGTCTCGGACACACCTCCTCATGTCCTTGAAACAGGACTAAGCTACTCACATCTCGAATCATATTAACAAATGTAGGTGTCGTCGTCACTTGATTAAGTTTGATATTCTTGATCAACTTCTAACTGATTGGTTCACTACCGCCTTTGTCAATCAAATTTCTAAAGACATAGCTATGGGGGCATGTGTAACCGAAGAACAGGTCATTGCTCGTGCCTAGTACCTTAATCTCGTGTACTCTCAGTCTGGAACATTGTATGATATCTTTCCTGATGCCCCTCGACCTGGAACTTCTAAAGCACCAAATACCTCATATGTTGATGGTATTATTGGTTTTGTGTCTCAGACTTCTCGGAAGTCTTCTCCCTCAAATCCTGGAAAGCAATAATCTAATCCTTCCAATGATGCTGCTTATTAGCCCACCCCGAATTCTGGTAAAACTGCAGAAGTCAATGTCGTTCGATCCAATCCGGCGGATAAAACTTCCAAGGGGAAAAATAAGGGTAAAGGTAAGGCCAAAGCCGATACCCCCAAACCAGATTCGTCAAAATATCGTGCTGATGATGGTTAATAGCGTAAACCGAAGTAGCCTTGTTTGATTTGTGACGAAGACCACTACACCAAGGACTGTCCTCGACGGGCCGAAGTAAGTAGATTCATCAAAGGCACCCAGGGAACTACGGTTGTTCTTAAAAAACCTTTTCCATCTCAGAAGACCGATATGGTATAGAAACCTCAATCCTCTGCCCCATTTGGCTCTCAGGTGTTCATGATGAATGGTTCTGCATCTATCTCTATTTCTACTTGGTCGAAAGATTATACCAAATCACGTCAGCCAACAGGGAAAGAGATCACTGATGGTCCTCCTCATTTTCCTTCTTCTAGCCCTCTTTAGATTAAAAGACCTAGTGTTGAGCCCGTTGTATGGAAACCTTCCAAAGCTATACTCGGCAAGTCTTCTTACAATCCAAATGCCCGTGCTGCTCAACATTATAGTATGGCACCATCTGCAATGTCTAAATTAAAATTACTTTAGATTTATTTGTCCCAACAGAAGGCTTTTCTCTCTGCGATTGGCGGGGTTGATCCTGCTGATACTAGCCTTCTTGCTTTCGATTTAGAGAATTTTGTTCCACGGCTCTCGCACGAAATTGTGCTCATCATACAAGTTGGTATTAATGGTCTCAAAATCCATCGAGAAGTTGTGGATGAGGGTGCGTCTACATGAATCATGTCATCTTCTTGCTGGAAAGCCATTGGTTCTCTAGCATTAACTTCATCACCAAATTCCCTTGAAGCATTTGATGGAAGGGAATCAAAACCTTTAGGTGTTATCGCTAGTTTACCGATTACCTTGAAAGGGAGGACAACCAATGTCAAGGTAGAAGTAGTTGATGCTAAGCTCAATTATAATATTCTCCTCAGTCACAGTTGGACTCAGGCCATGCTGTGCATTCTGTACACTCTCTTTCGTGTCCTGAAATTCCCACATGAAGGAAATATTGTTACTGTTGATCAATAAATTTTTTCACCTCTTATTTCAAGAACAACGTTACGTATGTGGATCAGATTCCTACTCCTTATGAGAGCATTGGGTTGGGTCTCTTCAAAGATCCTCCCCTCGTGGGTATTTTTCCCCTTCCCCCACCCAAAACTGTTAAGATCAATATGATCTCTTGGTCTGACGATCCATGGATCATCCCTTCGCCTGAACAGATTGATTCTTTCAGAGATTCGATGTCGTTGAGTCCGATCGAGATTGACTATTGTGAACTCATTGTGGCTTCGGAACCTCCATCTTCTGATAATGCTCCTTTGAGCATGTCTCTTGACACTTATTCTCAATCCCCTTGGCTCAGTGATTCAGATTCGTCTGATCCCTTGAAAGATACATTTCCTTCCGATGAAGTCATCATGGAAGCTATGTCTTTTGAGGATCTTCCATGGGATGATAATCATCATCGTTCCTCATTCATGCCTGATCTTGAGGCCATGTCTACATGTCTTGAGAGGTTTGCATATTAGGTTCCTTCTCCTCCACTTAAAACTCCTATTCTGACACATGAATTTTTTACAGAGGGTAACTTGAGTAAAATTACACAAATGATACCTATCGACATCTCTGTGAAACCAAGAATCGTCGAGAACATCCATATCAGGGTCACCTGTTCTTCCGATGAAGTCTAGGTTTATACTATCCTTTTCCATGAGTTCCACGACATATTTTCATGGTCCTTCAAAGAAATTCCTTAATTCGATGCCAAGATAGTAGTGCATGAGATTCCTACCTACCCTGGTTCGAAGCTTGTTCGTCAGTGATTTCGTCCTATGCACCCTTGAAAAGCTGCTGCCATTAAAAGTGAAGTTGAAAAACTTCTCAACGCTGGTTTCATCTACCTGATTCCCTTGACAGAATGGGTCTCCAACATTGTCCCTATAGATAAGAAACAGGGTACCATTCGGATCTATGTTGATTATCGTGACATCAATTGGGCCTGTCCTAAGGATAATTATCCTACTCCCTTTATCGATAAGATCATTGATGACTGCACTGGGAATGAGATATTTTTCCTCATGGACAACTTTTTTGGCTATAACCAGATTAAAATTCTTCTAACTGATTAGCATAAGACTTCATTCATTTATCCTTGGGGTACTTTCGTGTACAAGAAAATCCCTTTCGGCTTGAAGAATGTTGGGGCCACATTTCCGCGAGCGATGTCATATGCTTTTCATGATATTAAGCACATCATTCAGCCTTATGTAGATGACCTTTTGGCTCATTTAGCTAAGCGTATGGACCATCTTGGCCATCTTCATCAGATATTTTTTCATTTCTAACACTATAACATCCGGATAAATCTACACAAATGTGTCTTCTGCGTCGATTCCGGTGGAATATTGAGGTTTATCGTGTCTGAAGACGGGATTTGCCTTGATCCGCTCAAATTCAAGGCTATCATTAATCTCTCCTCTCCATCCTCATTACATCAGCTACAAGGTCTATAGGGGAAGGATAATTTTTTATGTCGTTTTATACCTAACTATGCCAAAGTGGGTAAAGGATTCATGCGATTACTAAAGCAGGGCATCCCTTTCATTTGGGATGAGATCGTCTGGTAGTATTTTGATGCTTTGAAGACGTTGCTTGTTAACGCTCCTCTGTTGCGTCCTCTAAACTATCATCGTGATTTTTCACTCTATTTAGCTGTCGCTTTCAGTGCGATTTCCATGGTTCTAGTTCAAGATGATGATGATGGTGATGAGCATGTTATCTACTACCTCTCTCGTAACCTTCTCGATACCAAAATTCACTATGCCCATGTCAAGAAGTTAGCATTAGCTATGGTTCAAGTAGCTCAACGTTTTCATCATTATATTATGTTGTGTACTGTGACTGACATTTCTGAATGTAAACCCATGACTTATATATTGTATCGAAAATTAATGGGGGGGAAATAATCAAAGTTGATTGTTATCCTCCAAGAGTTTGATTTGGAATTTACTACTGCCAAGTCGAAGAAATCACTTGTCTTTGTCGATCTGATTTGTTCCCTCCCCTCTGACTCCACTCCATCTGGTTCTGAAGAATGCATTCGAGACAATTCGCTTTTTCTGATTAGCACCCTCGATCCTTGGTATGGTGATATCATCGTATATCTTCAGACTTCCACTTTTAGATCTAATTTAATGAAGGATTCTCATTGACGCATCCGCCATCAATTGCAACATTATTATATAGTTGGAGATACACTCTATCGCGCTGGAGTAGATTCCATTCTCCACCAGTGTTTGACACTTGAGGAGGCTAAGAAATTTTTGAATGATTGTTACATTGGCGCCTGTTGTGGTAACATGTCTGGTTATGACACTGCATAGAAGATTCTTCATGCTGGGTATTTCTGGCCCTCTATGTTCAAGGACTAGATTTTCTCTGTTCGTAGAAGTCATGATTTCCAGATCTATTAGGGCAAGATGCGATTGCTACCTGCACATCTCCACCCTGTCATTACCGTTGGTCCCTTTGCGAAGTGGGGCATCAATTTTTATGATGTGTGTCCCTCACTCGAGTAGTGGCCATGCTTATATTATCATAGTCGTTGACTGCTTCACCAAATGGTCTGAAGCAATGCCTAAACTTTCCACCGATGGTAAGACAGTAGCTCAGTTCATATTCAATCACATAATTTCTAGGTTTGGTGTCCCTGAAGCCATAGTTACCAATCATGGTTCCCATTTTTGGCATTATATGGTAGCACAATTGACTTCCAGGTTGGGCTTGTGTCACGATAGCTCAACACCGTACTATTGTTAGGCCAATGGCCAGGTTGAAGCTGTGAAAAAAGTTCTTGTCACCATGCTTCAACGTACGATTGGGATGCACAAATCCAACTAGAATCTTATGTTATTTTTGGCTCTCTGGGTGTACCGAACCATAGTCAAGGATGTGACCAGATTCACTCCATTCCATATTGTTTATGGTTTGGAAGCTACCCTTCCGATTGAGTGTGAAATACCTTTGCTCAGGTTGGCTGTTGAATTACTACCAAAAACTTCCCCTAAAGAAGAGCACCTTCTCTACTTAGAAAGGTTGGATGAAACTCGCTGCTTTGCTACTTTCATCATCGAGGCATAGAAGAAGCGAGTGAAAGCTCATTTTGACCCGTCAGTTTCCCCTCGCTCCTTTGTAGAAGGAGACCTCATCCTCTTGTATGACCAAGCTCATGATAAGTTGGGGGTAGGCAAATTTCAACCCATGTGGTATGGGCCCTACATTGTTAATCGTGTTTTGGAGAATGGGGCCTATGAGCTCATCGATCACGAAGGTCATCCTTTAGATCAGCCCATAAATGGGTTGTATCACAAAAAATATTATGCATGAGTCATTCGTGCATGTTTTGTGTACATAAGCGTTCTTTTAATTTTTGTACATTTTTGGCTTGGTGTGTTTTGCGAGCGTCTTCCTACTTATTGGGTTTTTTCTTATTGTGCATATGTCTATTACCCCTTATGTCGGTTTCATGGATGGTGCTTTCCGCAGTACCCAGAGCTTCTCTTCATCAGCCTGGGTGATTTATGATCCTATTGGTGAGTTGATATATCTACAAGGTATTTTTCTAGGATGAACTACAAACAATGTCGCTGAGTATAGTGTTGTTATTGAACTGTTAACCGAGGTGATTACCCTCGGCATTAGTGCATTGGTTGTAAATCTAGACTCAAAGCTTGTTGTTCTTCAAATTAATGGGCATTATTCAGTTAGAAACCCTCACATTTTAAGATTCTATTTACGTGTTCGTTTGCTGGAAAGACATTTTGATTATATCACATATCACCATATTCCAAGACAAATGAATGCATTAACTGATACAATGGCTAACATTGTATTAGATAAACATTTGCATAGTTTGTAAAATCATCATCACATGAAAGACTCATATCAGATAGGAAGATATATATATATATATCGAAAATTTGCATCAGTGTGCACAATAAGTTTCAAAAAATATGTGTGTTTCTGTTACATCCTGAGACATCATGTCTCTCAATATATATATATATATATATATGCAGAAGTAAATCCTAGGTGTCTAATCGGTGTGATAATAATGATAGCATGTCACTTCCCATACAAGTTGCCTCAGCAAGTGGTTTACTTGGTTTGACACCCCTACAGTGTGTCTCTGGTATGCACAAGGAACATCATCGAATCACGCATAGTCCGGAACTCCACCAGAGATCCCCTCTAGGTTGCACACGATTTCTTCCTCCTCGCCTCCCTCACCATGAGGGGAAATATCAAAGTTGCAAGGGATTTTCCTCACTATTGGAGACATGCCTGTAGGTATTTTTGGTCCAAAATTTGCATAACACATGGATTTAATGTCAAAACATACATTACAAAAAAAATCATAATACTCATAAAAATAAAAAATGAGTCTTACCAAGTGCTTCATCCCAATCCTCTCCTTTTGGGAGTGGGAGGTCTAGATCACCAGTGAAATCTATGCCAGAGTAGGGCCAGTCCTCCATGACAATCAGTTGTTAGCAAATCCAATCAAAGAACTACGGTCTCTAGGACATCTACTGTCCTCCCTCTGACCTTGGCATCAGTGCTGCCCAATGGGCCATCTGTGGCTCCTGTGTTGGTGGTGTTGGAACTATCACTTCCTATCACTGGAAAATTGCTAATCATTCCAGGAAGAACTATACCAGGATGGATCCATATTCAAACCGCTTTAGTTTTCCCTTGTTGCATTTCGTCAGTTGATGTTTCATATTAATCGTCACTGCCTCTACCCAGTTGTAGAGGGTCAGTGTTAGAAAATCTACTGCAAGAAGGAGTTGTGTTTTTGTTGCTTCGTGTAATGCTTGTGATCCCGCAGCGCGTGTGATGGTGTGTAGAACTACTTTATGTTCCAAGTCCGGGATAGTTTGGATATCCACTTTCGTGCTTCCTGATCCTTTCCGTGCCCCTCAACATACCCTGTCGATCACCATGGTCATCTTTTTCATGGTGGGCCCGGTACCGGTTAGGACTAGTTTTTCCCCCCTCTGTGATAGTCCTGTTATGAAGTAAACATCTGATACATCAATCTCAAGTTCCTGATCCCGAAGAATGAATTTTTCATGATCCTCATCCCAGATACCGATCAAGTATTGTATGTAATATTCCCAATTAGCCTTGCTAATTGGAATATTGCATTTTTGCTTTATTTTGCCGCTTTAGCTAGAAATAATAAATAAAGTGAGAAATAAGAGGGGTCACCTCACTTTATAATAAAGTGTTCTTTTCCTAGTAGATTGACGTTGTAACTTAGAGAGGGGGCCTTGGGGGTCCACATGAGTATGATGGGGGAGGCATCAGGCTGACCCAAGGTAAACTGCGCAGGTCAAAGGAGAGTTAAGTTTTGGAGGGAGTTTGGCATTATAAAAGGAGAGGTTCTCACCTCATTTGGATCATTCATGATTTTGATATTATTCTTGATAGCTAGACTTCTGTCTGCTTCAGCACGCCGGTTGTTTAGTCGGTCTGCAGCACTGTTTAGTGCACGAGTGTCTCCGGTCGGAGATCTCACCCTTAGCCTCGGGGGACTTCGAGTGCCTGCCCTGGTAAGGTTTTTCTGGTTTCACCCTTAGCTTCGGGGGACTTCGAGGGCCCGCCCTAGTAAGGTTTGTTGCGAGTCCACTTTTCGGTTTGGTGACACCATGTAGGCGGTTTAGAATTAACGATTTGAGGGAAAGCCCTCTTGTGGGCGCGGTTCGAGAAGGAAGGACGCGTTTGTTTGCGGGGAGAGAGGACGGCCCGATCGGACCGGGAGAAGTGAGACGCTATTCCCGGGGAGGACGCGGTCCGGAGATGCGAGAACGGGGGCAACGGTTGTCCAGGAGGAGGAAGGACGCAGATCAGCTTTGGGAGTGAGGACGCTGTCCAGTTCTGAAGAGGAGGACGCAGATCTGAAGGCCATTGATAGATCCAGCCTTGGAGAGGGTAGATCTGAGCAGATAATTGCAGATCCAGTTTTGTATGTTGCAGATCTGGAGGTATAGTACTAGATCCAGTTGGGGGGATTGCAGATCTGAGGTGATATTGGCAGATCTAGCCTAGATCTGAAGTGATAACATCAGATCCAGCCTTGGAGGCTGCAGATCTGGAGAGATATTGTCAGATCCAGCATAGATCTAAAGGTTTGGTAGCAGATCTGAACTAGGAGGACGCAGATCAGGAGGGATAGGACGTAGATCTGATTGGAGGCTTCAAATCTAGCAGATCTGAGTATTCAGGAGGCAGATCCACCAGGTAGGATGTTGATCTGAGGAGCAGGCTTGATTGAGGAGGGCTCAACAGCGTTTTCATAGCATTCAGTGGCTGATCCACCTGTCTGGGGGTTTTGGGCTTAGTGCTCCATCTGTTTCTGCGCTGTCACTAGCAGAGACAGCGTTTTCCATTGGTGAGGGGTCAGAGTTGGAGATCAGCTGCTTTCCAGTCTTCAGCTCCAGTACCAGCGCAGTTCAGCTTCAGTCTTCAGAGCAGCTAGGACGCTGTCCTTGTTGCAGCCATTATTCTGTCTGAAAGGGTCTCCACTTGCCTAGGGCAAGGATAGGTGCACTTACTCTGATTATCTTGTACTCCTCTCTATGTACTTTCTGATTAATAAAATGGCTCAGTTTCTGGTATCCCATGTGTAATGATTCAGTGATTTGGTTCAGCATTGCATTTTCTATATCTGTCTGGCATATTTCTGTTTATTACTGGTTATTTCCCTTTGGGGATATTACAGTGGTATCAGAGCATAGATCTGGCCCAGCCTGTGGTGCTAGCAGTCTATGACGTCCAGGGATAACCCCTACAAGAGTCTCTTCGGGGGAAGTGATTCTGATCCAGAGACAGAACAGCGGAATCCAATGGAGGAAATAATAGTGAAGTTGGCTGAGAAGATGGATACATTCATGCAGGATGTAACCAAGAGAATTGCAGCTGTAGAGGGAACACAGAGAGAACCCCCTAGAGTTTTCCAGGTGGGGGAAGGATCGGGTGCATCTAGCTACATACCAGACGCTATTCCCATTGTGACAGCACAGAGGGCCAATACCGCACCCACGCGACCAACCATGCCTACCTTTCTGGTAGAAGACGAGGGGTCGACAGCACCAAGAGATGGGGGTCCAGCCCAACATGCGGCCATTTTTGCAGACTGGCAGGGCCTAGGTCAGGCGTTCAGGGATGCTCTTCCCTTTGATCGCTATCTCCAGTTCAGGTGTGGAGGCAAGGCCCATGAGCAGGAGAAGGGACGTGGTTCTCACCGTGATAGTCACCGTGCAGCGAGCAAATTCCATTTACCGATGTTTGATGGTTCGCAGAAGACTACGGCAAAGTCTTGGGTGGAGAAACTAGACCTCTATTTTCAGCTTAACCAGATGCCAGAGAGGGAGGCCATTAAGATGGCTGCATTACATCTAGAGGGTGAGGCCCAGGACTGGTGGTTTCATGGGTTGACAACATTGGGACATTCCGCAGTGACGACATATGCTGAGTTCACCAGGAGAGTGGTGGAACGTTTTGACAAGAAGGACCCGGATCAGCCTTTCCTCGAGCTGACCAAGCTCAGACAGACGGGGAGTGCAGAGGCATACATCTCAGACTTCTTGAGGGTTTCAGTGATGGTACCTGACTTATCAACATCTCGGATGGTCACGATGTTTGTGGAGGGGCTGTCAGAACCACTTCGTGGCCTAGTCCGGTCGAACAAACCGGCTACACTACAGGATGCTGTCAGTAGGGCCCGTGACCTACAAGATGTCTTGCCTAGGACTCGGCCACCTTATCCCCAGAGACAGGCTTTCCAGCCTAAGGGTAAGGACACAAGGGTTCCGCCTCCCAAGGCGAATCCAGGACGAGGACAGTATGATGATGAGGCCAGGAGAGAGCTGAGACGGAAGCGATTATGCTTCACCTGCCAGGAGCCGTGGGCACCAGGACACAAGTGTACGGCAGGGAAGGCACATTTCATAGAGGTCTTCTCCGAGAGCAGCGGAGAAGAGGATGAGGGGGATGATGAGGAGACGGGAGGATGTTATGCAGCGCAGAGTACCTTACCGTCTCCACCGCCCGATGCAGGTGGGGCTCCATTCGCACCTACCGGGGGAGCTCTAGCAGCGTTACGAGGAGTCCCCAAGTATCTGACATTGCGCGTGCGTGGGACAGTGCGCGGACAAAGAGTTTCGGTCTTAGTCGACAGTGGGGCTACCCACAACTTCATTGATGCCCAGATGGTTGCACGGAGAGGCATACCGACGGAGGGCTTTGATGGGTTTTCCGTTTTGGTTCCAGGAGATCAGACCATGGCTTGTGCTCGATATGTACCAGAGTTATCTGTGACGATGGGCACCTATACATTGACCGATCACTTCTTTGTGGTGGACATTCCGGACACCAATGTGATATTGGGAGTTCAGTGGCTTATTACTCTGGGAAAAGTCACAACAGATTGGAAGGCCTTGGAGATGGAGTGGGATGATCCCAAGACGGGGAAGCATGAGAAGATCCGAGGGCAGAACACATATCCGCCCGAGACAGTATCGGAACACAGCATGGAGGCGACTTTCCGCAAGGGTGATATAGAGTGGGCAGTCGAGTTGCGGGCTTCAGAGGAAGTAGATACAGGATGGACGGTACACCCTGATCTACAGACTCTTCTCGATAGATATGCAGTATTTTTTGGAGATATTCCGCCAGGACAGCCACCGGATCGGGGGTTTGAGCACACGATCGAGCTGGAGCAGGGGATACAGGCGGTAATCACCACACCATATAGGCATCCCAAAGCCTATCGGGATGAGATAGAACGGGCCATTCAGGAGCTGCTGGCCCTTGGGCACATTCGACCCAGCACCAGTCCTTTCGCTTCTTCAGTAGTGCTGGTGAAGAAGAAGGACGGCACAATACGCATGTGCATTGATTACAGGGCTTTGAACAAAAAGACCCTGAAGAACAGGTACCCCATTCCCAGGATCGATGAGTTGATGGATGAGTTGAGGGGAGCACGGTTCTTCTCAAAGATTGATTTGAGATCCGGGTACCATCAGATACGCATGAGGGAACAGGACATTCCCAAAACTTCTTTCAGGTGTCACTATGGGCACTTTGAGTTTCTGGTCATGCCGTTTGGGCTGACCAATGCACCTGCTACTTTCCAGTCTTGCATGAACCATATTTTCAGGGATCATCTGAGGAAGTTCGTGCTGGTTTTCTTTGATGATATCCTCATATACAGCAGGACTTGGGAGGAGCACCTCCAGCACATTGAGACGGTCTTGCACATTCTGGAGGAGCAGCAGTTCTTTGCCAAGCTCTCCAAGTGTGAGTTTGGATTGACGGAGATGCTGTATTTGGGACACATCATAGGAGTGGACGGGGTGAGAGTCCACGAGGAGAAGATCCGGGCTATCAGGGACTGGCCAGAGCCGCGGAATGTGACGGAACTTAGAGGGTTCATTGGTATCTGCACTTATTACAGGAAGTTCGTCAAGGGCTTCTCACAGCTTGCTGCACCCCTCACGGAGCTGACGAGGAAGGGGGCATTCAGTTGGACGGATATCGCCCAGCGAGCTTTTGATAAGCTCAAGGAGGTGATGAGTAGTTGTCCCGTGTTGGCATTGCCAGATTTTACTCAGCCCTTTGTCCTGGAGTGCGATGCGTCAGGAGAAGGCATTGGGGCAGTTTTGATGCAGGAGGGTCATCCGATTGCGTTCGAGAGCCGGAAGCTCCTTCCACACGAGAGGCTTTATCCCATCTATGACAAGGAGATGCTGGCCATCATGCATGCATTGGCCAAATTCCGGCAGTACCTGGTAGGTGGCAGATTCAGGGTGAGGACAGACCATAACAGCCTGAAGTACTTTCTGGAGCAGAAGCAGTTGCAGGAGAGGCAGCAGAAGTGGATCAGCAAGATCCAGGCATATGAATTTGACATCGAGTATGTCAAGGGGAAAAATAATGTGGTAGCAGATGCCCTTTCCCGTAGACCCGCCACGTTATCACTCATGAGCTTGGACGCTGACTGGAAGGCTCGACTACTGGTTGAGTACTCCAAAGATAGGTTTGCATGCGAGGTGCTGGATGGACAGGTAGCAGATAGCAGATACAGGGTGGCCGATGAGGTCATCTATTACAGGGATAGGATCTTCTTGACTGAGGGATCTCAGCTCAAGGAGAAGATACTCCAGGCTTCTCATGATTCACCATTGGCGGGCCATCAGGGGTTCACCAAGATGTACAGGGCCATCCGGGAGAGATTTGCATGGAAAGGCCTCAAGGAGGACATACTCCAGCATGTCCGGGAGTGCGAGGTTTGCCAGCGAAACAAAGGGGAGATGAGCCATCCTGCGGGGTTGTTGCAGCCGCTTCCCATTCCAGAGGGGAAGTGGGAGAGTGTTTCGATGGACTTCATCACGGGGTTGCCCACAGTGCAGGGCAAGGACTGCATCTTCGTAGTAGTCGACCGGCTGACGAAGTATGCTCATTTCTTCGCCATTTCGGCGCATTATACAGTGGCACAGGTGGCAGAGCTATTTTTCTGGGAGGTTTTCAGATTGCATGGTCTACCCAAGACCATTGTTAGCGACAGGGACAGCCGTTTTATGGGTGGTTTTTGGCAGGAGCTCTTTCGACTAGTGGGAACTGAGTTGACACCGAGCACTAGTTATCATCCCCAGACGGACGGGCAGACGGAGATAGTTAACAAGTGGCTGGAGGGCTACTTGCGAACTACGTCAGTGGGCAGCAGAGAGCATGGCTGAAATGGCTACATCTGGGCGAGTACTGCTACAACACAACCCACCACATTTCCATCGGCATGACACCTTTTTATGCATTGTATGGATACCATTCACTATCTTTTGTGGACATGATTTTTGGTGTTAGCAGGGCTCCGCGAGCCAAATTATGGATCCAAGAGAGCCAAGACATCCTCCGGGCTCTCAAGGACAACATAGCCACAGCACAAAATCAGCAGAAATTGTATGCTGATAAGGGTCGGGTGGAGAGACACTTTGAGGTAGGGGACTTGGTCTACCTACGGTTACAGCCATACCGACAGTCTTCACTCAAGCAGAAGGGGGCAGAGAAGCTTAAGCCTCGCTTTTATGGACCGTACAGGGTGATACGTAGGATCGGGCAGGTTGCATATGAGTTGGAACTGCCCCAAGGCAGCCGAATTCATAACATCTTCCATGTATCATGCCTGAAGAAGGCACTGGGCCAGCACGTGACAGCCACCGGGGAGCTACCACCGACAGATGATGAGGGGCACTTGGTATTACAGCCAGAGGCCATTATTGACACCAGGGAGAGGCAGCTGCGGAGCAGGAAGATCAGAGAGTTCTTGGTGAGATGGAAGAATCTGCCGGATGAGGATGCCACTTGGGAGGATGAGAAGATCTTACAGCACCCATCACTTCAGTTGCTTGAGGAGAAGCAACGTTTTGCCGGGGGAGACTGTAATATTCCCAATTAGCCTTGCTAATTGGAATATTGCATTTTTGCTTTATTTTGCCGCTTTAGCTAGAAATAATAAATAAAGTGAGAAATAAGAGGGGTCACCTCACTTTAGTCACCTCACTTTATAATAAAGTGTTCTTTTCCTAGTAGATTGACGTTGTAACTTAGAGAGGGGGCCTTGGGGGTCCACATGAGTATGATGGGGGAGGCATCGGGGCGACCCCAGTGGCTTGCGCGGGTCAAAGGACGAGTTAAGTTTTGGAGGAGTTTGGCATTACAAGGAGAGGTTCTCACCTCATTTCGTTCATTCATGATTTTGATATTATTCTTGATAGCTAGACTTACGTACGCCGGCACGCCGGTTGTTTAGTCGGTCTGCAGCACTGTTTAGTGCACGAGTGTCTCCGGTCGGAGATGTCACCCTTAGCCTCGGGGGACTTCGAGTGCCTGCCCTGGTAAGGTTATTTCTGGTTTCACCCTTAGCTTCGGGGGACTTCGAGTGCCCGCCCTAGTAAGGTTTGTTCTGAGTACACTTTTCAGTTTCAGCAGCAAGGTTGCAGCAGTTTCTGGTGCAGATTTGGGGAGAGAAAAAGCCCTCTTGTGGCTGCGCAGTTCAGAAGAGGAAGGACGTTGTTTTTGCAGGAGAGAGGACGCTGATCAGACCGGGAGAGTGAGGACGCTGTTCCAGGGAGGACGCAGTCCAGATCTGAACAGGGGAAACGCTGTCCAAGTGGAGGAAGGACACAGATCAGCTTTCGGAGTGAGGACGCTGTCCAGTTCTGAAGAGGAGGACGCAGATCTGAAGGCCATTGATAGATCCAGCCTTGGAGAGGGTAGATCTGAGCAGATAATTGCAGATCCAGTTTTGTATGTTGCAGATCTGGAGGTATAGTCCTAGATCCAGTTGGGGGGATTGCAGATCTGAGGTGATATTGGCAAATCTAGCCTAGATCTGAAGTGATAACATCAGATCCAGCCTTGGAGGCTGCAGATCTGGAGAGATATTGTCAGATCCAGCATAGATCTGAAGGTTTGGTAGCAGATCTGAACTAGGAGGACGCAGATCAGGAGGGATAGGACGCAGATCTGATTGGAGGCTTCAGATCCAGCAGATCTGAGTATTCAGGAGGCAGATCCACCAGGTAGGACGCTGATCTGAGGAGCAGGCTTGATTGAGGAGGGCTCAACAGCGTTTTCATAGCATTCAGTGGCTGATCCACCTGTCTGGGGGTTTTGGGCTTAGTGCTCCTTCTGTTTCTGCGCTGTCACTAGCAGAGACAGCGTTTTCCATTGGTGAGGGGTCAGAGTTGGAGATCAGCTGCTTTCCAGTCTTTAGCTCCAGTACCAGCGCAGTTCAGCTTCAGTCTTCAGAGCAGCTAGGACGCTGTCCTTGTTGCAGCCATTATTCTGTCTGAGAGGGTCTCCACTTGCCTAGGGCAAGGATAGGTGCACTTACTCTGATTATATTGTACTCCTCTCTATGTACTTTCTGATTAATAAAATGGCTCAGTTTCTGGTATCCCATGTGTAATGATTCAGTGATTTGGTTCAGCATTGCATTTTCTATATCTGTCTGGCATATTTCTGTTTATTACTGGTTATTTCCCTTTGGGGATATTACATTGTAGCAGCTCTAGTTGAGCTTTGAGGCATGGTGTCATGAAGAAATTTTTCAATCCACGGTCTCTGACAGCTTCCATGCATCTCTCATTATCCATGGAAAGCTCATCTTCTTCACTGTGTTCCCTTTCCTTCCACTCGATCACAATTTTGCCATTTTACACCTACAAACATGTTCATATGGACATTATTAGCCAAATTAAAAACTAATATTTGTGGAATTTAGGCTTGCTTACTTTCATTGTGAATTTTAAAAGGTCTGTGCAGTTGGCGCGACTGTTTTAGAAACAGTCATGCCAATGGGCACGCCCCAGTTCAGAAAATTGGGCGACTGGCACGAGTCTGTGCCCGAAAATTGCGCCAACCCTTGTGCCCTAGTTTTCAAAATTTCTCACTCAAAAATCAAAATTTAGGGTTGCAGGTAATGAAAAAAGACTTAAAATGCGGGGAAGAATGTCGGCCCTTATCTGGAACTAATGGATTCGAGATTAGTCTGCCAGATTGCCCACTATCGTCGCCGCAAAATCGCAGTATAAAATGGGTAACTATTGCTCCACAAGAGGTAAAAGTGAAAAGTAATTGTTTTTTACCATTTTTAGCATTTGATAACTTTTCAGAACTCTAATTAGGTTTTAAGGCAAGTTTTTTGATTATTACATTATGTTATTTCGAGAAATGGGTTTTACGTTCGTCTCTTGTGCAACGACAGGTTTTTAACAAGATAGAAATGAAGTAACGAGTTGTATTTTATACTTTTTTGGACTCGGTAAAAGCACCAAAAAGTCATTACTAGAGTCATCTTTCAGCTTTTTTCTGACTCTCTAAAACTGAAAATATTGTCTAGACTCTTGTCGTTTTGAACTCGTTAAATGCTTACGAAACAATATCTACCCAGTATACGTTTACCCCTTTTTCGCGTTGGGATAAATTATTTACAAAAAAGGAATATCTTAGCCTATCGCGACTAAGAGGTTCTTTTAGATATTGTTTTCTACCTTTTTGGATTTGAGAGACTATTTATGAAAAGGGACATGCTGGAGTTTTCTTTTCTGCTTCTTTTCAAAATATCTAAACATGAAAATATGTTGAGTTCTTCCTTTGTCAGACTCGTTAAACTCTGATGAAATTGAACATCGTCATCATGATGTTCCTTGAGTTCCTCCTTCTTAGGGCTCATAAAATGTACTAGGATGGATTTTTCTGAAGGACAAACTTATATTTCAAACATATGATATCCCCTTCAAGCTTGTTTTAAAAAAAATTATTGGGGTACTCACCAGAAATGGTGGGCGAAAATGGAACCAATATTTAGTTGTGTTGGCAGTATTTCACTCTTGAACATGACACTCATATGCATTCGTGTCGGGTTGGGGACATCTCATTTCGTCCTTTTTGCATCCATGGGTTTGGATAATCTGTTTTGACCTCTCATCTACTCTTTGCCTCATCATCATGACCTTAGATCCCTTGATGTCAAATACTGCCAAATCCAGAGTCATGTCACTAATATGTTCAAGAGAAGTTTTTCCTCTGTAGTTTTCAACCTCCCTCTGATTCTCTGTTGGTCCTGATTCATTATCATTATGTTCCTCTGTCTCATGTCGATGGTGTGGGAAACATTATAGCCCTCCTATAACCGGATCACTTCCAGTCGACTTCAAATCATTATCTAGGAAGTTGATCTAGAGATTCCCTACTGGTACCTTGGAGCCTGCATGCTTCAATGGAAGTTTCTTCGCATTCGACGATATGTCCACATCATTGGCCTTCGATCGAGTGATTATGCAGATGTTCGATGCCAACTCACTATTCACATTCCATGGATTTTACCTATTGTACCTTGAGAGCCATTGTCATTATTGGTGGTTTCTCTTGTACCTGTTAACATCTTTCATCATTGTCTAGTAATCAGGTGATTTTCTTGCATGTTTGACTTCAGTTCACATATTCGCATGCTTGAATTTTTACTTCTTCGGGTCAAGATGGAGTGCAAGACCCTGGGTTTTGTCTGATAAGATCCAGGCTGCGGGATATTATGGTTTATCATGACTTTATTGCATGACTCTTTTGATTGGATGGCTGCAACCATACCTAAGTCTATTCTTTAATCCTTACTACTGGATGGCTGCATCCATACCTCGAATATTAGTTTATATATGTACTCTGTTATGGATGGCTATGCCCATGCCACATGTTCATGTATCATAGATATCAATGGTATTTCTAATTTCAGGTCTTTCGACAACGGTGTTTGGTTCGAACACTTTCTTGTAAATCATTTCACCCCTTCCTCTCTCTTGGACCTCATGCTTTAGCGGGCATATGTTACACAACATTTTGTCAGTATCCCTGCAATCGCCATATTGAACATTGGAGGCTCATTTCTGTGACCAAAATAAAGTTTCATTCCTTGCAAAGATCATCATTGCATCCCTTGCCATGAGCACAACATCCTTTTGTTGACAATTTCCTGAACAGACCATCAAAAACACCTGTTTTTTCCTTGGCGCTAGTAGACCATTATGCCCTCGTGCTGATTTGGAAATAAACATTGGGCCCTACGCCCATTGGCGCTCTATCTTTGTGAGCTACCCGCACCAACCTTTTTATGGAGTGTTTTTTAAAAATAGAGGTGAATTTTCCATCATAACAAACTTTGTGGGTGAGTCATCTGGAGTGGTTCGACTGAATAACCACGGCCTTCCTCCTTTGGCCTCTTCTTTCCACCTTTTTAGGAAACATCCCAAGGGATAAGACCTCCCTTCCACTATTGTAGGGATCCCAACCTCCTCGTCTCCCTCTATGAATATAACCATATTCCATTGATGTGCTAGCTGAACTGAACATATTATAGCTGAAACGCTTAATATATTTCTATACATTTTGTGAGAAATGATAGAATGGAAGAGACCCTAATTGAGAGAGCTTATACTTGAGTCTTCATCCCATTTTAATTCTCTGATGATTCATCGAGAGGCACTTCGACTGAACCCTGTTGAATGAGGTTGCGACTTCAAGGCTCTAGTTGTAACTCTTTATTCTATTAATACATATACATGACTATTGTTTGGTTCCCATCTTGTGTTAATGTGTTTTATTTGATGCAATATTCTTAACCCTCCTTGACTGGTTAGTAATTATGAATGAGATCATTGTTTCATATGTTTCTCTTGTTTTTTGATCTTCATGCAGGTATCCAAGCATCGTTGTGAAAGGAACATGAACCGCCGAGACAAGAATCAAGAGGCCACCGCCACAACAACCATGACAACAACGTTGGACTCCAGGTAGGTTGATCTACCTCGTCTTTCCATTCATTTATTAGGAACCTTCACTCTAGCTTGTCACTTTGTTACTAGACCCACTCTAGGGCTAGAGGGATTTTCTTTGTTCGCAGAGAGGATTTACTTGCATAGCACACATTCATTTGATAGGTCTGCAAATTATCGTCAGTGAATTCACCTCCTATGTCTAATATGATGCATTTCAGCTTACATCCAGTTTGATTTTCTACTAATTACTTGAATATCTTGAATTTCTCAAATGCTTTGGATTTATATTTGAGGAATTCCACCCATGTAAATCTAGAAAAATCATCTATTATCACCATGAAATATGATTCTCCACCTGGTGCATTAGTTCTTTAAGGTACGCACAGGTCCATGTGTACAAGCTAAAGAGGCTTACTAGTAGATAGTTGGTCTTTAGATTTGAATTATGTGTGAGTTTGTTTCCCCAGTTGGCAGGACTTACATATGGTATTTGGAGGCTTATTTATTGTAGGAAAATCTCAGACAACTTTATTCTTGCTCAGTTTGATGATGTGGTCAAAGTTTAGATGTCCCAATCTTCTATTCCATAGCCAGGATTCATCAATTTTGCTGATGTAGCATGCTTCATTCTCTTCTTCTACTATATAGACATTACTCTCGATTCAAACACCTTTGATCAGGGTCTTTCCTATGGTGATAGACCTTACTTCGCAATATTAGGCTGTGAAAAGGACCTCATAGCCTTTATCACACATTTGACTGACACTTAGCAGATTGGCTTTCAGAACATCCACAAAAAGTACATCTTGAGCCTCTCCTCTTCCATTATTCAGGCTGACTGAGCCTTTTCCCTTGATATTCCCTGCTCAATCATTACTAAATGTTACATTTCCATATTTCTTTTCATCAAAGGTTATAAACTTTCTTCGGTCTCCATTCATATTTTTTGAGCACCCACTTTCCACATACCATTGTATTTTTTGATCTTGAGCTATTAGAACCAAATCATAATTATTTAGCTTCCTTTTCCATTGCATGTAGTTGTTTGTTTGGTAAATTTCCTGAGGAGATGGACCACAGTCTTTGAGAGGACATTCATGAGACTTGTGCCCAATTTTATGGCAGCAAAAACATTTGATTGTATTTCTGAACGGATTATGTATACGAGTGAGTCCACCATTGTTCTTAATTCCAATTGAGTTTCCATACACCAGAATCTGTATATACGTTCTACACTCTATGAATTTATGACCAAACCATTTAAAATAAAAACAATACCCATGTAAGTAGTATATGTCTCTGGTAGAGAGAGTTGTTTGAGGTAATCTTTTCATTTGTTTCATCTTTTGCTGGTTGGATTGGATTTTCTTTATCTTATAGTATGTCACAATATGTCTAGGTTTGTGGTAGGTGAATAAAGTGATACTTCTCACTGGAGGAAGGAACCTCCTTTGACATCTTCCAAATTTGTTCAATTCATCCTTAGGAGCGCATGAGTCTTTTTCAATTGAATGTTTCTTCATTTCTTTCTTTTTCACTTGAGGTTGCTGCTTGTTTTTTATTGTTTCATTATATATCATGGTCTTGGTGGTTTCTAATTCTGTGGATTCCATTTTTGCTACTTCATTATCCTTTACATCTTTTACAAAAATGATTTCTTGTTATCTTCTACCTTGGATTTGTTGGTTTCTTCGTCATATCCTATCCCAGCCTTTATATGAGGATATCTTTGAGCATTAACAATTTTGTCCAAATGAACAGAGCTTTTCATTTAAGAAATATTCATAGTTAATTCAATTTAGAACTTTTATAATTTCTTCCTCATGCTTACCACTTCCTCTTCCAGCTTTTCTCACTCATGATTTTTCTCCTTTATTTCTCTTTTCAGAATATATCCATTTTCCTTGATTCTTCTAGTTCAATCTTCAATTTAATAAGATCTTCTGAGTGTGGTTCTGTCTTTGCATATTTTAGAAGAATCTCTTTATGTTTCTTACTCTTAAGTTTAAGTCTACTTATCTTCTCTAGGGCACTAATTAGCTCCCCCTCAAGATCTACCTCACCTTCGTCCTCAAATTCTAGGAGATCTTCCTCAAGCTCTTCCTTCACCATCAAAATGAATTCTAATGTTCCTTCTTCATGGGAGGATTCATCTAAGCTCTTAGATGAACTGATGTCTTATTGAACATAAAATGATGTTTGATTAAATTTGTTCCCTTTCGGTCTATTGTAGAAATTGGTTTTCTCTTTCCCTCTTGAACGATTCTCCATTTTCTTCCAAGGACATTTAGATGAATAGTGCCCCACTCTTCCATAGTTAAAGCACTTAAATGGAAGTTTACCTTTAGACTTACCTATTCCTTTCTCCAATATTCTGACAAATTTGGCCTCTTCTTCATCAGAACAAGAGCATGTACCTTCCTTCTCTTCTCTACACTTATAATAATTAAAGGTTGCCTCCCTCACATTTGACTTCCCTTTTAGAAGTCTCATCTGATAGGTCATCCAGTTTCCAAGCAATTGGTTCTTGGTCAATGCTTCCTAGTTTGTTGTTTCTTCTATGGAAAAAACCTTAGGGTTAAACATGGATGGTAAAGATCTCAATATCTTTTGTACATTTACACATTACTTAATGTTTTTCCTGGATCTTTCATGTTATTCACAATTTCAATGGCCTTTAAGAAGAAACTAGCTATATCTTCATCTTCATTCATTTTTACATTTTCAAACTGAGCTCTATAGGCTTGCAGTTTGGCCATATTCACCTTTTTATCTCCCTCATGGATATTTTCTAATGCATCCCATATTTCTTTGGATGTATCACTGTGTTTTAATTTGATGAGTTATGACTCACACAGACCACTCAAGAGTGCATTTATTACTTTTTAATTAGCTATGAAATCTTGTTTGGCTTCTTTCTCTGTGTCAATATCCTTTGGAGCATATCATTTTTCCATAGAAGCCCAAACTTCTATTCCTAGAGACATTATGTACTTCCTCATTCTTAATTTCCAAAAGGCATAGTTTGTGCCAATAAACAAAGGGAATTTATTCATTGAGCATCCTTCTAGGCTATACATCATGGGGACGAAGGATCTCCTTCTAGTTATTAAACTGATATAGAAGGAACTGGGTCTGATACCAATCATAGACATAGTTAAGGCGGGAAAGTAGGGGGGGGGTGAATCGATTTAAGTACATTTATGGAATTTTAAAACTTTATTTTAAACTTATTTGCACCTTCATTTCATGATCAACTTGATGTATAATGAAACAAAAATCTTAATTTGTGAGCAAAAATTATTAAGCAGATTAAATACAAAACATCAACAAAAAATAATCATGCATATAGACAACAGATATAAGTGGAAACCCATAAGGGAGAAAACCACATATTATTATTGTTGTGATGGAAAGGCAATCTCAAATGCCCTCTCACCGCTGATTTTATGTAGGCTCCAACCTATAGGAGGCTACTACCTCAAATTTTGCAAGATAATACTTACAAGGAAGCTCCAACTCCCATCTATTTTCTACAGGCTACAACCCATAGGAGGTTCCTACCTAAACCAACTACAACTGGACATCTATCAAGCTACAAATTTATATGGAAGCATAGACTTCCTCACAATACAATAAAATAATATGCTGATTTACCTGGATATCGGCTCTGTTTTAATCCTTATTCACTACTATCCTTCCAACCTTCAAATCTTCTTTATATTAGCTCTGGATCTTCACAGCTTCTCTATCTGCTCTATCTTATTCTTCCACTCTCTAACCTCTCTATGCATATAACAATAACATCATTTATAGAGATCACTTCATAGTTTTTTTATTTCCACATGGGGATGTGAAATTAATAGGTATGACTCTTTTCCTTCCACCTTCTCATTTCCCCGCTTAGCATATTCAGGATGTTACAACACTATATACTCATTTCAATATTAAATTGGAGTTTTTCTTTGCCTACGGATACCTGCATTTGCATCACAAACAATATAAAATAAAGAATACATTTACAGTTACATTCAAATATCTCATTCAACCCTTTCAAAATCTTAGATTTGTTGCGTGTTTGTACTCTTCTACTTCTTGTCCTTTTTTTTTTTGTTTCTGCTGTTATATTTCAACTGTGCATAATTGTTGGTTTTACTAAACTCAACCCATGCTGTTGCACTTCTCTGCACGAGTTTCGGGTCCTTTTTCTTACCTTATCCTTTCTTTGTTGTGTTCAATATTTTATTTTTATTACCTGAGTCTTTTCTTCTGCATTCATACTTTTCGTTTAACTCACTGCCGCAAAACTATTCTTCATGGGGTTGTGGTCCTCTGTCATGCGTTCAGGTCTTTCCTTTGTGACCTGTGGCGTATGGGCCACATAAAATCCCTTTTAATGTGCGGATTAAAATTTTCGAGTTTTATCAACATACATACGTTTCAGCAGTCAAACAATGCATATTAACATACATTCGATTAGTTATCAACAACGTATACTTTATAACATGGCACATATAATAGGATGCACATATATGTGGAATAGGATTTCTCAGGTCCCACAATCCTATTAAAACCAATAACAACACATCACAAATACTTGCCCCCAAATTTTAATGTTTATAACTTAAACATATCTCCTGTCTTGCGCGATATGTGATCGCATCACATCGCATCAAACTTACCTTACCGTGCGAATGTTAAGCACAAATACATAAACTTTGAGATGTGTGCTAATGAGCAGTTCCAGCACATGGCTGCTCCCTTGCACCGCATTGCAACTTTCTAACCTAACCACATCACAAACAAATTAACATTTCTTAGTGCTATTTGCTGACATTTGCGATGTGCAGGCTCGTGATTTTCCATCCGCTGTTGATCTGCCCCAGATCTAATGGTCATCATCTGATCACACTTCGCACTTCATAAGATTTACTTTGTGGTTATACTCTATTTCTTGTGATGTGCGAAATTGCACCCTACCAACACATGTCTTCTCCACTTCGCATCGCAAATAATTTAACTTACCATGTGACACCTTAATGCTAAACTCTTAAATGTTGTGATTTGAGAAATTTCTCCTGAGGTGATTCAATCTCTGTCGTCCATCTCTCACCTTCACTTTTGTGATATAATCTTGACCATTCATTCACCTCCTTTGGAAATTTTCTAAGTGATCTTTGCCTTAGTCAATTTTTGTTTTCTTATCCTATAGCCATCCTACAACATTGGTTCTTCCATGCTACTCCTCTTGATCTTGTTCTGTATTATTCAACGTGATTCTCTCCTAAGATTTATAATGTCACCACTCTGCGACACCGGTTCCTCCATGCTCCTCCTCCTAAGCTTGTTTTGTATTCTTCAGTGTGATTCTCTCCTGAGCTTTATACTATTCACCGCACTACAATGCCGGTTCCTCCACGCTACTCCTCCCTGAGCATTATTCAGTTTATAAGTGATCTGATCTCTCCTGATCTCGTTCTTCTATTCGTTATTGACTCAGACTAGGGATTATTACTCTTGTTGCATGCCTTTGCTACTTCTCTGTTTCCATTGCTACTTCTTTTTTGCCTCTACTGCTCCTCTGCTACCTTTGTTGATTCTTTGCTGGCTTTGCGGCCTCTATGCTTTATTTGCTACCTCTTCTACATTTGCTGCCTCTCTACTGCCTTTTCTTCTTTGCTACCTCTGCCTCTACTTCTTTGTGCATTGCCTGATCTGCTCCTTTTTCTTATAGCTGGTTCTAGTGTTGCTCATTTGTTCTCCTTTGCCATAAATGACAATATTTCCAACATATTATTGTTAGTGTAGCCCCCTTATTTTTATTTTTGTACTCCTGTAGCCCCCATATTCTTATTATTGTGACCCATAAAAGCCACTATTGTTAATTTTTTTCCCTTACAGTATTATTGTTAGGTCGACTAGGATTATATTGTGACCCCATGGACTCTTATATATAGAAAGGAGGTTTTATCATTTGTATCATCCACAAATTTTTCATTTATGTAATGTAAAGGAGGTTTCCCCCTTGAAGTGGATTGTTTATAAGGCATTGATCTCTCTCTTCTTCTATTTTTGGAGCTGGTTTCATAAATTTTGGTATCAAAGCTCTAGATTCTAGGGTTTCGCTGCTTCAAATAGGTCATCATGGAATTTTCACTATAACTTTGTTTCTACGAAGTTATAGAAGCTAAAAAAGAAAACCCATTTGCGAATAAATCTTGAGGAACGTCATGTAAAAATTTCAGATCTTATTTCGTAATATTTTCGAAGATATGATCAATGGAATTTAGGGTTGTTGCCGGCTCCCGAATTTCATCTCAAAGCAGTGACCTTGGAAAAATCATCATAAATCTCTCTTTGAGCATTGGATTGGAATTATGTAAAAAGTGGACGAAAGTACACAGAATCTAGTTTCCTATGTATTAATTTCAAAGCTGAAGAAGGAAACGGTGACATGTGGAATGCCATACAAGTTTGTTCTATTGAATGAGTCCATAATTAGGTCATTGCAGGAGATTTAGCATAACTTTTGCTTGAAGAATCCACATCAGTTTCGACATATGGAATTGGAAATAAGATTCAGAGAGCTACTAAAGGACCAAAGGTAAAATATTAGGGATCCAAAATTATAGATATACATCAGTTTCAATATCAAGATCCTCAAAAGCAAGAAAAAGGTGTGTATTGTTTTTCAAATCGCATAAGTCTTGTTTGAAAAATCAGTTTTAAGTGATTCCAAGGGTATATTGAAGCATAGATATAAGTATTGGGTTTTAAAATGTCCCCTAAAAATAATTAAACACCCATTAAGCCCTTAGCAAGATCTAATATGACTCATGAAGAGGAAAAAGTGCAACATGATATATCAAAATTACAAGAGCAAGTGCACCAAATTTTGCTCTCACAAAGAGTAACAAAAAATGAAATCGAAGTTTTGAAGAAATGTGTGGAAGCTAAGATGGATGGTTTGAAGAATGGCATGGAATCTAATATGGATGGCATGGAAGCTGGCATGAAAGATAAGATGGATGACATGGAAGAAAAAATGAAAGATAACATGGAAGACATGAAGAATGATATGAAAGAAGATATGGAAGGTATTATCACTGGAAAATAGGACAAGCGAAGATAACATTATTAAATGTCAGGTAGAAGTATTTATAGGGCTGAGGCATCTTAGAGAATCTGAAGTATTTAAAAATCTCTAAGGTCCAAGAGGGAAAACAAATTATGCACTGAAGAAACCAGCAAAATGCACCTTTGCATGCACGTTTCTTCAATAAGTGTGCCTTTACACGAATTTTCCTCAAAAGCCACACTGACCTGAGAGTGGTGGAAGTTATTTTCTGGGACCACAAGGCACACTCTAGGAAATTTATCCCACACTTGAGTCCACCTAAGGCCAGCCACCCAAGCCTCCTTAGAACCTTAAGGGATCACACAATGGAGTAATGTGGCACACAATGGAATCATCCTCCTCTCCTGGGTCACTATCCATCGATGTAACAAGAGAGGGAAGGAGAGTTTGAATTATCTAATAAAAGGACACCAAAAGATGAATAATGGGAGAACACATTATTATGCTAGCCAGAAATTCCCCAAGAAATCCAATAGTGTGTGATCTGAAGCAGAGATAGAGGGGACTCAGTTGTTGGCCATCCAACAAGTCCAGTCCTCCAAAGTAGAGAGGGAGACTTTGTGCCACGGTAGCTTGGAATTAAATACATACTTGCATCGGGTCTTAGAAATCCCTAGTTCTAAGGGCCCCTTGGCAACTAGTTAAACATTTCATCCTTTATTCCTACCAGCACTCAATAAGAGGGGATGTAAGTGCTGCCATTTGGATTGTTGAAGTTGTTTGACTCTATTTAGAGCTTTTGTATTATGTGTTTAGATTAATTTTGTTATGTTTTGAAATATGCATGCTATTTCACTATTTTGTATGTTTTATTTCTTGGCATGTTCACTAACATGTTCACTCCCTTGATTTTCTACCTGTGACCACTAAATTAAGAGGAAAAATCCACTCCTCTTAAACAGGTGAAATTTGGTACAATTGTGCACCAAACACACCTACACAGGATTGGTGACTCCCCTAATTTTATTTCAAAGTTTATGTGGTTAGTGCCTTTTTTGTAGAGACCTCTTTCTTTGCTTGGGAGTTGGCTGGAACTACCCCTTATTCTCTCCTTCACTGCCTACTCACCCTTAGTGAAAGGATGAAGCTCATAAGCTCCAACAATTTCTTTTGTAGGAAAATTACACATGTTTTTCACAGACAGACACGCCCAAGTGCGCACCTTCAAAAGTGACTTGCGTGCAGACTTTCGCGCCTGTCTGAGCCTTTTGCGCGCGGAAACAATAAGCACAAATTTGGTGCTATTTCCTTATTTTTTCTGCTTCTAAAGTGACTGGTAGCCCATAAGAAATCTTCTAGCACTGGTTGAGGTGCCCCATTACTTGTTAAGGCTCTCTCTTGGCTATGTTTTAGTAGTTTAGACGTTATTTTTAAATTTCAAGTTTATTTTCGCAATGTGAACACATAGTTTAAGTGGTGGGAAAATTAACTTGCATTCTGAGATAATTTATTTTTTTGCGAATTTAGGCACAAAAAAACACTTAGGTAAGCCAAAGTAAGTGGCCCCAGTCCATGCATGCTTAGCTAAATCTTTTTCATTTTCCTAGTTTAAAAGTCATCAATTTTAGTTCAATTTTTGGCACCAGGATTCAGGACCAGGATCGAATTATCGATAGAGAGAAAGTAATCTCTACTACCTTTGCACCCTTGGGTGATCCTATGCAAGCATATGAACACTCTCTACTCATAATTCACCATTTCCCTATAGTTGATCATTTAGATTAACTAGGAAGCATTGTTAGCGGCCCATTTCCGCAAATGTTTTACTTGTGAGCAAGGAGAAACCAAACCTAGTTTAAATAGGGGATTTCGAAAAGGATCACCGCATATCCGCATGTTAAAACTATGTGATTTTTACCCTCTTTCTCACACCCACTCACACCATAAGTAAATCAAACCCACCTAAAACTAACTTAACTAAACTCACTAAACTCTCCCCACAGGGTCCACAAGAGAATTTATAATTTAAGTTAGGACCAAGGGGGTAGGCATCCAATAAGTTACCTTGGTTAGTTTACATCTTGAAACATATAATTTGACTATTTAGGGAACTTTTAGATCCATCTATATGCCCATGACAATGAAAACCCGAGCGCGATAGAGACTCGATTTAGAGGGGGTTAAGCTCAGGCCCAGTATGTGCGATATTATTCAGGGCCATATGACTCATCTAATACTCGGTATTGGTAGCTAAATTAATAAGAATCTTAAGATTCAAAATCTCACGTGGGACGATATTACTTAGAGGCCAAAACTAGGGCATCCTTCCCTATAGGTGCCAGTGCAGGCAGCACTAGATCCTCTACCCTTACCTTGGTCAATTTTCTTTGGTTGACTAGGGGTGTTGTCAGTTCTTTCGGGACGTTGTGCCAGCATTCACAAGAAATATTCTCAAGGAAAAGTTACATTTGAGCATGTGAGGATGATTCAGGTCTTATAGGATTTTAGTATCATATGTAAAAACAACAAAAAACCATATTTTTTGATTGACTGGTCACATAGGATTAATCTAAAGGGAAATTTTATCTTTTATTTTTGCTTTGTTTTATGTCTGCGATTGGATTTTTTCTTTGATTGTAATCTCTATACTCTGAAATATTTCCAAAACCATACCTAGTTGATTCTATAACAGACCCAACGGGACCTCGTCGATCTAGAGGTCTTTCGGACCTCCCCACATTACCAGGAGGGCTTCTAGGTCTTTCGCCATTTAGGCGTTAAAGACAAATCACTGCCACCCTTATTGGCTCATCCTTTATTATGGCATCATTAGTTGGGAACCCTCTTCGGTCACCCAATGCCACACTGATGAACACACCCACAGGGTCACCACATAACACTCCTCCCACTACCCCTAGGGGACAGAGGAGTGCTACCCATTCGGGAAGCTAGGTGAACTTACAATAAGGTACGTCATAGAAAAACCCTATACCTAACTAGAACACTATGTTTTCACAAGTTGCAATGGTTATAGACTCACAATCACCTTTCTTAGCTTCATCAAATTTACCAGATTTAACCAAGTTGACAAACAAACCCATTGCACACAACCCTACATGGCCTTCCATGCCCAAAAATCTCCCTTCATAGATTCCAAAGTTCAAATGGAAGCAAGAAGAAGACATCGGAAATCATGTAATAACTTTCCACCTGTGGTGTTCGTCGGACAACATCATTGACGATACTATTCGACTAAGGCTATTTCAACTCACCTTAACCGAAGTAGCCATGAAATGGTATGTGGAGCAGCCCTCTACTACACATGGAACCTTTAGCACCCTTGCTACTACATTTCTGACCTATTTTCAACTACCCATCCACCACGATTCTGGAATGGAATTACTGACCCACT
Organism: Pinus albicaulis; assembly: GCA_034641835.2. NCBI lineage: Eukaryota > Viridiplantae > Streptophyta > Pinopsida > Pinales > Pinaceae > Pinus > Pinus albicaulis. The sequence goes on along the minus strand of CM076584.1, from coordinate 408,031,815 downwards.
TTAGGAAAACACCCAACATCCATATCTCGGACCATCTCCACGAATAGAGGCAACGTCATAGTTTGTGCAAAGCCAAACTCGATGATCGAGTTTTGTTAGACATGTTCTTGAAAAATCTCACCACAGAGATTTTGAAGGATATGGTAGAACAAAATCCCATATCTGAAGAGGATGCCATCAGTAAGGCCCAACAGCTTGAGTTGATCTATACAAAGTTAGGATATATTTACAATATCCTACCTAACACCCCACGCCTGCAAACTTACAAAGAATTTCCAGGTGTGTCGAACTCAACAAACGGTTTGATTAGGTGATTGAACCAAAATCACCTAAGCTACAATGTTCAATACTTCGGTTATGGATATGAGTCTACCCAACACATACCACAACCCGTCTACCAGAATCATCATGCACCTCCACAAAATTTGACCAATAGGGCATCATCATACCACCATCAGCAAGCAGGTCCATATCCTCTGACTCAAGGGACCTAGTACATAGCTATACATGCTGACGAAAGATCTCCCCACCAACATCTATTCATAAACCAAGGACAAGGACCACAATATGCCTTGTCCACAACACAATACTCACCCATGCAGAATAATGCATAGGTGAAGTTTATGCAGTATTTCCAATTCCAACCGCACCAGCCATACTATTAGGAGAATCCAAATTATCCTCCTAACATGGCTCTAAAAAAAGGAAAAAACTAGCCTAAAGGAAATCTTAGACAACAGGGAAACAATAAAAAATGACCTCTGTGATCTTAGATTTGAGGGAACTCCAACCGAAATCAAAACCAAGAGCCAAGTAACAACTCCCAAGGGAAAACTGGAGCTCAGAGCATCTGATCACCAAACTACAATCAAAACACTGATTATCACCTCACAATTCCCAACAGAGGCTCCACACATTCACACCTTCGAAAAATAATTCTTTAGTGCCAACATGTATGCCCTCTCTCATCTCCTTTTTTAGCACATGTCTTTCAATAATATTTGAATAAAGAAGATTCTTTCACTTGGGGTATTTTTATTGTAGGTATTATGCAAACCACCCATCTCTCCATTCACTGAAAGTCCTAGAGTAGGTATCATTCTACCCTTAGCATGATAGAGTACCAGAAAAACTTTGCATATCCTAACATCATTTCTCCACAAGAAATTAATCATAGGTTCCCAGCACCCGACCATGTTTATCATCACCCCACCTTGCACATGATAAAAATCATTTTTGGTCAGTAGAGCCTCCCCTCCATCGCGCCCGTCACCCAAAGTAGACCATATATCACAAAAAGAATGATTCCATGGCCATACCACTTTAGTCTGGGAAGCATATCATTCCCATTCACCCACAATGCATCAGGTCAAGTTTTACCATATCGAAAATTAAACCCCTTTCTCGAACTACCAGGTTTCAAAAGCAGATCGAAATCCCACTTCCATGCCTCGCATTTGGCCTACCATACCTCCATCAACATAGTTCATCTGCGACATTTTCCATCCACTTTATTAACCCCACACATGAGACCAACCAATGGGGCCCCCACCCTCATCAAAAAAATTTCCTCACATCATCAGTGCGTGAACAGTTTCATGTTTTGGGGCACCTATCTCTGTTTTTTGTACAAACCAAACCCTATTATTTCACTCTTTTGGTAAGTGTACAAAGACTGCAAATGGTTTACAATTTCCCTCATTCACCCATCTAATTTTTCTCCCACGGTAACAGTCCATGGTCACCCTTGGTAGGAGTATCACACCCTCACAGATAATCCATCATGACATTCATAACTAGTATATACCCACCCTGGACGTCCTACTGACTCTAGGGATTTACCAATCAGAAATAGTTATGACTGTCGCCAAGTTGCTTTTTATACTTTGACCTTGGGCCATTGCATCCCCATCATCATTTTTCAGTCACCCCTCACCATCATTCCTATGTTAAACCTATCAAATCCAGGATCCTAATCCCTTGCATCAATGACTCTCTCGTTTGGTTGAGGCTTCCTTTTTTGTTGACATCAACATCTATTTTCCAAAAAGGAAGCAGTCCCTTGGATCACCCCTCTCCACAAAAGGGACATCCTTAGATGGCACTTTAGGGGACATCATTGCCCACATATGTCATCGATCCTCCTGACATTTGACTACAACACAAGCCTTCATCTCAAAATGGTATCATACCTTACAACCATTTCACTTTGATCAAATTCGTCGAAAACCTGTGCCTTTGTAAGCATCTCTTTCAACAATTCTTACACGGGAAGGTCCCATTCATACACCCATGCAAACAATGCACATTTATATGCTATACCTAGCTTACACATATGTGTGCCACATTCCACCTATTTTCAAAGAAAACATTCCCCTGAGTGCGTCAGAAATTGTCATCATCAAACAAAATATCACTACCATACTAGTGACATTGATAGAATCCATATCTTTCAAATAGATTTTTTTAGCTAGCCAAAGAATCACGAGCATGGGACATGCTCGCATCATAGAAACATTGTATTTATTGTATTATAACATCACTTGCAGGGTTCCCACAGGACATGGTCACTCTTCAACCCAGTGTAAGGTGTCTCCAACTCTGTGCTACACACAAGTCTCTCTCTCTCTACACAGTACACAAAAAAAGAAAATATAATTTATTTCAGCTATACAGTTCTTCCTAGACCTCACACATTAGGGGGAAACTGTTATCGCCAGAAAATTAGACAAGAAAATATGAAATTATTAAATGTTAGGCAGAAGGATTTACATGGCTGAGGCACATAAGAGAATCTGAAGTATTTAAAAATATCTAAGGTCTAAGAGGAAAATCAAATTGTGCACTATATAAACCAACAAAATGAGCCTTTGTGTGCACTTTTCTTCGATAAGCGTGCCTTTGCATGGATTTTCCTCAAAAGATGTGCAGACCTCAGAGTGGAAGAAGTCACTTTTTCGTACCATTAAGCACACTCTAGGAAATTTATCCCATACTTTAGGCCGCCTAAGGACAACTACCCAAGACTCCTTAAGACCTCAAGGGAACACATAATGGAATAATGTGGCACAAAATGGAATCATCCTCTTCTCTTGGGTCACTATCCATAAATGTACCAAGAGAGGGAAGAAGAGTTTTAATTCTCCTATAAAATGCCACCAAGAGATGAACAATGTGAGAACACATTGTTATGCTGGTTAGAATTTCCCCAAGAAATCCAACAATGTGTCCATCCAGTAACTCTAGTCCTTTGCAGTAGAGAGGGAGACTTTGCACCAAAGTAGCTCATAAATAAATACATCCTTGCATTGAGTCTTAGAACTCCCTAGTTCTAAGTGCCCCTTGTTAAGTGGGTAAACGTTTCATCCTTTATTCCTGCCAGCACTTAATAAGAGGGGATGTAAGTGCCACCGTTTGGATTATTGAAGTTGTTTCACTCTATTTATATATTTTTTATTATGTGTTTAGTGTAATTTTGTTTTGTTTTCAAATATGCATGCTACTTCGCTATTTAGTATGTTTTATTTCTTGACATGTTCACTAACGTTTTGACTCCCTTTATTTTCTACCTATGACCACTAACTTAAGAGGAAAAAACCACTCCTCTTAAGAAGGTGCAATTTGGTACACTTGTGCGCCAAACACACCTACACAGAGGGTTTGAAGGAAGGTTTGAAAAATTTGATATAATAAATTATTTCTAATGGAGAAAAGTTAGTATAGGAAACTCATGATGGGAAAAAAATAAATGTTAATCGTGATTTCATAAACTCTAATCTTGAATTGAAGATCCACCATATTCGAAATATCTATATGAGGAATTTTGATGGAAAGGATCCCATAATATCGATAATAAAGATGGATAATTATTTTGATCTCCATAATCTGAAAAACACACAAAAGGTATGCATTGCAACTTTATATTTAGAACAAAATACATTTGTATTGTATCTATGGCTTTTCTCCCGTAAATAAATTGTCACTTGGTCAATTTTTAGGGAGGAAATGATAGAAAATTATGAGGATACAAGGAGAAACAACTTCTTTAGCCAATTGATAAATCTCAAACAAAAGGGTTCAATGGTGGAGCACATTGAGGACTTCCAAAAATTGAATATAATGGTAACTAATATTCCAGAGGAATACATGATTGATGCCCTCATAGGCAATTTAAAGGATAAAATCAAACATGAGGTTCACCTTTGGGAACATGATTCATTGGAGAATGCATTCAGGTTGGAAAGAAAAATTGAATGTAAAATTCTGGCAACAAGGGAGCCTACCACTCACATATATAAAGTTGGAAGTCTTGCTACTCCTAGACTTCCACAACCTACAAGGTTGACATCACAACAATTGGAAGAAAAAAGAGCAAAATGAATTTGCTACAGTTGTGGTAGAAAATACACTAAAGGTCATAAGTGTGTTGAGAATAAACTGTTATACATAGATTGTGAAGAGGAGGAAGAAAATGAAGAAGAAATTTCAAAAGAAGACGATATACATCAGGAACCAACCTTAGAGAAAGAAGAAATGAGTCCAACCATATCCTATAATGCGTTGGTGGGAATTATCACTCCTCAAACTCTCAAGATATAATGATGTATCAAGAAGAAAAATGTAATAGTGTTAATTGATTTTGGTAGTACCCATAATTTGATTCATTGTAAGGTAGCCAAAGAATTGAATTTCTTCCTATACCCAACACTAGAGTGTCAAGTGATGGTCAAAAATGGAGGAACTATAAATTTCTCTGGAAAAGGCCATAACATCAAGCTAACCATGGGGGAATATGTATTGAATAGTCCAATGCTTTCCATTCCGATGGGAGGTGTTGATGTTGTACTAGGAGTACAATGGTTACAATCTTTGGGGATGGTAGCTTTTAATTTTCAAGAGATTTTCTTGAAAAAAAATTCGGAAGGAAAGGAATTTGAATTAAAAGGTATTACAGGGAAGTCGAGAAAGATAATAAGCTCCAAAATCATGACAAAGATTCTAAGGAAAGAACAACAATGCGTAATTTCACAATTATGCTCACTAGAACTTCCAACATCAATGTCATCTATTTCTCCAGATATCCAAAAAGTCTTGGACAATCATTCCAAGGTGTTTGAAACTCCTAAAGGACTCCCACCTACTCGTGATCATGATCATGCTATTCATTTGATTCCAGGAAGTGTTCCTCCAAACATCAGGCCTTACAGATATCCTTATGTCCAAAGAGTGAAATTGAACGTAATATTGCAGCAATGTTAGAGGTTGGTATAATTCAACCTAGTCAAAGTTCTTTCTCTGCTCTAGTAGTATTAGTGCACAAGAAGGATGGATCATGGCGCATGTGTCTGGATTATAGGGACCTCAATAAGCTCACTATTAAAGTTAAATTTCCCATTCATATGATTGATGAATTAAATTGGATTAATTACATGGATAAATTTATTTTAGCATGTTGGATATTCGTTCAGGATATCATCAAATTATAATGAAGGCTGAAGATATTCCAAAAAAAGAATTTTGAACTCATGGGGGTCATTATGAATTTTTTGTCATTCCATTTGGCCTTAACAATGCACCTTCTACATTTCAAAGGTTGATTAATTCCATTTTCAAACCCTTCCTTTGAAATTTTGTGTTAGTATTTTTTGATGATATACTAATCTACATCAAGTCTTAGAAGGATCATATTCAATATTGACAGGGTGCTCAAAATATTAGAAAAGAAACAATTATATGAAAAAACCTCCAAATGTTTCTTTGGGGTGCAAGAGGTGGAATATCTGGGTCATATTGTATCTCAAGAGGGTGGTAAGGTAGACCCTAAATAAATTAAATCCATTAAGGAATGGAAAGTCCCAAAATACATAAATCAGTTGCAAGGATTTCTCAGGTTAACAGGGCATTATCGCAAGTTTGTTAAGAATTATGGGAGAATAGAAGCACCTCTAACAACATTATTGAAGAAAGATGCATTTTCATGGACTCTTGAAGCAACTAAGGCCTTTGAACATCTTAAGGATGCAATGTGCCTACCAATGGTCTTCGCTACATCAAACTTCACAAGGAAGACTGATTTATTTTAATGTAAGAAGAAAGACCCATTGATTTTGAAAGTCATCCAATCAAAGGAAAGTATTTATAGAAAGGTATTTATGAGAAGGAAATGTTAGAAATACTACATGCACTAAAGAAATGGTGACTTTACCTAATGGGAAGAGACTTCAAGGTAAAAAATGATCATGATAATCTTAAATACCTTTTCGAACAAAGACTATCTTAATAAGAGCAACAAAAATGGGTCACAAAGATGTTGTGTTATGAATTTGAAATCATCTACAAAAAAGGGAAGCTAAATTTTGTTGCATATTCCCTCTCAAGAAAGGATGAAGAGGTGGAAGCATTTCTTTGTGTCATTTCTATTATCCAACTAGATTGGATAACTGAAGCAGGGGATAAATGAAATAAAGATGAAGAAGTGTGGACATTCATTCAAAAGTTGCAGCAATATCCTAGTACATCTGATACATTTAGCTGGAAAAATGATTCCTTATGGTACACAGATTTCTTATATCTTTGTAAGAATTCCCAACTAAAAGAAAAGATTATTTTGGAATTGCACACATATCCCTTAGGAGGACACTGAGGATTTAAAAAAAATTACCATAGGGTGAAGAATTTTTTTTTGGGATGGTCTTAAATCTGATATTCAAAAGTTTGGCTTGCCAACATAATAAAGTTAAGAAAATTAAGACCCTGGGTCTGCTACATCCTTTATCCATTCCAAATCAATGTTGGGAGGAGGTTACAATGGATTTTATCATAGGTATACCTAAGTATAAAGGAAAGTGTGTCATCATGGTGGTAATTGATAGACCTAAAAATTATGCACACTTTTGTGCATTATCTCATCCATTTAAAGAAAGTACAATTGCTACTGAATTTATGGAAACAATTCAAAAGATACATGGAAACCAAAAGATTATTTTAAGTGATAGAGATCCCATTTTTACTGGAAAGTTTTGGATGAAATAATTTTCTTGTTTGGTTAATTCATTAGCTCATAGCTCATCATATCATCCTCAATCCGATTGGAAAACTGAGATAGTGAAAAAAATGTTTGGAAGGATATCTTCGTTTTTTTGTATATGATAAAAAACACAATAGGTCAAGTTGTTACCTCTAGATGAATGGTGGTATAATAGTTCCTTCATTACTGCAAAAAAATTACCCCATGTATGGCCCTTTATGGATATCATCCACTGACCATCACATCATCTTTAAGAGAAAATTATAAGGTTCAAGTAGTGGAAGATCACACCAAGCATCAACAACAAGTTCTCGAACTCTTAAAGGATAACATAAATTTGGCACAAAATCGAATGAAACAACAGACAGATCAACATCACAGCGAGATAAGTTTTCATGTAGGAGACTAGGTGTTTTTACAGCTACAACCATGCAAACAAATTTCCCTCAAGCAATCTAAGAAGGATAATAAATTATTGCCAAAGTACTATGGTCTTTACAAGGTGTTGCAAAATATTGGTACTATGGCATAAAAATTGGAGCTTCCTTCTTCTTCTCTAGTGCACCCAATTTTCCATGTTTCATGCTTAAAGAAGGTTATAGGTGACAAACTTGCAGTTAAAAAAAAATTTCTAGAACTTTATGAGGAAGAGAAAATCATATTGGAACCTGAAGAAGACATGGAAACACGAACTCGATGGCTATGAAATTGATCAATTTGATAGTATCTCATCAAGTGGAAGAATTTACCCACTAAATATTCCACATGGGAGGATGAGAATTTTATACAGAAGCATCCAAAGCTACTCAAGCATTGAGGAGAACCCTTTTTTGAGGGAGAGGGGCATGTTAGGTCCCTATATTACTAGAGTAGTTCCTTATTGTTGTTATTGTAGGCCCCTTATTGTTATTTTTGTACCACTATAGCTCACATATTCTTATTATAGTGCCCCATAAAAGCCACTATTGTTATTGTTGTGCCCTTACATTATTATTGTTATGTTGAATAGGATTATATTTTTACCCCATGGACTCCTATATATAGAAAGGAGGTTATGTCATTTGTATCATCCAAGAATTTTTCATTTGCGTAATGTAAAGGAGGTTTCCCCCTAAAAGTGGCTTATTTCTAAGGCGTTGATCTCTCTTTCCATATATTTTGGGAGTTGGTTTCATAACATCATTAAATAATATTTTTCTCTTACTTAGTTCCTTTGTTAAACATTGAAATTCATGGTAATTCTCAGTTGGTTATTGAAAAATGGTATGATTACATCGTCTCCATTTGTTATTTTTATTTCCATGTTTCGAGAACTAATGGACTTATCTATAACCTCAATCATTCATAATTAATTGCATGAGGAACCATTCCTCCTTGTTTAAATCAGATTGTTTCTGCCATGCATTATCCCACAACATGTCTTCCCTTATGTTTCTAATATCCCAGAAGAAATTTTGTTTTATTTTTTCTCTATTATTCCAAACTAAGTTCCAGATAATCAGCCCATGAATATATATTCATAAGAGAAATACGTATTTTTTGTGGAAATTAGGTACATAATTTTCTTTCCACATCCTTTCCCATGGCATGAACCCCCCCTTTAATCACCTCCACCATAATTTTTCTCCAATTGCTTTATTAATTATCTCAGGATCTTGAACAGAGAGACCTCCTCCATATTTCAATTTTCAAAGTGTATTCTAGGCCACCATTGCCCATTTTCTTTTGTCCTATGCCCCACACCAAAGAAATTTATTCAGGGAAAATTTTAGGGGCTAATATTCGCAGGTGGGCTAATTTTCCATGCTTTTTCCAAAAAAAATATTCACCAATTTCCATTTTTTTTTAAAATTGATTCACCAAAACTTTATAGTATAAAATTATTTTACTCGAAAAATAGCCAAAATTTCATATATACTAATATAAAATAATTATAAACCTAAATAGTTTTACAAAAATATCATCAAAAAAATTGCAATTCACATATTTTGGACAAGTAAGATTCGCCAATATTTTAAACTTTAAGATAAACTTCCATCCTTAAAATTTTCCCTGAATTTATTATGGAATTATATGATATTTTTCAACACCCCTTTAGGAGCTGGAAGGATATATAACATGTAACCCATAATTTCTTGTACCACAACCTTGGTTAGTACAAGATGACCAACCAGGTTCAGAAACCTAATGGTCCATCTCTTTACCCTATCCTCCAGGCTTGAGATAACCTTTTCCTAGCTAGTTTTCTTCCAAGATTGAACTATTAGAAGGATCCCCAGATATTTGGATGGGAGGGATATTCTTTGGAAGCCTACAATAAGAGTTAAATTTATCTGGATAACAATTTTCAGTGTTAAAGAAAAAAATCATGGACTTGAAATGGTTTATCTCCATACTTGAGGTTGACGCAAAGGTGTCCAATATGAGCTTAAAAGAGTGAGCCTCATTTACAATGGAAATACCATGCAACATGGTATTGTGAAAAAACTACTTATGTGTTGTAGCCTAACATTCTTCATGTAATTGGCGACCTCTTATGTCACCTTCTATGTTAGCAGTAGAGATTTCTTGCTGGAGACCTTCCATCATTATAACAAATAGGAGAGGTGACATAGGGTCCCCTTGTCGAATTCCCCCAAAATAGTAACAAAGGTTTTAAAAGAGGTTCATTTAACAAAATTGAGAAACTGGGCGATGAAACAAGGGTCGTAATCCAATAGATCTATTGATTGTCAAAACCAAACTACCCTAACACTGCCTCCATATGTAACTCCCTAGTAATTGTATTCTAATCCTTCAAAAAATATAGTTTTATTATCATCCATTCCTTTTTATGGCTCTTCAGAGAGTGGTAAATCTCATGCACATGCATCACATTGTCCGGGATATTCCTTCCCTCCACAAACGCATAATGTTTTTATGAGATCATGAACAAAAGGAGCATTTTAATCATATTACCTGCTACTTTTCATATGATCTTATATAACACATTACAGAGGGCTATAGGCCTAAATTTTTCTGGAGTACTTTCCCTATCTTATTTTGGTATAAGGGTGATCAAATTAGAATTTAGAGCCTTCAGTATGGTTTTTGGCTTTTGGGAATCCACTACCACATATTATAGATAAGTTTTAACTATTTCCTGACATGCTTTGAAGAAGTAAATAGTTAATCCATCTTGACTAGGGGATTTACCATTGGAAAACTCATTTACTTCTTAGGCCACCTCCTCGATGGGGTTAGGATTAATTAAATTCCTACTATGCTCTTTTGTGATCAACATAGAGATGTACTTTACTATCATCTGGACATCGTCTGTCCTATCCACCTAGGACTCATTTGTAGGTTTTTTGAAATGTTAAACCAAAACTTGTTCAATATCTTGATGCACTTCATAGGTTTTCCCTCTACCATCCTTAATCTTGAGGATTCGATTGGAGTCTCAATGGTCAATTTTTTATCGGTGAAATAATTTAGTGTTATTCTCTTTCTCCCCGAGCCATAAGAATTGTGATTTATGTCTCCATAGAATTTCCTCATGCCTGCATCTATCTTACCAAAGTCTTAACAGCTCCATCTCCTCTCTTATCCTTTCTTCAGAATACCCTTGTGTCATTAGTGTCCTTTGTAAACCTTCCATATTCACTTCCAAGTCCCTTTTTTCTTAGAAGATACTATAAAAATCCATCTTATTCCATTTTGTTAGCTTCAATTTTAGATATCTTAACCATTCCTTGAATATGTACATATTGGATCATATATTTGAGATCAGATCTCCCCACCACTCTTTGATATATTACATGAATTAGGGATGCTATAGGTAGAATGCCTCAAATCTAAATTGTCTATATTTAGGGGTGCATAGCATTGTGATTGTTACAACTCAAATAAGTAGGGGTCCTAAGAGGGGATCCTATAGAGAAACTACTAGGTCAAGGGGCAACAATGGAGTGATAACCCATTGTCACATCAACTAAGGCTCCATAATATTTACGTACGTTTACTAATGGGAGTATTATCAGAGGAATCATAATAATGAGTAGATCAATGAAAGAACAAAGCGTAATTCCTAGAGCCCATTCGCAAGAGACACTCAATTATTTGGTTTACTTTCTTAAGGAGAAAGGTTGTGGGCTCTCTAGGAAGGGAAAAGAGGATAATTGAGCCAAGGGTTTGATAATATATCTATACAAGAGGCTTCCTAGGTCTAAGGATTATTGTGGAGAAATGGCTTCTATGTAATACTTGTGGAACATGTCTTACGAAGTTGTGGGACTACAAAGAGGCCAGGTGGACCCAAACTAGGTCAAGGGTATCGAGTTGATCACTCAAGGAGGGGATTGAACCAATTATGGAAGAAAATGGGATTAAAGGCCTAATTTTCTTGAGATTTTAATGCAATGATAAAAACGAGGACAGTAACAAAAAATCAACCTAGGGAAAGATTTGGTATTGTGGCTAGGGCTTGCTATATCCCATGATTCCACCATCAAAATTGATTGAAATTTGGAGGAACTATATATAAAATCTCAGTGTATTATTTGACTAAAAATAAAGGAGTTTTTATAGCTACAATGAAATTTATGTAAGGCCATAGGTGACCTACTAGGGTTAGGCTTGGAATTTGGAGAGGCGAAGGAAGAGAGTTAATTTTGACCACCAAAGGGATACCAGGGGTCAATACCTTATTTCTAGGATTTCATGGAGTCACGATGCACATATATAACTAGTTTTCATGAGATAAGGAGCCATAATTTATATTTTTTAGCCTCTTAAAGGGAAACAACTAGATCAATATAGATTTATATTTCAAATTTGTGAAAGAGAAAAAGTTTCGAGCTCTTTTAACCTAATAATTTCCTATTGGATTCACCCAATCACCCAAAGGTCAACAGATGAATTTCATAACTTATTTAAGGTCCTGGAATAATTCTGCATTATATTTAACCCATAAAATAATAGAGATAACAAGATACATGCAGTTAACAAGTAAGACCAGCCTAGATGCATCTTAACCTCGAATCTATCAAGTGCTGAGAGGGATTAAATATCTCGAGATGCAAAAATAAAATTAGTGAAAAACTTGAGGATATTTTTTCACCTCGAGAGATTTGATCCCTCTCGATGCTTCATAGATCTTGGGTTAAGATGGATCTAGGTTGGCTTCAGTCGTGTGAAATTATACACAATTTTTTGAGCATATAATTATTTTGATAATTTTAAATATGCTAAATACGAAAAATATTAATTTGGTCAATTTAACTTTAAATTTTCTTATTTACCTCAGTTTTTTGATATGAGAGAGACTTTAAGTACTTGATTGATGAAATAAAAAATTTAAGTGAAAAGTGACAATGTAACAATGTTGAATGATAGAAAATGTGAATAATAAGAATATAGTGAATTACAAACAATATTCATTGCGATAAATTTGAAACTATTTTATTCTATTATTCTTATTGTCACACCTATTACTTATTTTATATTACCATGTTTAAATTTTTTGTAGCCTAATTTGACTCCGCTAAAAGTCAAGAGATGTTCTGAGCAATTCAACGTTATTGAGGAGCAGTTGTTAAAATTTGAAGAAGACCTACAATATGCTAAAAAGGATAACAAAAACCGCAATGAGGATTCATCATCACATGTGAATTGGAACCAAATTTAGCGAAGCAACAACAACATTGGAAGCGCGATCTAAGCCAGAGGAGCCGCAAAAAAGAAAAGTGCGCTGCAAGGGTCAAGTCGGGCTCATTCGCAAGCTCAGGAGAGACTAGCACTGTAGAACACCAGATAGGCTCAAGAGGGTTACACTGCAAAGAAAAACAGACTAATTTCCTGCACGCATAGAAATGGCTTATTTCCCTTAGAAACTTAAGAGTTTTGGAGGAGGTGCAAAGGGAAAAACAAATAGTCAGGATCAAAGAACAAAACTGAAATGGAGATATGGACGACGAAGATCGTATTGCATGTCACATTCGGTACAGGTTACAAGTTTAAAATATGGTTAAACTTATGATATTGTGATCCAATGCAATCGCATTTCACACTTCACAATTTTTAATGTTACCTCCACCATTCATAAACTAAATATGTCGATTTGTGATTTGTGATATCTGTGGGACCCATCCGTGCCACGTCACCTCCCTATCCCCACACTTCAGACTTCATAGGTTTAAAGGGTTAGCACTAAGGAATGTGTTAAAGGTTGCGTTCTGTGGGTTGAGGGCGGGCCCACCTCTCTTTTCCACATCACCTCCCTCTCCCTGCATTTCGCACTTCGCAAGTTTTAAAATTTACCTCCATCGCTCATAAACTAAATCTACCGATTTGTGATTTGCGATATCCGTGGGACCCATCCCTGCCACATCACCGCCCTCTCCCCACATTTCGCACTTTAAAAGTTTTAGATCTTACCTTCCATTTCTCTTAAAAAATCCATCGATTTGCAATTTTCTATTGGCCCCACGTCTGCTTGCCACGTCACCTTTCACTTGTTGCACTTTTCGCGTCGCACAGTTTAACACTTACCTCTTGAATTTCATAGTAAAATCCCCGCTTTGCGATCTGTGGGCATATGTGACGTGGTTTTGAAAGTAAACTCCAAACATTTTCAAATCCAGAAGTAAGGCATTTCTTGTGTTAAATTGCATCGGAGGAGGAAAGGAGGACTATAAAGTAAAACTGTTGAAAGGCCAAAATGTGATAGAAGGTCGACACGATGCATTCTTCAGAGGTGAATAGAATATATTTCAAGTCCAAGTCTTGTGACAGTTTAGGGAAGAAATTCTGAATGTGAGCAGAAAGACTCATGTCTGTGATCCAACACAGGGCAAAGGAGAAGAAAATACATAACACAAGAGGCACGAGTAGAAGAGGCAGAGTCAGGTAGCAGGTGAGATGATGATAGCATTCAAAACGTAAAAGCATGGGAATAGTCTAGTGGAGATGCATTTATGTAGACTTTTGGGACATCACAGCCGAAACAGACAGAGAGACATCAACAACAAATCAGATGCATGCAAATAAATTGATACTTCTAATTTTATTTTTCTTTCTTATTTAAATATCGACATTGTAATGAAGTCTTTAATTGTGATGTAATAGGTAGTTTGCATAGTTTTAGGAAGTTTGAGTAGTTACAAGAAGTTCCAACAGTTACAATTTTTTTTTGATGTATTTAAGCAAGAGAGAAAGAAATAAATGCGGGCGTGAGTTCAGGACCTCTTGGGGATTAGATTTTTTACTTCTTTTTCTAATTGGTAAATGAAAGAAGTGGTAAGTTTCCTACAACTGTTGATGGTGATTCATGTTTCTTGTGCCATTTCGTGTCCCTTCTTCTTTGAATGAAGTGAATTAATGTAGCATCCAGTCTCTTAATGACATCTATGAGTAAGAGTTATGTGACCTTAATTTGCGCTCCTTCACTCCATATATTTTCCCTTCACAAATTCTCTCTAAAACTTAAAAGTAATAGATTCTGTGTTTACAACATATTATTTTGAGTTTCCCCTCTTGTTTGGTCCATTTAGTGTGTCCTAAATTGCTGCATTTAATTGTCAATCCGGGAATCGTAAGCTGATGAAGTGCGGCGCACTATATGTGCAAGATAACCTCTTTCTTAACTTTTTGTCGTTTTTGGTCTTTCTAAGGTGAAATGGAAATTCTAAAGTGAAAAACAAGCTTGGTTATATTTGTTCAAGGAAGTGATATCCCCTATAATGATTTACCAATCTTGAAACTTTAAAAGAAAATTGAAATTACAATGACAAAACTTAAAAGAAAGTAAAAGTGTACTGCTGAAATGAAAAGGTGATGCTAATCTAATGAATCAAAACGGGAAACTAGTGAACATGAAAACTAAACTATTCTTGCTGCCAACTGAACACAAAAGAAACTACGCTTATGGAAATTCAAAATTGCAATGAAATAAATCTAAATCAGATTACATCAATTCATTTTATGACCCTTCATCATTAGACCAGCTATGACTTGCGGAAGTAATCATAAACAACTTGTGTAACTGATTATTTAATTTGCAGAAAGTAAACTAATACTAAACCATACACACATAATTCAATCCCTCGCCATAAGTCCAACTGTGGCTTTCGGAGCAGGCGAAGATGTCGGACATGATTTAATATATCTAAGTTTGCGAGAAAAGAAACTAATACTAAAACTACACATTTCATAGTACGGCCCCTCACCATCGGTCAGTGGCCACAGGCCCTTCGACGCTATGAGCAGCTTAATATATTTTGAGAAAAGAAACTAATACTAAACTACTTGCATTTTAAATCATGCGGTCCCTCACCATCGGTCCATTGTGGCTTTCGGAGAATAGCTGAAGACACTATGGCTTTCTCTTATATATTTAAATTTAACTACTGAATCAGATAAACAAAACTGAAATGTACAAAGCAAGACTGAAGTTAAACAAATGCTATGAAAAGTAAACTAGCAGCAGAATAATGTTATTCTCATATCATTAGCCAAAATACTATGAAAATGCCCGGGCTGTCTACCTAAAACCTGCACAAGAAAACTGATCAGTGATTTAACAATCATAAAAACATGAAAGATAAGAATGCAATGGAAATGATAGAAATGTATGAACAGAAATGAAACAACTATGAAATATGAACATGTAATGGATTATGATACAATGACTTTTTAAAGAAATGAAATGAAATATATATACATTAATACACAGAACCCCGGCTGAGCAGGGGCCCTCTACACAGCTTTGGTACGATCCTCAAACACGAATTAAGTTGAAAACAGAGTCTTTTCACATTAAAAAAAAACAGTTCATTACAGACTGGTAGTATTACGGCTCAAGGCAGCGTAATCACTACAAAGCTAACATAACAGAGTACGCACATCAACTATCAACTAACAACTTCAACAACTAACTCTACGTGCGTATGCAAACGCTCTATATAAAGCAATAAACTGTAACTGTCTCCTGAAGTTTATGATAGCAGCCAGCACGTAGACCACTAAGGCCACGGATATAGGAGTATGGCCATGTTGGAAAACGGATCCATGGAAGGTGGGTGCTTGAATTCAACTCCAGAACTTTGCACAGATGTCAATTAACCTCCGCAAGCTTAGAAACGGCCGTATGGATGTTTATATGCCACGAAACAGAGTCCAGCCGACATGAAACTCCATAGTTGACTTCCACGTGGATGGCTTTGACCGCGGCTTCCTTTGACGAATTTACTTGAACCAGTAGGACACGAACCATGTCCTCGTCATTCCTAGCCTGCCCATGTGGCTCGTTTCCTTCGTAGACACCTGTAGCATAGATTTCCACAAAATAGCTGCGGAAAGTTGCAGCAGCTGCGGAAAGTGACAAGTTTCCGCAGCTGTATGAACAAAATCTAGATCAAATAGAAAACACAAAAACATAATTAAAAACCATGTTAGATACCCTTTTGCACATGATATTAACAATTTTGGAGGTTTAGGTGAGTGAAAAAGGTATGGAAAAGTGTATGGAAAAGATGCAAATTCGGGACTCAACATACCCCCACTGTGAAGGTGTTGCATGTCCTCATGCAACCAAAATTTTGATGCTCTTTGTTCAGTTCATGTGCCTTGATACTTCAGCCAGCACATCCAACCCCCTTCTCTTCTTCTTTGGTACTGCCATCATTCTGGGTTTCTTCATTAAGCACCTGAATTTGATATTCACAAGTGCTCTACTCAATTTTTGGCATTTCCTTTTTAGCTTCTTATTCTTCTTTTGCCAAATACCCAAATGTAACATAGTATTGTCATGGATAATCTTGTCCAGTTTGCCTTGCTCTTTGACTGTTTCATTTTAATTTTTGATATGCCGATTCAAAAGCTCAAGCTCAAAAATCTCCTGTTTTAATGACTGAACCAAATCATCCTGCAATGTATGAGGCTGAATAGAAGAGGTACTTGGGCCTGTGGCTGCCTTCTCCAGGGATTCTATATAGTCATAGACCTCCTGCTGTTTGGGGTCTAATTTCGGTGTCTTTTTCATTGGGCTGTCCCCAAAGTGTTGCAAGGGAGAATTATGTTCAAAATCTGGCCGAGGAGAACTTACATCAATATTTTGCTGAGAATAAGATGGAGTACGCTCATTGTCTGATTGGGAGTGAAAGGAGTCAGGTTCACTAACTGACTGAAATGGACTATGGTCAGTTGGAGACTGTTCAAATGTCTCTTCACCCAAATCAATGAAATGAGGACCTTTAATTTGTGTTTTTCTCAGTTTTCCCTTAAGCCTGCTGCTTCTCCTCACATGCTGTGGTACACTACCCTTTTGTTCTTGTTTTCCTGTTTTTGCCTTCTTGGATAGAGATGACTGTTTCTGAAGAAAAATTAATCTTTTAGACAGAATTTGGTGATCTTCTTCTTCAGAAGAAGAAGTTTTATGGACAGCCTCAATAATTTCTTTCCCTTTTGATATTATTGGCTTCTTAGTTTTGATTTCCTTCTTCTTCCTTTTTACCAATCTCTCTTCCCTATCATTTTTCTTCATAGTAGTAGTAGAAGTATCTTGGATTTCATCTACTGTTCTTTTCCTTCTACTTCTTTTTGCTGTGCTAGCTGCGGGAACTTCTTGTGTAGGAGCAACTTGGGTTTCAACATCCATTTTCTTTCTTCTACTCCTTCTAATTGGATTACCTTCAGGAATTTCCTGAGGTTCTTCAAAGAAGTTTCTAACTAGGAATTGTTCCCATGTATCTTTTCTTTCTTTTAGCTCCTTTTCAATCAAATTTTTTATAAGCCCATGATGATATAAATGAGGCTCTACATCTCCTAGGTGTTTTTGCACAGTCACAGCCATTTTCTTCAAGCTATTGAATAGGAAATAAGGAAGATTGAGAGTTTGGTTTTCAAGAAAATTCATCAATAGCCTAGTATGATACATGTACATAGAGCCAAAACGGCCTTCACATGTAATAAATTTATGAACAATGAGTAGTAAAGTGGCCCATTCATCTTTTATTGCATGCACAGGGATTCCTCTTTTGAAAACAGTGATATCCATACCTTGATTTCGGAGGATTGTTCTCCATGCCTCATCACTGATACTTTTGTTTTTGAACCAACGTTCTCCTTCCAGAAGAAGCTCTGTGGCTGCTGCTATTGATGCTTCATTGACTAAAAACTTGAGGTCTCCCACTTCTGCTTCCGAGCCATCAAATGATCTTGCAAACGCTTTGTGCTATACGTAGTAGCCACAGATTTGAATGACGCAATAAATTTGACTTTCCTCTAACATCTTTTTCTGCAATAAAATCCTACACAAACCCAGTCCTTTCGGCTACGCATAATAATTTTCCCATTTTGCTTCTCTGTGCTTCACAGGCTTGCCTCTGTGAGGGTTTAAGTGGAAATGGAACGATGGAATACACAGAATCTAGCACAATACTGTGGGGATGTTATCACAAAACGGAAATGAGCATAAGACTGTGGGTGGATATACGGGAATGAGAGTGAGCAAAAGGAACGAAATGGAGTGAAACAGGGAGTGAGAATGAGTAGCGTGGGGTTTTGTAAACACGACAGAGACACGACAAAGAGGTTAACAAAGTATAATGCATTCGGCCGCATTTTGAATTTGGGTGGCTGTGTAATAAATATAAACACGTTTCAATCAATGTTTATGAAGTTATGCGGCTTGTAAGAGTCCTTTGTCAACTCAAATATGTATCATAATCTACAGTGGGATATTTGAACATGAGTGAGAGTCGGAATTTCAATGATGAAACCGTTGGTGAATACATGCAAGAGGATAACATAGAGATCGTGGAAGGTTACGGGACTGTCAATATAATCATTGCGCGTTATGGGTAGAGCTCATAGTTTAAAATTACATAAAAATGTGTTTTCGATACTATTTGAAATAAACTTTATTCATACCTTTGGAATCCTTGCTTTTGCCCTTGGTCTTCAACTGATTGATCTTCATTAGTGTCTTGAATGTTCCATTGATCCTCTCTCCTGCATTCTATTTCATAATTTATGAAAATAACAACTAACTGTACATTCTTTTTGAAAACAGAGTAGTAGTGGCTGCGGAATCTGCTTCTGGCTGCGGAAACTGGAGTTAGCTGCGGAAACAGATGTCAGCTGCGGAAACTGACACAGCTATTACTTGGCTGAAATAGAAATGAAAAAATGACAAATGACCAGGTGGAAATGGTCATAAAAAGATTTTTATTGATGGAATGGATGGAATGAAGTGGAATGAAGTGAAATGAAATGAAATGAAATGAAATGAAGTGGAATGAAATGGAGTGGGTGGTGAGATGAAATGAAATGAAAGACAGATTTTTTTTTTTTGGAAAATATAGAGTGTCAGGCGTCCCTGATTTTCACCCCATATTTTCTGTATAAGACTGCCAATCAATTATTGGTTTTCAGGCTTATACCATTTTTTCTTCTTTTTTTCTTTTTTTTCTTTTTTTTCTTTTTTTTTTTTAAACTTGAAAAACAAAAGCTAGCTTGGTAGAGAAGAAGGATTCTTCTGTACCAGCCTGATTGCAGAACTTTCTTGAAACAACTTGACAAAATCCTCTTTAGAGAGTGGCTTATGATAAAATTTTAATCTATGGCCATTCACTAAAAGAGGAGTTTTAAATTCATCAATGGTCTTGATTCTTACAGCTCCATTGTTAAAGATCTTATCAATCTCATATGGCCCAAGCCAATGAGTCTGAAATTTCCCTTGAAAATCTTTAAACTTGGAGTCAAATAACAATGCCCAATCTCCTTCTTGAAACTTCTTTTCTTTGATATATTTTTCATGCCATTTAGTTCTTTGATATTGAACTAGATCAGTTCTTAGAATTGCTTCTTGTATGATCTCATCTAGCTCATTCAACTGCTCCATTCTATGCTTTTGGGCTTCTGATAAGTCCATCCCCAACTGAACTGCTATCTTGAAGGTCTTGACTTGGAACTCAATGGGGAGCAAGACTTCTTTCCCATAAACAAGTTCTCATGAGGAGGAAGCTCAATACGTTTGTATCATCTCATGTTCTGAATTGCGGTCCTGAGGCTTCACGGAATCTTTCACCTTACAATCTCTTCTATGTAGATGAACAGTTTTGGTGATGATACTTTCAAGAATTTTGTTTGTGGACTCCACTTGACCATTTTCTTGTGGATGGTAAGGAGTAGATCTTCTGTGCTTGATTTTGTATTCTTCCATCAACTTTTCCACCAAATTGGATGTGAATTGGCTCCCATGATCTGTCACAATTTCTCTTGGAACACCAAAGCGAGTAAAAATATCCTCATAAAGAAAATGAACAACTGAATTTTCAGTAGCAGATACTAATGCTTTAGCTTCTACCCATTTAGTAACATAATCGGTGCAAACCAATATATACTTCTTTTGCTTAGATGGTGGATTAATAGGTCCAATGAAATCTAAAGCCCATTTTTCAAAGGGTTCAATGAGTACCTGTGTTTGCAATGGCATTTCATTTGAAAAGGTAGGTTTCCCTACTCTTTGGCAGCTGTCACACCTTTTGACATATTGTTTTGCATCTTTGAAGAGGGAAGGCCAATAATATCCTAAAGAGAGGATTTTATAGGCCGTCCTTTTGTCTGCAAAGTGTCCGCCGCATGGTTCATCATGACATGCCTTAAGAATATCGGGCATTTCATCTTCCCTGACACATCTTCTGATCACAAGATCTGGCCCTGTTTTAAACAATTCGTTAGAAATCCATGAATATCTTGAACTCTCCTGAATAATTTTTCGTTTTTCTCTTGGAAATAAATGTGAAGGTAGTTTCCCTGTAACCAAATAGTTAGCAATATCTGCATACCAAAGGGGTCTTAATAGTTACTGCAAACAAATATTCATCAGGAAACTTATCTTCTACAGGAGAATCTTCTTTAGTATTTTGAATTCTAGACAAGAAATCAGCTACTGTATTCTGTTTTCCTGGTCTATCCAACACAGTAATATTGAATTCTTGCAAAAGTAAAAGCCATCTTATCACTCTGCCATTAGTAACAGGTTTGTTCATTAAATATCTAATTGCAGAATGGTCAGTATGAATAAAAGTTTCATAACCTGTTATGTAATGTCTAAACTTATTAATTGCATGAACAACAGCTAAGAATTCTTTTTCAGTCACAGTATAATTCAACTCTGTGGGAGTCAAATTTTTACTGGTGTAATAAATGGCATAAGGAATTAAATCTTTTTGACCCAACACAGCTCCAAGAGCTGTATCTGAAGTATCTGTAGAAATATGGAAAGGAAGTTTCCAATTTGGTCCTCTCAAGATAGGTGCTTCAGATATTCTTGTTTTCAAAGTTTCAAAAGCGGATTGACAATCAGGATCCCATTTAAATTCACAGTCTTTTGTAAGCAACTTGAAAAGTGGAGATGCTATTTTAGTGAAGTTTTCTATAAATCTTCTATAGTAACCAGTAAATCCTAGAAAACTTCTAACATCTCTTTGACAATTTGGAATAGGAAACTTGGAGATGACTTCAACTTTTGATCTATCAACCTTAATTCCATCTCCTGAAATATGATGTCCTAAAAAAATCCCTTCAGTAAACATCATAAAGCATTTTTCATGGCTTAATGAAAGGTTTGTTTCTTTACATCTTATGAGAACTTTTCCAAATTTTTGTGTTCGAAATTTGACTATCCTCACCTAATTTCGAGAAATGAGTAGGAAACGGTTGTATAGTGTTCTCATCATCGACCCATTCATTGTCTCCTATTTACGTAATTGCTCTTTAACGAGAGGATACAAATTGAATTTTCTTTTTGTCGGTACTGCACATTAGAAATGTACATTGTCTCCGGAGCTACAACCTAATAAAAGCTTTATCGAACGTGACGACCAAGGTCTTCACAAATAATTGGATGTCCTCCTAGATTACTTTTGAGGTCAAATCATAGAGTCTCTTGGATGTTCCCAAAATCTAAGGGCGAAATATATTCACAATACACCATATGGTTTAATAATTGATCGATCTGCAAGTTGCAGTAAAGTAGGTGTAAAAAGAAGGTTAGGAAGTTTTAGCTGGTCCATAGTCTGTCTACTCATAATGTTGATAGCAGCCCCTAAGTCAATCAATGTGTTGGAATTTCTATCCCATTTATATGTGTCTTGACAATTGGACTTCCTGGATCTACATACTTCTGCATGGTAATTTTTCCCATCATAATGTCTGCAATTTTTCCTACCAGGTGGATTCTTCTTGTGTCCTTTAGCTTCCTTCCTAGTCTTTTGAAACTCAACTCCTTTATGGTTTTTGCTAGAATAGGAATTTCTCGAATGGCTTGTAGCAATGGAATCTTAATACAAACATTCTTCAATTCATCTAGAAAGTCATAGTTAGGCAACAAGATTTGTTTTTCCACCCCCTTATCAATTTGTAGTCTTTCAGGAAAAGGAGGTGTAGATGAAGATGCAGGTCGCTCAACTATAGGAGTTGTGGGTGTTAACTTTTCTTTTTCTTTTTGCATGCTTGGATTTTGAAGAGATTCTTCCTCAGAACCCTTATTGACTTGAAGAGAGTCCTCCTCAAAGGTATCTTTCTCTTGAATATCTATAGAAGGTTTTTCTAAAACTCTACCAGATCTGAGTTGTACATCGTTGAGAGGAACAATCATATAGGTAGGAAATTGTTGTCCTTCTACCATATAAGTAGTCTGAGGATTCTTATTGTTAGGATTTGGCAATGGCTGAGCTGGAAGTTGATTTGTCTTTTGTTGGTATGGAAGCATGAGTTGAGGATTTGGATTTTGTTGAGAAGGTTTTTGTTGTGGAAATGGCAATGAAAGTTGTGGATTTGGGTTTGGAAGTTGTGGAGCTTGTTGATTTTGAAAAGATGGAGGATATTGATAAAATTGAGCAAATCTCCCATGAGGATTTTGCATCCCTTGTACCCATGGCTGATATGAATTTTGATGTTGGGGCCAAGGTTGTTGCCAAGGATTCCAATTTGGTTGGGTTTGATAATTCATAGGGTTGTTAAACCCTTGAATTTTTTGTCCCTGCCAAGGTCTCCTTGCGACAAAACAGAGAGATTCTACTGAATTTGGGTCTTCTTGAAAAACAGCTTTGAGTCCAGGAATTGAAGGACAATCCTTGATCTCATGATTTTCTGAGCAAATCATACATGTTTCTACAACTTTTGCATTCAAGGGACATTCCCTTAAAGCATGTTTCTTCCTACATTTCGGACAAAAGATGGCTAAAGCATCTGTTTCTGCTTTCTGCTTGTTTTGGATTTTAAGGGTGTCTAGTTGTTCACTAAAGCTCCCTAAGATATCAGTTTTGAACTCATCAAGCATATTACCAATCTCTGCCCTACTTACTGATCCAGTTGCAGATTTGTTAGCCCTAATAAGAGAAGAATCCCTAGGCCCTTTTCCAGGTTTTGATTTTCCCCTTGAGAGATGGATACATAGTTCTGTTATATCATGAAATGGAAGTTGAGAGATGTCTCCTTTTCCCATCATGTTTAAAATGTCTATCCATTCATCTCTAATGGCTTTTAATAGGAGGGCTTTCAAGGTTTCGTTATCTAAGTTGCTCATATTTGCTCTTTTCAAGTTGTATTGAAATCTTTCAATTAAGTCTTCCAAATTTTCATCTTCTTTTTGCATCATTTTGAATACCTCATCCTTGTGATTGGTGGGCATACAATAGTCCAAGTATCTATCCAAAAATGTTTGTTTCATATCATTTCAAGTCCTGATAGATTGAGTGGCTAATCCCATGAACCATTTCAAAGCAGATCCCTTCAAAGTTGAAGGAAATAGTTTGAGTTTTTGAGAATCTTCCATATAGTCATAAGTTCGGCACACTACTTCAAACTCAAACAGAAATGTTTCAGGATCCTCACTTCGTAATCCATAAAAGTTAGGGAGAACGGATGGTGAGATATTTTTCATTGTTGCATGAGTTTCCTCATCAACTATAGGGAATCCAAGCAAATTGTCCCTATTTCTACCGTTATTTCCTTCACCATTGTTATCTTCATTATCTCCTCCTCTTCTATCTCCACCTCTATTTATTACTTCCTCTGCCATGATAGTTTCTTTAGAGTTCTTATAGTCCTCTAGTTCTTCTACCAAGGAAGGATGAGAGAAAGTCTCTTTGTTTTCTAAGTGGGTTTTAGTAGGTGGTATAGGAGGATTCTCTAATTCAGCTGTTCTTTGACTTCCAAAAATCTTAAGGCTAGGGGTAGATGGTGGTGAATCTGGTCTATGCCTTGAAGAAGATGGAGTTGTGAAAATCAAACTCTTGGCTTTAGCTATAAACCTTCCCCTAGAATCTCTTGCTCTATGCATGTCATTTTTTATTTTTATTTTTAAAAAAAAGTTGGGCTAATAATTCTCTTTCTGATCTTCCAGATCACACTAGGTGCAAGAAGAGAGCATACTTAAGAAATTACTAAACCAATAACTCTCTTTTCTGATCCTCCAGATCACACTAGGTGCAAGAGGAGAGCATACTTCAAGAAGTTATCAAGTTTTCCCTTCTTTTATGATTTTATGTGTTTTTTTTTTTAAGAAATTGGC
Organism: Pinus albicaulis; assembly: GCA_034641835.2. Taxonomy (NCBI): domain Eukaryota; kingdom Viridiplantae; phylum Streptophyta; class Pinopsida; order Pinales; family Pinaceae; genus Pinus; species Pinus albicaulis. Next base: position 408,007,228 of record CM076584.1, on the reverse strand, counting down.
TACCTAGTTACACTTCCCCGGCAACGGCGCCAAAATGTTTGGTCAATTTAGTGTGTCCTAAATTGCTGCATTTAATTGTCAATCCGGGAATCGTAAGCTGATGAAGTGCGGCGCACTATATGTGCAAGATAACCTCTTTCTTAACTTTTTGGTCGTTTGTGGTCTTTCTAAGGTAAAATGGAAATTCTAAAGTGAAAAGCAAGCTTGGTTATGTTCAAAAGTGATATCCCCTATTGATTTTTTGATCTTGAAACTTTTAAAAGAAAATTGATTACAATGACAAAACTTAAAAAGGAAAGGTAAAGGTGTCTTTATTTGAAATGAAAAGGTCTTGCTAATCTAATGAATCAACAGAGGGCTTAATTGAACATGAAAACTAAACTATTCTTGCTTCCAAGGCGAACACAAAAACTACGCTTGTAAAATTCAAGAATTACAATGAAATAAATCCTAAATCAGATTACATCAATTCATTTTTTGACCCTTCATCATTAGACCGGCTATGACTTGCGGATAATCATAAACGACGTATGACGATATTTAAATTCGCGAGAGAAAGTAAACTAATACTAAACCGGCCACACATGGGATTCGTCCTATAAAGCCATCGAGTCCAGTTGTGGCTTTCGGAGAACAATTTAGGCAGAATTGTCATACATGATTTAATATATCTAATTTTGCAGAAAGGAAGCTAATACTAAACTACACATTTCATCATGCAGCCCCTCACCATCAGTCCAGCTGTGGCTTTCGGAGGTAACTGAAGACGCTAAGAGCAGCTTAATATATCTAAGTTTGCAGAAAAAGAAACTAATACTAAACTACACATTTCATAATGCAGTCCCTCACCATCAGTCCAGCTGTGGCTTTCGGAGGCAACTGAAGACACTATGAGCAGCTTAATATATTTAAATTTAACTACTGAATCAGATAAACAAAACTGAAATGTACAAAGCAAGACTTAAGTTAAACAAATGCTATGAAAAGGAAACTAGCAGCAGAATAATGTTAGTCTCATATCATTAGCCAAAATACTATGAAAATGCCAGGGCTGTCTACCTAAAACCTGCACAAGAAAACTGATCAGTGATTTAACAATCATAAAAGCATGAAAGACAAGAATGCAATGGAAATTATAGAAATGTATGAACAGAAATGAAACAACTATGAAATATGAACATGTAATGGATTATGATACAATGACTTTTTAAAGAAATGAAATGAAATATATATACATTAATACACGGAACCTCGGCTGAGCAGGGGCCCTCTACACAGCTTTGGTATGATCCTCAAACACGAATTAAGTTGAAAACAGAGTCTTTTCACATTAAAAAGCAGTTCATTATAGACTGGTAGTATTACGGCTCAAGGCAGCGTAATCACTACAAAGCTAACATAACAGAGTACGCACATCAACTATCAACTAACAACTCAACAACTAACTCTACGTGCGTATGCAAACGCTCTATATAAAGCAATAAACTGTAACTGTCTCCTGAAGTTTATGATAGCAGCCAGCACGTAGACCACTAGGGCCACGGATATAGGAGTATGGCCATGTTGGAAAACGGATCTATGGAAGGTGGGTGCTTGAATTCAACTCCAGAACTTTGCACAGATGTCAATTAACCTCCGCAAGCTTAGAAACGGCCGTATGGATGTTTATATGCCACGAAACAAAGTCCAGCCGACATAGAACTCCATAGTTGACCTCCACGTGGATGGCTTTGACCGCAGCTTTCTTTGACGAATTTACTTGAACCAATAGGACACGAACCATGTCCTCGTCATTCCTAGCCTGCCCATGTGGCTCGTTTCCTTCGTAGACACCTGTAGCATATATTTCCACAAAATAGCTGCGGAAAGTTGCAGCAGCTGCGGAAAGTGGCAAGTTTCCGCAGCTGTATGAACAAAATCTAAATCAAATATAAAACACAAAAACATAATTAAAAACCATGTTAGATACCCTTTTGCACATGATATTTACAATTTTGGAGGTTTAGGTGAGTTTAAAAGATATGGAAAAGTGTATGGAAAAGAGGCAAATTCGGGACTCAACACCTCTCTTCACAAACTCTTGATGAAACTTTAAAGTAATAGATTCTATTTTTGCAACATATTATTTAGAGTTTCCTCTCTCTCCATGAATTTTCTCTTAAACTTAAAAGTGGTATATTCTGTGTTTTTAGCATATTACTTTGACTTTACCTTGCAGTTCTTATTTTCATTTAGATATCAGTAGTGAATGGCATTATGAAATCTTTTATTATTCCAAATCATTAAGGGTTTTATAAAACTAGTCTTGAGAGGGATAGAACAAAGACCTCATGATAAAATCCTTTCTGTGAAACATTTTTAAAATGTCATAAGCAATGATTCCTTTCACAACCGAGGGATTGTCTCTTAAGATACAACATTTTTTGGCGTCGTTGTTGGGGACGAAGGCACGAAGTTATTTTTCCCTGGGTATTGAAATCTATTTCTCGATGTTGAACAAGATTTAGATACAAATTTGGTTGTGCATTATTCAACTCGGGACTCCACTGATGAAGGTTTCATTAGATGAGGAATTTCACAGGAAAGGAAATCAGAAATGTTACACCATTTTTTGGTCATCTAACCTTTTATCATTAGATGGACCCAAGTACACCATGTACGACCAGTTTTACCATAAGTAAAACTGCTTTCACTATGTTAAAATAGGAAACCCCAAAAGGAAATATTAAACAAACCTATATTTGTTTGATTTTCCTCATGGAATAATTAATTAAACCATAATTTAATTATTATTCCCAGTCATGTTTAACCCAAAAACAAAAAAATTAATGAGATAAACCCTTAGTTATGCTTGTTATTTTCTAGGAATATTATTTAAATAATTATTCCTAGAAAATAATATTCCTTGTTAAATATGACCAAATCAACCACCATTAATCAAATAAATCATTATTTATTTGATTATATCCCAACCACTTCCTTAAAAAGATAAATAAATCATTTATTTATTTATTTTTCACTAATCAAGGGATTTGACCCTAGTCAAACACCCTTTCCCTCCAACAAATAATAATAAAATATTCCATAGAGGTGGATCTAGATGTGATTAACATTATTTTAATCATGCACCAAGATCTAGAAAGACCCAATATTTTGTTATAAATAGGAGGGTTTTCCCCACCATTCTTCACCTTTTGTTGCCTATTAGATCACTCTGGATCTATACACTTGGTCTCACTTTTCACCATCATTTGCTCCCATTGAGCTTCATTTTTACATTGGGTTTTCTACACTTACAAGAGAGAGAAAGCTTAGATCTGAAGTGCTGAGGACTACAAAGAACCCATCCCATTGAGGAGAGCTGGATACACCTTCTTGTTTTCCTCCCAGGTGCCCTGTAATATAAAATTCTTTCAAAAAATCGTGTTCTTGTCTTGTCTGTTGGATGCATGGAGCAAACCCTTTATTTTACTACTTAATGTCTTTCCATTTATAGATCTGTTTGTTGCAGCATTTTAATTACTAATCGCAGATCTGAAGATGTTTGGCAGCCTCTATTGTTGTTAGGGCTATTAGTTATGCGTAGCTAAAGTGGTTCTTTTTCGTACACTTCGACGAAGAATACATACTAACAAATGGCGACTCCACACGGGTTTTAAATTACGACCGCTGTCATTTTCCATATTCCTGCATATCCAGCTACTTCAGGCCCTAGGGCTTCTTTTCAGCTGCTTATTTTTCCTCTTTTTATGTCATTTTTCTCACCTAAAACCCTAAATTTTTAAAATTTCTAACTTCCGTGTGTTTCTGGCCCTATTGCGCAGGTAAGCGACACCAGCCGCAACTGAGACGGCAACTTTTACGAAAATCCGCATTGAGACAACGGGAATGAAGTGCGCACGGCCCTAAACACACGACACCGGACCTCCGAGTCGCACTGACTGTTTACGCGACACACTCGAATCGGAGTGAAAATGAGCACCGCCGCACTGACAATTTTTGCAGGTTATAGCTGGGCTTCACCACAAGTCTTCCGGCCCTCTGTCTAGCACCGCTTGACGAATGCGATGCGGTACCTGTCTAAGTGGGAACCTAGCCCCTCGGGCTTCAGTGTGCACTCCACTTTTTGTGGAAAGGGGAAGTTTTAGGTTGTTTCGTAGTCGGTTTATTTTAACCCCGGCCCTCTTTTCAGTCTGTTACCTCCCCTTTCGAATCCTTTGAAATCGACCTCTTTCCCTTTCGACTCTCTTGGTGTTTTTGTCTGGACCTCTTCTAAAGGCCTCTGCCTTGCCCCCCCCGGTTTTTTGCTGATTGCCCTTTTTCCAGCCACCTTGCCTCTGTCTCTTGGCTGTGATCTGCACCCCTTGTCTGCAGCTTTATCCTCCAGATCTCTGTCCCCTTTGACCCTAGATCTGTTGAGCTTCCTCTGTGTGTGTTTCCATAGTTTTTCCCTTTCTTTTCGGCACCAGCGATTTATTTGAAGACCCCTTCTTGCGTTTTCTTTGAATGCATACGTAGCTATTATTTTGTTATTTCCGCGATAATTCGTTCTCCTTGAGTTTTATTTTTCGTATTCTGTGGCTTTACTTTTTGTTGCTCTCATATTGAGGTTAAAGAAGGTAAAATTAACACCGCGCCTGTGACCTAAGTGAACGCCGCAGTGCCACCACATGGCAAAAGAACTAAAATAATCGTCTAACACCTTGTACGCCGCGGCCTTTCTTGATTCGTCGCACACGCCCTTGTCGGTTTCCTTCTTCTTGTCATCATTGCGCCCCCAAGGCGCCTTTCCCGGAGACTTCTTGGCCTTCACCCTCAGTTTCCGGTTGATCGACCTGCTCCGCACCGCCGTCGTCGAGCCAGTCCACCTTCGAGTCCGCACTCTGACTCCTCTCCTGATTCATCGGGTCCCCCTTCTCCTTCCGGTTCTCCCCTTGTTACCTTCACCATGTCTGGATCAGGGCCTAACGCTAGCGGTTCTCCCGGCCCCAATGCCGTGGCCACACTACTTCCGCGAGCCGCCACAGCCACGGCCTTCGCGCTGTGCGCTGCGTACATTGCGAGCCTTAGCCTCCCCGATTGCCATCGATTCGATTAATGACCCCATTCACCACAGTAGCACCTTTTTTGACACTTCTGTGCCCGCAAGGCGCTGCCCTCCGATATCCCTAAGTTCGAGGGCCTTAATGGAGAAGATCCAACCAATCACGTCCGGTCTTTCCACATGTGGTGTTCCTCCAATTCCATTACCGATGACTCCATCCGTCTTCGTTTGTTCCAACGCACGCTTACTGGCGAAGCTTCTAAATGGTATGTCAAACAAGCCACCTCTTCCCATACCACGTTCGAGACTCTTGCCCAAGTCTTTTTGTCATACTTCCAGCTCCCTCTCCGATACGACACTGGCACGGAGCTCTTGACTTCCTTTAAGCAATCCTCTTCCACATGCCTTTCTGCCCATGTTCAGGAATGGCGACGAAGACGGAGCTTATGTCAAGCCCCTCCCTTTGAAGATCGGGTTTACATGGACTGGTTCCTTCGCACCCTTCCGTCTCCCATCGGCAAAGATGTCGCCTCTCACTTTCCTCAGACTGAAGAAGCCGCCCTTCAAATAGCCTTAAAATATGACCTGATCTACGCTCAATCTGGTTATGTGTATACCGTCCTTCCTGACATCCCCAGGCCTGGTGGCGCTAACGCCCCGGGGGCATCTCATTCCGCCGACGGTATTGTTGGATCTCTTTCCCATCCATCTGCTCACCCTCCTATGGGCTATGGTCTCCCCCAAGGAGGGGCCAGCACCTCAAGCACTCTTCCCCCTCCCGGCAACATGTATCCAGGATACGGCATGCCTCCTCCTTTTGCCCAACCTCCTGCTTACCTCAATGTCGCCCAACCCAACCCTTACCTTTATCCACAGCCTGGTGCACCAGCTCCTCCAGCATATGCGCTTCCGCCTCCCTTGCCTCCTCACAACCCGCAACAACACTTACAACCCCCTCCAGGGAAACGCGTATTTACCTGACGGTATGATGTATCCCCAGCTTCAGCTTCTCAAAAGAAAGTGGGAGAAACAACCAGGAACCAGTACGCACAGTATACAAGGACCCAATGGACCCAATTCTGGCATGGAACCTAACACTAGCAACTAGCAACAGGGCCTTCCGCCCAAGCCGGACAAGCCGCTTCGCACAAATAAGCCCTGTTCATGCTGCAGTGTTTACGGTCATTACACTCACGGTTGTCCTCTCTTACCCCAGATGCGGCAGATGTGGGAGTCTCAAGCCACATTGCGCGGACAACACGCCTCCCCTCATGCTCCTCCTAATGTGGCCACTACCCAGCCAGCTGTGTTCACTGATCCTTTCCCTCAACAGGGATTCGTGGCTACCCAACCGCCCGACAGCCAGGTAGCCGCCCCCCCTTCCATTTATGGTTCCTCTGATTACCAGATCCTTATGATGCACTCCGATCCTTCCCCATCCATCGATCTTCACCTTCAAACTCGGTCTCGCCAGTACCCCAAGCCTCCTGCTCAGTCTGCTCCCGAGCCTCCCTCTTCAGGTTCTACAGAGCCTCTTTCGACATCCAGTGGCCCCTTACACATCCCTCAACCAAAAGTTGAGGTTCATCCAAAGATTCCAAAGGGCCCATTACGCCGAAATGCTGCTTCCGGTCGAGCCGCTCAGTCGTATAGTATAGTAGATGATTTGGCGCAATCCCCTGCTGCCATTTCCACACTGGAACTCCTCCAGTCGTGCCCTTCCCAAAAGAAGGCTCTACTATCTGCCGTGGGCGCTGTCGATCCTGCTGATGACCAAATGATTGTTTTCGACGCCACCCAATCGGACCATCCCCCTCTTCCTCCTTCCGTCACTTTCCAAATCCCAGTCAAAATCCGGAACGCCATTGTATCCCGGTGTATAATTGATGAGGGGGCATCCACCTGCGTGATGTTCGCTTCGGTTTGGAAGCAACTCGGATCCCCTGAGCTGGCCCCGTCCACGATCACCCTTCGAGCGTGGGACGGTCATGCCTCCCAGCCCATTGGCCTGTTTCATAACTGTCCCATCACCCTCGCCGGTAAGACCGTTTGCGTTGACGTCGAAGTCATTGACGCCCCTCTAGACTACAACATTCTATTGGGGCGAAGCTACACCTACGCCATGTCTGCTGTCCCATCCGCGGTTTTCCGCAAGATGTCTTTCCCACATAATGGGAAGATAGTCACCATCGACCAGCTATCTTATCATGAGCCACCATCTCAGACCTCCTCCGAGATGACCATCTCTTCTGTAGCCAATAAACAAATCGTCGATTCTTTGACCAGTGTCTCCCCCGACGTCTATAAAGATTCCACCCTGCTTGGTACTTTTCCTCATCTTTCCCCCCCTCCTGTTACTGATCCCAGCTTATCGAATGTTTGCATGATGCAATCGTCTCAGGCTGCCCATAAGCGGCCTGCCTCGGCTAGTCAGCAACCTCCCCCCCGCCCTCCGCAACCCGCTCCTAGCCATTCCTCTCAGCCAGCCGGACCTCCTCCTTATGGCCCTCCCCCTACAGCTGGTATCCCTGAACCCCTTTATCCGCCCGGATCGGTTCCTCCTGGCCTCAACCATCTTGAAGCCGTCCCTTCTGGTCATTTCCCTGCTGGGCAGATCCCTTTCCTAGTTCCCCCTCCCGGCGTATATTCTGTCCCTGTCATGGCCACCCTCTCCCTCCCTAACTTGACCTTGGGCATTCCGATCTGGTACCTTGATCCTCCAGCCCCCACCTTGCTTGGTCAACCCAAACCTTATATTGCTTTGACCCCGGTTCAACCGGCCTCCATGCCTTCTCCCGCTGCATCAGTGCCTCAGTCACCTCAACAGGAACCACCTCCTGTTGCGACTCCTTCGGGTAAGAAGGGAAAATCTCGCAAGAGGGCACCAAAGGACAAGGCTCCCCCAAAAAACCTTGCTCCTCCTCAGCCTCCAAAGCATACCATCCAGTGTGCTTTGTGTGATGTTTTCGGTCACGCCTCCCATACCTGTCCTGCATTGCTTCATCTCAAGCCCATGGTTAATGTCACGTTCCCTGAGTCCGCGGTCCCAGAAGCCTCTGTTCCTTCCGCGACCGCGGCCAAGAACCCCAAGAATATTCACACCAACCACCCCTGTGCTTTGTGTGATCTCCATGGCCATTACACCCATCTTTGTCCCCGCCTCGAGGACTTCCGCACCTCTATCGCCGCGGTCCACCAATTCGAGGCCAAGCGCAATGAGTCCACCTCTCCCCTATTTGCGCATTCTGCTTCAGCAGAACTACCAGATACAACTGCTCCCATTGACATTCCCCCTCCTGATGTCGAGATGATGGAGCCTTCGTCCATTATTTTTTACCTATCATCATCCATGAGACCCTCGGGGAACATTCCATCTGAATCCTCCCCTGTTGTTTCGCTTGACCTTCCTTCAGCGATCATCTTGGGCTCAACATCGGTAGATCCTTTATCTACTTACTCTTCGGTCACCCCTTGTGACAATGCGCATGTGAACCTCTCTTCTCATGATGATGATTCTGGTCACTTCACCACGTCAGGTGGTCTTTCTTCCACCAGTCACCCCATCTTCTATTACGATGACGACATTATGGAAAAAATCCCCACCCCTGATGTTATCTATTCCCCCTTACATCGAACCCATGCGTTCACACCACATCCACCTTGTGGCCATTACATTGAAACCCACTGTTTGGGTAAGGGGGCACCCACATTTGAGAGACCAAGAGAAGCAATTCTCCACAACTCTCCTAGTGGATCTAGTCGTGTTGACTTTAGTCCCAGTATTCTTCCACATTTTTAAGAACCTCTAGAGTCCCATATCACTTCAGATCACTCTAGGGATGATACCCCTTATCATTCCCTCATCCTACATCAGCAACCCAGTCTCTTAGACATTATGGTTGACCAACCTATAGCTTTTCTACGAGAGCATCAGTTCATTATCTCCAAATCCTCTTTTTGGGATAGTGACACCAGGTATGCCAACTCGAACACTTAAAGTCCATTTGATCCCTATATGCAGTACCAAAAGAGATTGGTAATCCTCCATTTCCTTTCTCACACTGCATAACCATAACGAGAACAAATGGCACGCCACATCATTTAAATGTGTTTACATTCCCCTTTTTTCTAAATACATTTCGGCATGACCACACCATGCTCGGGGGCACCTATGCCCCTCAACCATAACCCTCCTCACCTCGTTTTTGGAGAGGAGGCTGTCGTACCAATCAAGTGTGACATCCCTACCCTTCATCTGGCTGTTGAACTTCTCCCTGACACCCAACCTCTACAACAACGACTTATTATGCCTGAGCGTGCCTCTGAAGACCGCTGTGTTGCATTGCAAACCATAGAAGCGGCCAAGAAACGCACCAAAGCTCAATATAACCAAAAAGTCTAGCCTTAAAGGCGACCTGGTTCTAGTATGTGCCCAAGCCCATGATGTCCTTGGTCACCTTAAGTTCGACTCATTATGGCTAGGCCCTTACGTCATCAGTAAGGGTCTTGGTAAGGGGGCATACCTTTTAGAGGATTTCAAAGGAAATCCTCTTCCTAATCCTCGCAATGCACTCTATCTTAAGAACTATTACCCTTAGCATTTCCCTTTTGAGATGCATGTTTTAGGTTCTTTTAGATAGCCAACATCTTTTTTGTACTTTCATCCTTCGCCAGGAGCTATTTTGTCCAAGAAGGATCACTTCACCTCTCCTTCAAATCGAATTTCCTCACTTACGACACTTGTACTTGGGGCACCATATTGCTCCCTTACTTGTCCATGTTCGTGTCGATTTTCGTCATGAGTTCCCATCTTGTACTCATGCTTCCATGGTCCCCCATTGGGGCCTTTACTGTGTGGCAGCACCATTGAGTCGCCCTTGGTTAGAGCATCCAAGTTGAGTCATCAGTGCATTCATGGAGTCTATACCACGTCCCTTTACACCCCATTATAGCCCTCCATCCTTCATTGCTTGGTCTCTCTCTTGTGTCGCACATTATGACCTTGATCTCTGCTGTCCTATCTGGGCCCACTTGACAACAGTTGACACCGTATATCCTGCTCTTTATGCTCTAACAAGGGAAGTCGTCCAATCGCCACTCCATCCTTCCCATTTCCACCATCATCATTAGTGTCAGTCTGTCCGTCGCTCTATTGTTCTTCTCTCGTGCCTTAGATGAGGATCTCTCATTGCCTCACCTACGGCGGACCTCCTTCTGTCGACATCAGCACATTTATTCCAGAAGCAAGGTCTAGAGGGCGGTGTACCTTGGTTCCGGCTTCCACTTTTGTTCGGTGCCTCGGATCAGGCAGGGGGATCTCTCACTTCCCTTTGACTTGATTGCTTCTCCAGCTCCTTTCGACATGTTTGGGGTCGTATACTTGACGGTCGATGGATTGACCATGACCTGCGGCGGACTAGGGACGGCAGGATGCTCTCCAGCCCTCACGGGGTGGCCTGTGACCACCCCCACATGCCCGGATGACCTCTTCTTTGCAGCCTTCGATGCAGCTCCAGATATTTGATGATGTTGGCCATCGCCACTTGCAGCGCCTCTTTGATTTGCATGTATCAGTCAGATTTTGTGAGCCCTTCCCCATTTATAGGGGGAATTTTGGGTTATATTTGTATCTCATGTACTCAGATATTATTGTACAAGTCCTGGCTGTTATCCCAGGCACAGCATGTATGTGGGATTCCTCATTTTATTTTTATCTGGCTCCTGATTATGCCAGCTGTACTCTATGGTTCGGTCCCTTGTTTACTGGACACACTATTCTTTTGTACTTTGTCTCGGTGGGCATAGGTATGCCTTCCCCGCCGCCTTCAGCACAGGTACCCTCTCATAAAAGGAGACTTGTTGCACCTGCGAGTCTCGTCTCCTCCGGGTCTAGTCCTTCAGCACACTATCTACCTCACCGTTCTCTCTCTGACTTCCCTTTTGTTGTCTAGTGATTGTGTTCTTACAACGTACTTCGGTCATACGATTTTCTCCTGACACTCGCACGCTGGGGGGAAATCTGTTACACCATTTTTTGGTCATCTAACCTTTTATCATTAGATGGACCCAGAGGCACTATGTGCACGACAGTTTGCAAAGTAAAATTTCTTTAACTTGCCCCTATGTTAAAATGAAACCCCAGAGAGTATTTAGCTTCAAACCTGTATTTGTTTGATTTCCTCAACAGATATAATCAGACAATATAATTTGAACCAACATTTAGGTCAGCTATTTAACCCAAAAACAAAGAAATTAATGAGATACACCCATAGTTATCTTATTATTTTCTAGGAATAATTATTTAAATAATATTCCTTGTTAAATATGACCAAATCAACCACTATTAATTAAAAAAATCATTATTTATTTGATTATATCCCAACCACTTCCTTAAAAGGATAAATAAATCATTTATTTATTTATTCCTCACTAATCAAGGGATTTGTTAAATCAAACATACACACTCCTCTCTAAGTGGTAGAATATTCCATAAAGGTGGATCTAGATTTGCTTAACATTATTTTAATCATGCACCAAGATCTAGAATGACCCAATATTTTGTTATAAATAGCAGGGTTCTTCCCCATCATTCCTCACCTTTTGTTGCCTATTAGATCACTCTGGATCTATACACTTGGTCTCACTTTTCACCATCATTTGCTCCCATTGAGCTTCATTTTTACATTGGGTTTTCTACACTTACAAGAGAGAGAAAGCTTAGATCTGAAGTGCTGAGGACTACAAAGAACCCATCCCATTGAGGAGAGCTGGATACACCTTCTTGTTTTCCTCCCAGGTGCCCTGTAATATAAAATTCTTTAAAAAAATCGTGTTCTTGTCTTGTCTGTTGGATGCATGGAGCAAACCCTTTATTTTACTGCTTAATGTCTTTCCATATATAGATCTGGTATTTTGCAGCTATTTTCTTGTCTAACCAATTGCAGATCTGAAGATATTGGTAGCCACTTTTGTTGTTAGGGCTATTAGTTATGCGTAGCTAAAGTGGTCCTTTTTCGTACACTTCGACGAAGGATTCATACTAACAAGAAAGCACCATGGAAAATACAGGTATCAGAGTTTGAATCTTTTAAAGGAAGTTTTATTTTTCACTATCAGTTTGATGGTCTATTTTCCCTTACATATCAAGAGGATTGTTTCCTGCTTTATATTCTCAGAAGATTGTAAAGCCCAAAATGTACATTATTTATTGGAAAAAGAATATTTTTCTTCCGATATATTATTGATCTTGACACAACTTTATCTCCTAAATATGAAAGGAGAGATGGTTGTTGCATTACAATTACTGAAGGTAATGTGTCATAGTCCTGACGTAAAGGTGAGGATTCATCATATTTGGGTGATTATATTCTACCTCATAAGCAATCCACTTCTTTCTAGCTTGGAACCAAGGTGATTTTCAAACCCTTGGTGCTGCCCATAATCCTCCATCAATATCCTTCAAAAGGATTCAAATATTTGCCAAGATTTTCTGCAAAGGAGGAGGATATTTCATCTCAACAACATACCTTGGAATTTGAGTACTTTCTGCACAAATTTCAAATTATATATGAAGACGTGGCTTTAGGGATGTTTTTTCATTCATTAAAGCAGGGTGCTCAGCAATGGTTCCAGTGTTTGGAAGCAGGTTCAATTAATTCATGGAAAGGTTTTCAAGATAAATTTATTAGATATTGGGGCGAGCGTAAATCATATGAAAAACACCTTTTGGAATTATATTCTATCCAGAGGCAGAGAAATGAGTCAATCCCTAAAACTAGTGGAGCTTCTCAGGTGTGTTTTTAGGAGGGGGAAGATTTTTTTTAAGAGTTGGCATTATACAAAGAACAATAGCATTATGAGGAGTCGAACAATGAAGGAAGCTTCCCTGTTCAAAGAATTCAACATCAGCAAAATTCTCAAGATAAGGAGGCAACTCGAATTGGTCTCATTAGCTTTATGATCCAGTAGTAGAATATACTGAAACTTTCTTTTGTCAGCAACAAACATTTATGCAAAGGTATGTGCAAAGCTTGGTATCTGGAAAACTTTCAGGGTATATGCCTATTATTATCTTCAAATTTCAACAACATGGAGGCATTAATTGGTTTCATTGGAAGGCTGACTTCACCTAATTCAGTTTAGAAATGAATGCATATATAGGAGTTGTGAATAAATAACCTCATAGGTTGAGCATTTTTAGTTGCAGTATTTCTAGTTTAGTATTTTCAGTTTAAGAATAAAGGAAGAAGTCCAAAGTGTAGTAGGTTTCAGGAGGATTTCATACTGGATCAAATCCCATTCGGGATTGACTCAATTACTAGTAAAGGCTACTAATCTACAAGTTCTCTTTGAATCCATGCCCAATAAAGCCTACTGATATACAAGTTCTCCTTGAATCCATCCCCAATAAAGGCTACTAATCTACAAGTGCTCTTTGACTCCGTCCCAATAAAGGCTACTTATCTACAAGTTTTCAGCACTTTGTTACCAAACTGTTTTTCCCAATTGGAGCTAGATGTTGTAGCATAATTTTACTGAGCTAAAAGTCAATAGCGGTTCTCAGCAATTCAAGGTTATTGAGGAACAATTGTTAAAATTTCAAGAAGACCTGCAATATGCTCAAAAGGATAACAACAAGTGCAACAAGGATTCATCATCACATGGGAACTAGAACCAAAGTTACGGAAGCAACACTAGCATCAGAAGTGGGATATAAACCAAAGAAGGAGAAAAGAATAAAAGCATGGAACAAGGGTCAAGTCTAGCTCATTCACAAGCTCAGAATATACTAGCGTGGCAAACCACCGCGAAGAAAAATAGACTAATTTCCCACATGCAAAGAAATGGCATATTTCCCTTAGAAAATTAAGGGTTTTGGAGGAGGCACAAAGGGAAAAATAGATGGTCAAGATCAAATCACAGAACTAAAATGAAGAGATGGACGACGGAGATCGTATCACATATCGCATTCGGTACAGGTTACAAGTTTAAAATATGGTTGAACTTGAGATATTATGATGCAATGCGATCACATTTTTCACTTTGCAAGTTTTAATGTTTACCTCCACTTCTCATAAACTAAATCCATCGATTTGTTATTTGCGATATTCGTGGGACCCATCCCTGCCACATCACCTCCCTCTCCTTGCACTTCGCACTTCGCAATTTTAAAAGGTTAGTGCTAAGGAATGTGTTAAATGTTGTGATCTGTAGGCTTCGGGTGGGCCCACCTTTCTTCTCCATGTCACCTCCCTCTCCCTGCATTTCACACTTCACAAGTTTTAATATTTACCTCCACTGCTCATAAACTAAATCCATCGATGTGCGAGTTGTGATATCAATGCGACCCATCCCTGCCACGTCACCTCCCTCTCCCCTCACTTCATACTTTGCAAGTTTTAGAGCTTACCATCCATTTTTCATAACAAAACCGTCGATTTACTTTTTGCGACTAGCCCCACCTCTGCTTGCCACGTCACCTTCCACCCGTAGCACTTCACACGTGACACAGTTTAACACTTACCTCTCGTCTTTCATAATAAAATCCACAATTTTTTATCTACGAGCGGATGTGACGTGCTTTCAAAAGTAAACTCCAAAGGTTTTCAAATCCGGAAGGAATTTCTTGTGTTAAATAGAATCGGAGGAGGAAAGGAGGATTATAACGTAAAATTGTTGAAATGTCGAAATGTGATATAAGGTGGATGCGATGCATTCTTCATAGGTAAATAGAATATATTTCAAGTCCAAGTCTTGCGACGGTTTAGGGAAGAAAGTCTGAACGTAAGCAGAAAGACTCAGGTATGTGATTTGACAGAGGGTAAAGGAGAAGAAAAGACATAACACAGTAGGCATGAGAAGAAGAGGTAGAGCTGAGTAGCAGGTGACATGATGATAGCATTTGAAACGCAAAAGCATGGGCAGATTCTAGTGGAGATACGTTTATGCAAACTATTGGGACATCACAACTGTAATGGACCGAGACACATCAACAACAAATTAGATCCACGCAAATTGATTGATACTTCCAATTTTATTTTTCTTTCTTGTTTAAAGATCGACATTGTAATTAAGTCTTTAATTTTGAGGTAATAGGTAGTTTGTAGAGTTCTAGAAAGTTTGAGTAGTGACAAGAAGTTCCAATAGTTACAAACTACTTTTGATGTATTTAAGCAAGAGAGAAAAAAATAAATGGGGGCCTAAGTTCTAGACCTCTTGGGGATTATATTTTGTATTTCTTTTTCTGATTGGCAAATTAAAGAAGCAGTAAGTTTCCTGAAACTTTTGATGGTGATTCGTGTTTCTTGTGCCATTTTGTGTCCCTTATTCTTTGGATGAAGTGAAGTAATGTATCAGCTGGTCTCTTAATTACATTTGTGAGTAAGAGTTAAATAACCTTAATTTGCTCTCCTTCAATCCATCTCTTCTCCCTTCACAAATTCTCTCTCAAACTTAAAAGTAATATATTCTATGTTTACAACATATTATTTTGAGTTTCCCCTCTCTTCACAAACTCCTGATGAAACTTTCAAGTAATATATTATGTGTTTACAATATATTATTTCGAGTTTCCTCTCTCTTCATGAATTTCCTCTGAAACTTAAAAGTGTTAGATTATGTGTTTTCAGCATATTACTTTGAGTTTCCCCTACAGTTATTCTTTTCATTCAGAAATCAACAATGAATGGCATTATAAAATATTTTATTATTCCAGATCATTAAGGGTTTTAGAAAACTAGTTTCTAGAGGGATAGAACAAAGACCTCATGTTAAAATCACTTATGTGACACACTTTTAAAATTTCTTATGCATTGATTCCTTTCAAAACCAAGGGATTGTCTCTTAAGATACAACAAAATTAAAATTTATTAACAATGTTGAATGATGGAAAATGGGAATAATAAGAATGTATCCAAATACAAATAGTTTATAGTTTTAAGAAGAGGACATTTTGGGTAAGTGAAAATTTTATTTAGGATGAAAATTGAAGTATTTTTATTTATGGTTGAATTAACAAATAATTCAATTCACATCAATTCACGTCATGAATAATGCTTATGTGCATACACTAATAGAGATTTTTCATGTTTTGGGGGTGAGATAGAGATATAGATGGAAGGGGGGAGAGAGGGAAGAAGAGCGAGGGAAGGACAGGGAGGGAGGAAGAGATATAGTTATGGAGAGAGAAGTTTTAGAGAAAAAAGGAGAAGGGAGAGGGAGGGAGTGGAAAATGGAGGTATGGGTAGAGAGAGATATAGATAAATATTAAGAGAGAAGTTTTAGAGAGAGAAGGGGAAGGGAGAGAGAGGGAGTGGAAAAGGGAGGGAGAGAGAGAGAGAGAGAGATAGATATGGAGAGTGTGTGTGTGTGTTTGGGGGTGAGATAGAGAAATAAAGAAGGATAAAAAATGGGAGATAGATCTATGGATGGAGGGGGATGAGATGTGATTACACTAAAATCAATGCACATTATTAATCTCATTACTTTCAAATTAATTTATATCATACATCTAATTGCATCAAATCAGAAATCAATAGCTACACTGAAATCAATGCATCTAGTGAAAACAATCAAATATGATTAGAAAACAACATATACATTTAAATCAAAGCATATAATGCAAAAAATAAAATAGGATTAGAATAAACATCTACACTAAAATCAATGCATATAGTGCAAGCAATCAAATAGGATTAGAAATCAATATTGCATCCCGTGCAAGCAATCAAATAGGAGTAGAAATCAACATCTAAACTGAAAATAATGTATCTAGTGTAAGGCATTAAATAGGATTATAAATAAATATCTACATTGAAATCAATGCATCTAGTGCAAGTGATCATATAGGATTATAAATCAATATCTACACTAAAGCCAAAGCATCTAGTGCAAGAAATAAAATATGAGTAGAAATCAACATCTACAATGAAATCAATGCATATAGTATAAGGTATTAAATGGGATTAGGAATATACATCTACGATAAAATCAATGCATATAGCACAAGAGATCGAATATGATTAGAAATAAATATCTGCATTGAAACCAATTGATCTAGTGGAAGCAATCAAATAGGAATATAAATCAAAATCTACACTGAAATCATTGCATCTAGTGTAAGGTATTAAATAGAGATATAGATATGGAGAAAGATGTGTTAGAGAGAGAGAGAGAGGGAGAAGAGAGAGAGAGGGAATGGAAAAGGGATGGGGATAGAGATATAGATAGATATGGAGAGAGAAGTGTTAGAGAGAGAGAAGGGGAAGAGAGAGAGAGGGGGTGGAAAAGGGAGGGAGGTAGAGAGAGATAGATAGATATGGAGAGTGTGTATGTTTGGGGGGTCATATAGAGAGATAAAGGAGATAAAATGGGAAATAGAGGTATATATGGAGGAAAAAGAGATGTGTGTACACTAAAATCAATGCACATTATTAATCTAATTTCTTTGAAATTAATGTACATCATACATCTTGTTGCATCAAATAAGAATTTAACATCTACACTGAAATAAATGAATCTAGTGAAAGCAATAAAATATGATTACAAATCAACATATAAAATTAAATCAATCCATATAATGAAAAAAATCAAATAGAACTAGAAATCAACATCTACACTAAAATCAATACATATAGTGCAAACAATCAAATAGGATTAGAAATCAATATCTACATTGCAACCAATGCATCCAGTACAAGAAATCAAATAGGAGTAGAAATCAACATATACACTGAAATCAGTGCATAAAGTGTAAAGTATTAAATAGGATTATAAATCGACATATACACTGAAATCAATGCATCTAGTGCAAGCAATCATATAGGATTATAAATCAATGGATACACTAAAACCAATGCATCTAGTGCAAGAAATCGAATTGGAGTTGAAATCAACATCTACACTAAAATAAATGCATCTATTTTAAGTTATTAAATAGGATTAGAAATTGAAATCTACAATAAAATCAATGCATCAAGTGCAAGTGATAAAATATGATTAGAAACCAATATCTACACTGAAACTAATGCATCTAGTTCAATAAATCAAATAGGAGTAGAAATCAAAATCTACACTGAAATCAATGCATCTAGTGTAAGGTATTAAATAGGATTATAAATAGACATATACACTAAAATCAATCCATCTAGTGAAAGCGATCAAATAGAATTATAAATAAAGAACTACACTAAAATCAATGCATCTATTTTAGTGAAAAACCAAAATATTCATGACTTCCTAGATATAAATTCTATGTTTGTATTTGTCTCTATGTGTCTCTTTTTTCTTCCCTCTATCTCCACTTTCCATTATCTGTCTATATCTATCCCTCCCTCCTCTCTCTTCCCCTCCCTCTCTCTCTTCTCTCTCTCTCTCCACCTCTCCCTCCATTTCTCTATATTTCTCTTCTTCCCTCTCCCCTTGTGCCATCTATATCTATATCTCCCTCCATATCTCCTTATTTATCTCTCTATCGTATCCCCCTAAACACATCTCTCTCTCTCCCTCTCTCTCTCTCTCTCTCTCTCTCTCTCTCTCTCTCTCCATATATATCTCTCTTCATCCCTCCCTTTCTTTGTCTCTCTCTCCTTCCCTCTTTCCTCATCCATATATATCTCTATTTCTTTTTGTATCTCCTTCTTTATCTCTCCATATAAACCCACATACACACTCTCTCCATATATATCTATATATCTATCTCTCCCTCTTCCTCTCCCTCTCTATCTCTTCCAATTATCTCTCTCTCTCTACCCCCTCCATATATATCTCTATCTCAACCCCAAAACATA
Source organism: Pinus albicaulis (assembly GCA_034641835.2). Taxonomy (NCBI): domain Eukaryota; kingdom Viridiplantae; phylum Streptophyta; class Pinopsida; order Pinales; family Pinaceae; genus Pinus; species Pinus albicaulis. The sequence goes on along the minus strand of CM076584.1, from coordinate 407,988,397 downwards.
CACACTCTCTATCCATACCTATGTAACTATCTCTTCCTCTCCATATCTCTCTCTCTCTCTCTCTCTCTCTCTCTCTCCATATATATATCTCTTTGTCCCTCCCTCTTTTTCCCTCTCTCTTCTTCCCTCTCTCCCCCCCTCCATCTATATCTCTATCTCCCCTTATATATCCTTCTCACGCCCAAAACATACACACTCTCTCTCTCCATATCTACCTATCTCTCTCTCCCTCCCTCTTCCCCCCCCCCTCTCTCTTTCCCCTCCTCTCTCTCTCTTCCCCTTGTCTCTATCTCTCTCTCTCTCTATCCCCCTCATCATCTCTCCATATATCCCTTGTCACTCCCTCTCCCTCTCCAAAAGTGTCTCTTTATCTCTTTATTCCCCTTCCAACTCCATCTCTCTCTCCTCTCTCTCAAGTCCTCTATCTCCCTTTGTCTCCCACCTCCCTCTATCTCTCCCCCACATCACAAAAACTCTCTCTCTCCATCGTCCAAAATTTTCACTATCTCCCTCTCTCTCTCTTCTTCTTTCTCTCCCACTCTCTCCCCCCTCCATATCAAAATATTATTATTTTTAATTTAATAAACCTCAATTCATTTTCTATGGGAATATTTTTAGTGTTCATCAGGATGGAGGGTTTAGATACACCTCAAAAGAAATTACAACATTTTTTCTTTTAGATTTAATTAGAAACTATCATTAAATTAAATTATAATCAACAATTTGTAAAATATTTTTATTTTCAAATACAAAATGGTTCTTGGGAATGTGGTATTGATAATCCATGGTATTTTCCTATGGTATTTTAATAATTAATTAAAAGAATATATCCATAACATAATAATAAAAATCATAGATGGCCCATGGTATTGATAAACCATGGTATTAGCCCATGGCATTATGATTTTCTTATCTCCTCTCCCTTCCCCCCTCCCTCTCTCTATCTTTCTCTAGATATTGTCCCATGGTATTGTAAAACAAATTTTTTAGAAGTTAATAATATCCATGTGTTGAAGCCTCAAAAACTGGTGCAAAAACATCGGGGAAAACCACCTGGACGGTGACTTTAAAACTGTCCCTTTTCCGTTTGGAATGGTGGCTCCGACTGGATTTATGGGACCAATTTCCGAGTGTAATATAATAGGGTGAATTGATGGATTTATAACTATCTGTAACTTTTTAGATGGATTGATAGCAAGCTCGAAGTAAATAATATATCTATCTACATGTATCTACATGTATCCCATGATGAAATATACTCTGTGCGATTTATAAAGATGATATTTCAGCAGATGCAAAATAAAAATTATACAAACACTTAGAGATATGAAAACGATTTGAAATAATTGATTTAATTAAATATTTAATTAAATCAATTGCGTAAGGCTTATATCGCAACTATTAAATGCATGTATTGAATATGTACCAAAATATAACAATCTAACATGTTCTAAAGTGAGCTAATGCTTGACTATTTTCAAATAGATACATGAAACAAAACAAACTTGTAACATAGAAGATAAAAGTACGAAGTATATGCTCACTTTTCTCATTTGAGAAAAAGTACTTGGTACAACCCTTTCTACTAAGAAAACTTCAAGAATACAAAAGTGTGACTTTTGTAAAGTATTCCTTTCAAAATTTCAGGACCCCTTCTTAAGAGACATGAAGGGGTTTATGTAATAAAATAAAAGTATTAAAATAGTTATTACAATAAAAAATGAGGAGGTTTAAAACAACTCTCCTTAAACTAAGTGAAAATGAAATATAAATAAAATTTGAAAGGGTGACTTTCTTGATGGTTGTCTTGTTGACTCATCAACCATTTGTTCCTTCAGCTGAAGGATGTTAAGCATATGCTTAACTTTAGGACGTTGGCCTAGCCTGATGTGTAACTATCCAGTGAAAAAAACATCAGGAAGTGGTGGAAACATATAAGAGGATGTATCTGTAACACATCGCAACATAACCCATCAGCTATGTGGCTTTACCAAGTATCTCCACTACTAATCCCAATCTGGTTTTTCCAACTTTCTGATGTGTTCCTCTTTGACCTTTGAAACTTCTTTCCATCATATTTTCAAGTCATTCAAAATAGGAAGCAAACCGGGAGGAAATCGATCAATAATATTTGCAGCGATCAGATTTTGACTGACAGTCTACACAATGTTAGTAGCCACATATTTTTCTCTGCAAATGTATCTTTCAATATGTTTCAATTGTATTTCCTAGTTAGTAAGAAATATTTCCTTTTTAGAGTCTTCAATACTGGGCATCTTGGCCTTTCAACAATCAACATAACCTTTCCAGGTGACATATTGTGAAACCTTATCATCAATCTCATCGAAACTAATCCTTTGGTCTGATATTCGATTCGTCAGTGAATCGGTTTTTTCACAAAATTCAAGAATGTTTGACAACTTTTGACAAACAATAACTTGTTTTTGTGCTAATAGGGTATCTAGTTCCGAGGCCTCTTTTATAAATTCATCTATCTTTGGATTATCTTTGAATTTCTCTATAGAAAACTACAATTGATGAATCTGAGTGCCCTTTGAACTGATTTAATTTTGGTGTTAAAAATTGAATTCATTCATGCTCCCTTGGAGATGTGTTACCTGTACCTGTAGCTATTGGCTAAAATATTTCTTCTCTGCCTATAGCTCATGTTATAATTGGATGACCCTTTCATCATTTTATTTCATCAATTGTTGAACTTTAGAAGCTTTATCTATAGTTATAAATGCATAGGCTCCCGTGAAGAGGTTAGACAAGTTATATCCTATGAAGGATATTCCTGTGAATCTTTCCAGACAACCTCAATTGAGACATCTCGTAGGAAAAGGAGTTGATATTGCTCTGTTCTCCTTCATTTTTTTTTTTCTGGTGATAACTTCTTTATGTTTAGGATTATAGAATATATCTAGAGGAGGGATATGCTGAATCTTGAGTATAATTTATGTAAGGGCGAAGACCAGGATGAATTCTACTTTCTCTATGCTTAATAATTTTTCAGAGAGCCTAACAATGAACGAGTCCTGACTTTTAATATGAGGCATTTGCACAATCTGTTGATGACCAGTAATTATAACTTCTTGGTCTCCCTGCATTTTTTGGTTAAACTGCTTCCAAACATCATTCAGATTTCTTTGGAAATATAATTCCATAGTTTTCACTTCGATAGACATATCTTCCTCTGTTTTACTAGGTACTTCAGTATCTTTAGGTGCCGGTTATTTTTCCTTTTCCTTTTGTGTTAAGGGTTGGGAGACTTCCAACATTTTCAATGAAATTCCTTCTAATCTCTTGTTCCTATACTATTTAAACATTGGAAATTTTTGTGGATGGAGGCGTAGGGCTGCCAGCTTTTGAAATGTATAGTTATCAACTGACTCAAATACGTCATATAACTCATCATGTTCATGTACAAAAGGTATTATTTTAACTTTGGTAGTAAAATCATTAGAAACATTAAGCAGGTCGTATTGCCTGCCTGAAATTGTAAACAATTTCAAAAATTCAATTTGACTGATAGAGTAAAACAAGTGTGAAACATGTGACCGTGGTAGGCTCCCAAATACTCTGACATATGTAAAAAACTCTTCTCCAAACCATTTTCCAATGGAGGAGAAATCAACTTGAGATTCTTTTGACAATCTGGGGGCTTTCTCATTGAAGATGGCTTGAAACAAAGGGAGAATTACTCCATGGCATATTTTATAAAAATGGTTTTCAAATTTTGACTCCCATAAAATGCTATGAAATAAATGAATGGGGAGAGGGTCTTGGGTAGTCCATTTCCAACCCATGGCTAGAAAATCTGAAGTGAAACACCCAGCATCCATGATATAAGCACTCATATAAAATGGGGGGGAATTTTTGGAGGAAATAGAACTATTTTTCCTATATTCAAAAATTTGAGTAGCAATATTATTGGACATAATGTTTCTCCAATCCATAATATAAGAGTCTTCTACTACTTCCGTTAGGAGAACCCATTCTACTAAAAAATTGGTAGTGTCAAGCTAACCAAAGAGCCTAGACATCATTGCAACAACATAACAGTAGGGACTAGCAAGGGAGTCAGTATAATACATATGATTGTCATCATTATTGTGTTTGTTCATGTTTCTTCTCCATTTCTTGATTACATTTGACTTTAGCTCATTCTCGTTGGTGAATTGCGCCAGAAATTCCTTGTCATAGAAATTTTCTCGATTTGGGATGTAGTACATCAGCTTCAAGTCTTCGACTTTAAAGGAACCTATCATCGTTCCTCTGATAGTTAAGAAATTCATGTCCCCAATGTTAAGGTTATCAATTATCCATCTTACCATATCATTGTATGGTAGCATTTTAGGTCACGCAACAATTTGATGCAGGAAAAAATTGACCACTTCTTCTACAGTAGCTTTTGAGGAATCAGAAGCATCAACAATAACTTTCCTTTGAATCCTATGGGGTTTCTTATCCTCAAACATCTTCTACATGGATTCACAAGAGGAAGATCCACTTTGCGGTCCATATGTCATGTCTGTAAACAGACGAATCATCTATGTTCTCTCGTTTGTGGAAAGTGAAGGGTTCACATGGGTCATCGGTTTCTTAGCTTTCTTGAGAGTTCTTGACATCTCCAAACAACTTTAATTATTTGGGCTCACTTGTAAATAATGAGAAATGATAAGTAGAAATAAGAAACTTTGATTTTACAAATTCATAACTATCGAAGTAACGGAAACGATCAAACGAATGAAACTTGGCACACTACTAATAAATAAATTCAATGCTTCTTGTAGTCAAATCATTTTTTAGGTACGGGTTATAGAACCGTTAAATTATGGCATTAATGGTTGGTATGGGTTGATGTGCCTATGTAATCATTGGAGCATTAAAAAAAAATATTTGATGTTGCAATGTTGCTCATGTTTGAAATTTTATAAAATGTTGACCGGCTTGGTTTTTCCAATTGCGATATCACAATCGCAATATCGGTGAAAATGGATGAAGAGAAAGAGTGGTCGCATTGCAAAAATTCGATGCAATAGAATATATTGCATCGGTTAATATGATTGATAAGAAATAATTGTTATGTTTGTGAAAATGATATGCGATAGAGTATATCACATAGAGAAAATGTGGAGGGTGACATTAATACCATTGGGGTAGAGTTGAAAAATGCGATTTGTGATAGCCTACATGGCGGAAGTGGGTTCCATAAGCTTTTCCTTATAGAATTTGTTTGGAAAATTTCCTTTTCCATTTATAAAAGCGCTTAGTTATATATCACATCACACTATGTTTTTAGTTGCTTTTAGGAGCCATATGTGTTACATTACAGCATTGCGACTGCGATATTGCGATATTTCTCTTCTTGAGTTCTTTTAAGGTCAAAATTCAAGGTTTTTCGCCCCTTTGATTATTATTTCTATCTAAATGAATCACTTTAAGGGTCTTATTTTTTTACTCTAAAAATTTAAAAAGGGTCCCCATTATTTTTTAAGGTAACTAAGCTAAAATAATGGGGGTTTTTGAATAACACAACAATTGGCGATTCACAGGAAGAACCAGTTATCTCTCAAAAACAATTTCTTAGTATCTTTAAATAAGTAAAAATAATTTAAGGAAACAATATTTTTTTTCGAAATGTTTGAATGAATAAAATTACTTTGAATATAAAAAAACTCATCTGCATTGTTAATATTTCAGAAAAATTTCATAAATATATATTTTATTCCTTTATATCAATCTTGAAATAGTTTAAAATATAAAATAAGTGTCTCTTTGTTACTTAGCCTTTTTATTTACTCCTTTTTCTATATGTAGAGCCATTGCTACTACTAGGCATTCATAGCCTTAACAATTTTACCTTTTAACCATCAATGATTCAGTATCCCATCCATTTATTATTACAATTCATTGAGATAAATCCTTCATCATATAACTTATTTTTTTCATTTTCTTAAAACGTTATTGTCTTGGCTTGATGTCCAGAAAGTGAAAATTTCATTCACTGGTTATAATTTAACTAAACAAGCTGGATCATGATGAGAATGCTTGTCTTATGATTTTGATAATCATGAAACATTACCATGGTTTGATATGCAGTAGTGGTAATGTCAATTGATTATTTACCTATGATCATGGTAAAAAGGCTCGTGATGAAACCCCTTATCCTTTTAATTTTTTTATACTTTTGAATTACACTCTAAAAAAACAATTTTCAATGAATGGGGAGAATCATTAACTCCTTAAGAGTTTTTGATGAAAATTTAGAGTTAAAGATGCTCAGAACAAGAAAGTATTTACTTTGTAAGGATGAACCTTTTCTCATTGACTATAAAGTAAAAATAATTTACAAGCTTTAGGTTTATAAAATTTACAATTGTGATGGAAAACAATTTCACAAATGTATAGTATTCAATCAATTTTCAAGTTGCGTAGTTATTTCCTCAAGAATTTCTATTGTTCAAAAAAAAATTTCATAAAATAATTTACAGGTATTTTAGAAAACCAAAAGTACGTAATCAACATTATTGTCCTAAAAAAAAGAAAAAGTATAGCATAGTACATTTATAAGAAAATTTTCTTCTAAGAAAATATATTTTTCAAAATTAGCCCATTGACAGGGAGAAAATATTTTATCCCTTGAAGATCTTGTAACATGAAGGTTGATGGGCCAATTTGTTCTATGATTTGAAATGGCCCAAGCCACATTCTTTGGAATTTGGTATGCTTACCTTTTTCCTCATGTGCCTTTTCCCACTTAAGTACAAGGTCTCCAACTTGGAATGTTTTTGGGAAAAAAAAATTGCATCAAAATAATTTTTCACTATCTGCTGGTGTCGAGCATGAGTTAATTTTCCTTTTTCTCTTTCCTCTTCCATTTTAAGGATCTGAGATGTTCTTAACTGTAAGGAAGAATAAGGTAATTCATCAATAAATTGAACTAGGGCTAATGAAGGGAGAGCTAAATTTTATGGAATTGCAACTTATTTCCCATAAAATATATTGAAGAGAGAAGTTCCTATTGAGGCCTTATGAGTGATCCTATCTACCCATAGTGGAAATGTTAAATAATTGTGCCAAATGTTCTGGCTCTGATCAATAGTCCTTTTTATGATTCTTATGAGATTTTTATCTGTTGATTCTGCTAAACCATTCCCTTGGGGATAGTAGTTAGCAGAGTATTTAAGATTAAAACCTCTTTTGAGAGAAAATTCAGTCATACTATTTTGAAAAAAATAAGATGCATTATCAAACATAAGTGCATTGGGTAAGCCAAAAATGGTCATAACGAATTGATTGATAAATTCCATAATGACTTCAGAGTTTGCTACCTTTAGTGGAACAACTTCCACCCACTTAGTAAAATAATATATTATAGTGAGAATGTATTTATGTTGTTTGAAGGAGTTAGGAATAATATCACCTATGATTTCCAATCCCCATTTCTCAAAAGGTTTCTCAATGTTGACTTGTTTCAATTTTAAGGCTGGTTTTCTTTGTCTTCTAGCAGTAGTTTGGCATGTTTTACATTTTCTCACATATGCATGAGCATATTTAAATAATGTGGGCCAGTAATATCCTGCATGAAGGATCTTATGTGTGGTGGTATCTCCTCTAAAATTTCCACCTACAAGTCCATTATGGAGTTATTTTGTGCTACACAACAACCCCCCATTTATTTTTTATAAATAGGGACCCTTTATAAATAAGTAGGAAATTATTTTTATAATTTCATAACTTAAAAAAATAGAAAATAAAATTTTATGTTTTTCCTTAAAGCACATCGCATATTACATATCTTATTTCAAAAAGAATTATAAAATGTAAAATATGCAAATTGTGAAATTCGCTCGAAGCCTTTCCAAAGAAATAATTAAAAAACTTTGTAAAAACATCAAATCATCGTTTTATTTTATTTTCCTTTTTCGCATCGCAATTTATTTAATCAATGAAGCTTTAAGAAGCAAATGATATAAGTTGTGATACCCGTGGACCCGACAAGAAAATAAACCAGGAAATATAAAATCTTTCTCTATCGCGGTCACTTTAAGTTTTTCACAATTCACATTGCACGCAACTTATATTATATACTCAAACAACTTATAATATACACCCAAACGCTATCCTATAAAAGTTTTGATACGTGATTTGCGCAGATCGCATTTCGCAGCCTTTAAGGGTCAAGCATCATGAAATATTATAAGGAATGATTGAGATTTGCATATTAAATGAATTCGGCGTGTGTGTAGGAATTTACAGGGTAAGTTTTGTAGATCAATAACCAAAGGTCACTGCTCACAAACAGATCACAAATTAGTACACCAGTATAATCACGTGGTTAAAAACCTCAATGAGGGAAACAGTCCACGCCATGAGCCAATGCGGCCACTTCAGCGAATTTATTAATATAAAATAAAAGTTACATATGTTTCTCTCATAAATGGTTACTAGACTAATGACCCTCCATGCTCTTTAAATAGAGATCATGGACCAATCGGGTGTTAAGCCACAGATCAAGTGTCGTTAATACCGAGGTGAGAGATAACCATCGGATCAATACAAATTGTGACCACTGGATTATAAGTTACAAATGTACATGGTAAATAAACACACTTTACCTAACTCTACACTAGACTAAGTTATTCTTAACTATTTCCTATGTGTCAGAATATCCTAACATTGTGAAAACATCTTGTGTCATATCAAATGGAATTTATGATCTTAATAGCTTTAAAATGATTGTTAGATCTTACATGTGAAAACACGTGAAATATTAAATTAGGAATTATGAAATATGATTGATAGATTGACATCTTATCGTGTGCGTTTGAAGTAATTTATTGATTTAATCTCGTAATACTCCTTATGTGTTAAATTCACTTGGCTCTCAGGAAGCCAATTACCAGATTGAAGAAGTTCAAAATGAGCAAAAGGGGCAAAGAATTTTCTCGAACGCTGTCCTCAGAAGACACATAGTCTTCATTATTTTCAGACATCGTCTGTAACAAAGACTGCGACAGTTCGACATGGGAGGCAATGTATAAACTCTTTGAAGACGAAGGACCAAGGGTGATAAAAAAAATTTCTGCAACAGGAACTGATTATACCTCTGATGCAACCCTTTTTGACGTTGCATGCTCATACATTCACAGGATAGCTACAAGACCGAAGATTCGTCCTTATACAGACATGGTTAAGTGGGAAATTGACCACTTAAACATTGAAGATATAATGTTCAAGAAATTGAGAGGAGAAACTATAGGTTCTTTCAAAGCAGAGGATTTAGTAGCAATGTATCACCTACCAACCCTATAGCAAAAATACGATGATAAATATGTGTAGACTTTCAAAGAAAAAGATCCAGATCTTATCAAAGTCATCCATGAATGGAAGGACAATGAAGGGAAATTGATGCAAGATAAGTCTGGTACGTACCCAATTGCAAAAATTCCTAATCCTTATTGTTATGTTGCTGGTCTATTATGTAGAATATTTGCCAAGCCTGATAGTACTATATTTTCAAGAGATTGGGTTCCCCTAATTGACACAATCGTCAATTCATATATCTTAAATTGGGCAGACATTTTATCCAATTACTTAGCCAAGGATATAACTGAATATAGGAATAAAAGAAGTGTTTCACTCAGAGAAATACCTCCTTTTTATATGTCTACCTATGTCATGGGCGCTATCTATTTTATTTCTAACTTTCCTACCATGGGTTGGAAATGGACCACCAAAAACCCTACCCCGATTCATATCAACCACAGAGAACTTTCAAATTTTGAGTTCCACTTACACTTCTATAAAATTTGTTATGGAGTCATATTGCCAATACATCAAATGATTTTCAACAAAAAGGCTCCTAGGGTTTCTGAAGAATCCAATGTAGATATTCTTCCAGTAGTTAGATGGTTGACCAAAGAAACGTTCACATAGATTAGAGTATTTGGGAGTTATGATCCTCCCCATGTTTTACCTTTCTATGTTCCAGATAAATTACTTGTGAAAGAAATAGCCTATCAGCTTGTCAATGATGTCACAAAACAACTAAAGGATGGTAAAAAGGCTATTTGGCCTACTTTCCCTCTACAATGTAGCACCTTTTCTCTGGCTAATATTGGCCACACATTCAAAGAGGTCCCTAAGATTCAATTATTGAAATTGGCATTTATACAAGGAAGATTATATGATCCCAATGATGTGATTAAAAATTACATCGTAGAGTGAAAAATGAAGCCTTTTGTAAAGGAAGTAGATGAACTTGATGACTTCTTCCAAGGCATGGAAAATTTCTCTGACATTATCAAATACATTTCTAGTCAATTAAGTCAAGAGGATGTTGAAGCTTTTCAGGCATATAGAAACAATAGACTAGAAAATATTCCTTTGAATTTGTTGACTATTGAAGATGAAAAACACACTCCAAGTGTTAATCTAGATGATGAAATGAAATATATATCTGAAAATGAATCAGGTCAATCACAACAGTAGTCTGATAATTCAGATCAATCTGAAAATGAATTTGAATCTAAGAAAGCAAATTTAGAAATTGACCAAATTATTCAAGAGATAGAAGTGCTGGAGAAAACAAGGAACAATGGGACAAAATCAAATTTGGAAACAGTTCAACATAGTCATAGCATGCTAGATCAGTCCAAGTCATCTCAAGTAAAAGATCTGATGAATGAATGGGAAGAATTTTCTGAAGCAATAAAGACTCCCAAAGAAAATCCCAATACTGATCAAGCATCAAGTTTCCAAACACCATAACCTTCACAGAAAATAGTTGAGACTATCAATCCTCTACAAAGAGATCCAGCAATGTATGAAAAATAAATCATACCGACCCACCCTAAAGATCAAATATTTCTACAGATTGAATATATTACTTCATTAGATATTTTCTACAGTGTTAGCTACAAGGCTGTAGTTAAAAGAAATAAAAGAATAATGATTGATGAAACAACTCCAAAACCAACAGATGAATCAATGGATGTACTTTGGAAGTATTCCTCAGATTATCCCACTGAACATCTAACCAATTTATCACAATATATAGGGGCATATGCCACTGGCACTGTTGATAAAGCTACTGAGGTTAGAGTATTGTTGAAACAAAAGGAAGCCAAAGTAAAATAATTAGAACAGTTGTTAAATGAAGAGAAAGCCAAGTCCATTGAGCAGATCAAAATAAGCACAATCCAATTTCACGAATATATTAAAAGCCTGAAATCAAAGTATCAGATAGATCTTAATGAAAAGTAAGAACATCTAGAGAGAGAAATGGCTGAGTTACAAAGTCAAGCATAGTTAGAAAAATTCATCAAAGAAACACTTGATGTAAATACCATGTTAAAGAAAGAACAAGAAGTGTTTTTTCACCAAGCTTCCATGATTGATTCTTATTTTGATTCCAATAAGGTAATGATTCAGAAAATAGCTATTCAGAAACTAGAATGTGAAAGACTTGAAAAGAAAATTGAATAACACATTCAGTGGCAAATTTGAGAAAGAGGAAAGCAAGATGATCTACCACAAATAGATAAGATTCACAAAGAACTGTTATTCACAGAATGGAGAGCACAAATTAATCAAGCAGAGAAAGGAGCGACCAAGACATCCAAGAAATCAAATGAGATTATTCAGTCTATATATGATCAATTGTTTAAAACAAAACTTCTTAAATAAAACACGTCTGATGTGTTTTCAGAAACAACAGAAGTAGAAATAAAGTGGAGAGAGAGCAGATACACAAGAGGAAATGATCAAAAAAGTTAATAAGTTTGATCAGGAAAATTACTAGAATTTTCTGATCAAACCTTACCATCAACATCAAACTCTTCAGTCTCTTATAGATTCAGCAAAAAGATCTCAGTCAATAATATCAAATGCTATTTTCAAGGGACAGATTCAATCACAGATATCACAGCCAACTCAGCTTAAAGAAATGCTAGATATTTGTCAACTTTGTGATCACACTGAGAAACAAGGGCAGGATTTGTAAAATCAGGATTGTTAGTTTAAAATTCATAGATTATTGTTTAAGTTAAGAGTTTAGAGAAAGGTTGTTTGAAACCTTCTCTACATTTTTGTAATAATTTAATTTTACTTTATAGTTCATTTATTATTTAAACCCTTCTCATGCATTTAGAGAAGGGTCCGAAATTTTATTGTGAACATTTGCAAAGAATGCTTAATTGTAAGTAAGTTTGTGGATGCCTTGATAAAATAATGGAACACAAACTTTTTAGTTATATATCATTTTGTTGATCAATATTGATGCACTTTTGTATTCTTTGAAAGACATACTGATAGAAGAGTTGAATGTGGCCTATTATCATTGACTAGAGGAGTAGGATAGTACACATCTAGTACTATTATCATGTATGCTAGTTCTGTTTTAAATATTAGTGATGAATCCAGATTTCATGAATTATATATGAAATCGATTCTTTTTGTGTGAAATATTAGTTTCACTATTGTACAATATAGAGATAAAAGATGGTTTGTTTTATATATGATCATCAAATATATGCGATATGTTTCTCATTTTATTTTGATTAACTATTTTTCAAGAGAATCATTTTACAAAGTAATAATTCTATTAAATCTCTGATGATATTAATCATCACAGATTGAATAGATATCATTCTAGATCACATCAAATTATTACTATCCCAGGTTATATAAAATTAGACTTAATTCAAAGTTTTTCATTTTAGAATAAATTTGTTTTAGTTTTTAGTAATTCTTCATGCAAATCCTTTGAGAGAAACCCAACAATAAAAAAAAAAAAACCAAACTCTAGGAAACTGGTCCCATTGTACCCAGTCAGAGCCACTATCCCAAATGGAAAATGAACTATCTTAAGGTCCAGACCGGGTGGTTATCCCCCTTGTTGTTGCCACAAATTTCTGAGGCCTCAAAATTTTTGGCGCTAGAAGGATGGCGACTATGAATGGCATATAAATATAAACCTCAAAATATAAGCCCTCATTAGATTCATTCACCCCAAAAGCATTCTACAACTTCCCAATCACATTCTAGATCACCAACTCAGAAATCAGAAATAGTAGAAACCTTTCCATCATCTCCTGAAGTATCTCAACAGTCATCTGCTTCAGAATTCACTCTCGAGTCTCTCGAAGTTTAGTCTTTAATTTAGAAATTAGAAGGAATATCTATTTCTGTTGAAAAGGCTGTTAACCCAGAAGCTTCTGAAGAAAGTGTTACTTCTTTATTTAGAGAAACTGGTATATTAACTAGATCCAAAAGTGAGAAACTTGGAATTCCGCCTTTTGAATTTCTAATTGAATCAGTTTGCAAAAAAGTTTCTATATCCAGATCTAAGTCAGATACAAGTGAAGTTACATCAAATTTTCCTTTAGTTACTTCTTCATATCCTCTTACTCAATATGCATCTTCTCAGTCTTCCATTTCCTCTACTCAAAAAATCAGTGCTATTACAAGTAGTATTGTTCTAGTTGTAAGCTCTTCATTCATTCCCCCTAGTTCTGGATCTACTTTTGTATCTTCACAAACTTCTAATCCAATTATGGCCAATTGATCTTGGATGAATCCTGGTGGTGTATTGATAGCAAATCCAAATCCTCTTACAGATCATCCAGAAAAATGGTCACCTAAATATAATCCAAATGATGATCTTCCTGCAGAAGAACATATCAATAATTTTATGTTCACCATGAATCTTAATGAAGTTTCTCATGAAGATATTGTAGTCAGATTGTTTCTTTATACTTTACAAGGATCTGCAGGATCCTGGTATTTTTCACTTCTAGTAGGACCCATTGCTGATTGGGCAACTTTTGAGCAAGTTTTTCTTGCAAAATTTGGAGATGATAGAATTGTTTCATCCCTAATCAATGCTCTTTCCAATCTTAAAACAAATTTAGGGGAAAGAATCAAAGATTTCAACTCCAGATTTAACAAGTTATTAAACAAAATTCCAACTTCTTCCAAGCCTGTTGTTTATGTACAAATAGAGAGGTATATTTATTCTTTGCCTTCTAATATAGCTATTTTTGTAGATAGAGATAGTAAAGATACCCTCTTAGAAAACATGAAAGAAGCTCTCGTTGTAGATAAAAGAATCTTAGCATTAGAAAAAAGTTCAGAGATAGAAGACAAAAAATCCAAGAAAGTGACATTTAGTCAAGCTTCTACAAAGAAAGTCTCGAAAGATCCATTTGATCTTGAAGGTCTTCAAAAAGTATTAAAGACTATTCCAAATGACATGATTTAAATAAAGAAACAAGTTGTCGAAACTTTAGCCCCTAAGAAATCATTTCGCCCATTTAAGAAAAATCCTTCTTCAACATCTCAGCCTCCAAATGTGATTTCGAATGTTGAATCCGATCAAGATATTGAAGACCCTCACCATCTGAACAAGAACCAGAGTTTGAGGAAGAAGTTGAATTGAATGGTTTATGGGATTTCATTCTCCCCATAGAGGAAGAAAGTGAACCTATGCCTGTGTCTACAAGAATTAAATATTCTTCTGATTCCACTGTATCAATTTAGAAACAGAAATATCTCCCCACCAAGGAGAAAACAATAGCCAAAAAATCTAAAACTGTTCAAAAATATCCTATTTTATCAGATCCTAATATAACTTCTAAGACTTTGATATTTTCATATGTAGTGGAATATAATATAGTTGAAGTTATGAAAAATACCAAAGAGAATATTTCATTACATGAAATGAAAAAACTCAAACAACAACAGGAAATTTTTCTTAGAGAACTCAAAGCAATCCTTGTAGATCCCATACAACCACCAGTTATAGCCCAAGCTTATATAGATATGGGGAAACCTCCATCATCCCCAAACAAAGTAAAGCCCAATGATCTTGTTTTAATTGGTGATAGATCTGTTTCTCACACCTCTCCTTTACTTTTGACTTATGAGATTTTCAAAAAAAAAATGTTCATAACTGTCTTATTGATTCAGGAGCTTTTTCAAACATTATGCCAAGAACAGTGTGTACAAAATTGAATATCACTCCTCAAAATTCAGTTGTACATATAGTTCAATTGGATAGAACAAGAGTCAAAGCTATTGGAGAAATTTTGTCTGTATCTATTAGGTTATCATCCAATCCAAAGGTACTACAAGTAATTGATATTTTGGTCGCAGACATCCCTAAATTTTATGGTCTTATTTTAAGTAGGGATTGGTCTGAAAAGTTACATGGATATTTTTCTATCGATTGGTCACACATGTGATTACCATATAATGAAAAACCAAATCAAATCAGAATTGAACGTGAAAAATTCATGAAACATACAGTCACCGAACTAGAAGAAGCGAATGAACCTGTAGTTTTTACCAATATGATTATTGGAAATTATTCAGCTGAATCCTTTCTTGGATCACTCAATGCCTAGATTTCACCTTTTTCAACAAACACTGCTATTTCTCAAATTGAAAACTTTTCTCAAACAAACACTTCTAGATTTGTTAACCTTAGCAATCAAATTTCAAAACAATCTTCATTTTGGACTCTATACTTTGATGGTTCAAAATCAAAATATGGTGCAGGAGCAGGTTACGTTTTAATCGATCCACAAAGAGAGAAAAAAATGTTATCTTGCAGACTTGAATTTCAATGCACAAATAATATTGTTAAATATGAAGCATTGATACCAGGTCTATACAAAGCAATTGGATTGAGTGTTAAATATTTGCAAGTATATGGAGATTCTGAAATAATTGTTAGACAAGTTAGAAATACAATTCATTATATTTCTGGACATTTGAAACATTATCAAACTTTAGTTCAGAGTCTTACTTCCCATTTTACTGCATTTAATATCTCCACAATTCCTAGATTAAAAAATGCAAGTGCTGATTTACTTGCTAATGTAGCATCTCGACTTATACCATTCGAAGAATTTATTCAAGATAGATTTTCAATTGAGTTAATTCTTAGGCCTTCCATTCTTGATAATGTAACAAATTGGAGAGTATTTAACAATGATTCATATATAGCAGACTTTCTTACATTAAACAAAGCTTATGCAAGTCAAATTGTAGATGAACATGAACATGATTTATAGATTGAAGATAAACCAAATACTAATCCAATTCCCAAATCTTTAATCAAAATGGAAGATCTCTATGATTTGAAAGATAGATTTAAGAAGGTTACCAAATTAAAAACTCAGAGTTCTACTTTAAAATTTGAATTGATTAATCTTGTTACACTATAAACACCTCAAAACATCAAC
Source organism: Pinus albicaulis (assembly GCA_034641835.2). Classification (NCBI taxonomy): domain Eukaryota; kingdom Viridiplantae; phylum Streptophyta; class Pinopsida; order Pinales; family Pinaceae; genus Pinus; species Pinus albicaulis. The sequence goes on along the minus strand of CM076584.1, from coordinate 407,972,138 downwards.
TTAGGTCTTGGTTTAAAACCTGAAGAAAGAATGTCATTCATTAAATTGTTGAAAACATATGAAGGTATCTTTGCATGGGATTATTTAGATCTTAAAACATATGATACTTCCATAATTCAACATACCATACCTATGATTTCAGATGATAAGCTTGTTCAACAAAAACATAGAATAATTCATCGGAATTTAGAAAGTCAAATTAAATATGAATTAAATAAAATTCTCAAAGCCAAAGTTATTTTTCCTATTAGAAATTCGAAATGGGTGTCAAACATGGTCCCAGTTAGAAAAAAGAATGGGGACATTAGGATTTGCATAGACTTTAGAAATTTGAATAAAGCTTATCAGAAACATAATTTCCCCTTACCCACCATGGAACAGATATTGTAGTTAGTTGCAAGATCTGAATTGATGTCTTTTCTTGACGTATTTTCAGGATATAATAAGATCATGGTACACCCTGATGATAGATTAAAGGGAACATTCAGAACAAAGTGGGGAACATACGCATACCAAAAAATTCCTTTTGGGTTGATTAATGTTGGTGCTACATTTCAACGTGCTATAGATATAGCTTTTGAAGGACTAATCAATAGCTCGGTTGTTATATATTTAGATGAAATTAATGTTTATTCTAAGCATAGAAGCAATCATGTTAATCACCTAAAACATATTTTTGAAATATGTAGAAAATACGGCATTTCCTTGAATCATAAAAAATGTTATTTCGCCTTATCAAAAGGTAAATTATTAGGGTTAATTGTCTCTAAAAAAGGAACCCATATCGACCTTGATAGGATTCAAGAAATTGAAAAAATCCCTTTACCACATAATAAAAAATGATGCAATTATTTTTAGGACAAATTAATTTTGTAAAAAGGTTTGTTTCCTATTTTTCCCAAATCATCTTACCCCTGTAATCAATGATCAAGAAAAAATCAATTTTTTAATGGGGAAAAGAAGAGAGAAATTCTTTTAAGTTGATTAAAAAAGCCATCATTGAAGCTCCCTCATTAACAATTCCTAATTTTCTTAAATCATTTGTATTATATACATTTTCTTCTGATACATCATACGCAGCAGTTTTGACACAGTTAAATGATCAAAGCATTGAAGAACTAATAGCATTTTTTAGTTCTAACCTTCAAGGTGCTGAGTTAAATTATTCAACTGTGGACAAACAAGCTTATGTTGTGTTTAAAGCTTTGAAACATTTCAGACCTTTTCTCCTAAAAACACATACTAAAATAATAGTACCTTACTCAGCAGTAAAGAAATTATTAATCCAATGAGAAGTAGGAGAGAAGAGAGAAAATTGGGTTTCTGCACTTCAAGAATATGATGTAGAGATACATCCTGCTAAAATTGTTAAAGGAAAAGGTCTTTGCAGGATGTTAACTGGAGCCTCTCATTTACCAACAGAAGAAGATAAGTCAAATGAAATACAACTATCCGAGGTAAGCCTAAATGTTTCTCAGTCACAATATGTTGATCTGAAATTTTTCTTGAAAAATGGATATGCCCCATTATATTTCAATTATATAGCAAAGCATGTTATTTGGCTTAAATAAAATCAATATAAACTCATATATGATGTATTATTTAGGAATAATTATGATTATGTATTATTGAGATGTTTTGGAAAAAAATGAAGCTGAAAAAGTAATGCAGGAATTACATGATGGACCAGCTGGAGGTCATTTCAGAGGAAACACCACAACTCATAAAACACTGCATGCTGGTTACTATTGGCCAATTCTATTTAAATATGCACATGAATATGCAAGAAAATGTAAAGTATGTCAAACTGCAGTGGGAAGAGAATGGAAAGAAACATTTCCATTATAGCCAGTAAATATCCAACAACCATTTGAACAATGGGGGTTACATATTATAGGTGAAATAACTCCTAACTCTTCAAAACAACACAAGTATATTCTTACTGCAACTGATTATTTCACAAAATGGGTAGAAGCTATCCCATTAAAGGTGGTTAATACACAAAGTATTACAGATTTTATTGATCATTTCATAATCACTAGGTTTGGTCTCCCATCAGCTTTGATATTTGATAATGCATCTTACTTTTCTGGAAATTCCATGATAGAATTTTCTTTGAAAATAGGTTTTAAATTAAAATACTCAGCTAACTATTATCCACAAGGTAATGGATTAGCTGAATCTACAAATAAAAACCTTATCAGAATCATCAAACGAACTATAGAACAAAATCATAAAAATTGGCACAAAGCACTATTATTTGCTCTTTGGGCAGATTGAATCACCCAGAAAGCCTCAATAGGTACTTCTCCATTTGTGTTAGTTTATGGGAAAGAAGCAGTTCTACCCACAAATGTAACAATACCATCATTTGCTTTAGTGTAATTTATTGATGAAAATCCCTCATCTTCCCTTCAACATAGACAAGATAAAATTATTAAGTTAGAAGAATGAAGAGAAAAATCCAAACAAAATCATATTCATCATCAAAAAATAATAAAAGCCTCATTTGATTCAACTTTTGTCGGTCTAAAAAATTTTCAAATTGGTGATTTGGTATTGAAATGGGACAAAGCGCATGAGGAAAAGGGTAAACACACGAAGTTTCAAAAACTCTAGCTAGGTCCATTTCAAATAATTGAAGAAATAGGCCCATCAATATTTATGTTACACGATTTATTAGGAGAAAAGGATTCTTTGTTTGTTAATGGGAATTTTTTGAAAAAATATTTCTCATAGGAGCTAACCCCTTTTATCCTTGTATATTAAAATATTTTGTTTTTCTTGTAAAAATAAAAGCTTGCTTAGTATTGATAGTTGGCCTTTCAAAACAAATCTCAGATGAATTTCTTTTGATTTTTCTTTTCACTTATAAAAAATTAAAATGCTAAGGAAAGAAAATCGAAAGATTTAGAGAGACAGATTGATTTTATCTTTCTAAAAAATGAAATTTCTATAAAAAAATTGTTTTTTTAATGAACTCTCATTTTTATATACCATGAATATTCTTTTATCAGTCAAGAAAAGAAAATTTCTTACAGAAAAGAAATCTAAAACTCGAGATTATTATCCAGTATCTTAAAAAGACCTATGATTCATCCCATTCGAAAAATCTTATAAATTTTCAAAAGGAATTCAGAAGAAAATAAAAAGATATGATTTGAAGAAAAAATTAAAAGATAATAAGTCTCATCACAAGATTGTTTACCATGTTCATAAAGAAATAGTTAAACTGACATTACTAATACTGTCTACCAAAACAGTGTAATGACTTGAGATTATATCATAAAGACAAGGGGTCTCATCAAGAGCCAACTTGATCAATTTAATTACTATTTCTAAATGGCATTGTCATTATTTGGTTACCAAGTTAAGACAATGACTTTTAAGTGTATAACAATATATAAAAGAAAGTTATCATAAATTAGAATTTACTTATGAAGATTATAAGAAATACTGGATGGAAAAATGGATCATAACTGAGTAAAAGGTAACCTTGCCAAAAGCTTAAAATTTCCCATTGGAATAGCGGCTCTATCGGTGATAAAAGAGTAAATTTATATAAAGTTGATTTGTAAAGGTTATTTACTTTATCCTTTTAAACTAAGTAAGGATTGATATAGATTTTCATACTTATATCTTTATAGAGGAATTCTGAAGAATAATGAATAAAAGAAGTTTTCATTACTTGGCAAAGATATTATTTATTTTAAATTTGATTCCTTTAACTATTTTATTTCAAAAAAGGTTTAGAATTTTCAAAATTTTTATCAGAGACATCTGGTTTGTCCAAGTGAATCGCCAATTGTTGTGATATACAACAACCCCCCATTTATTTTTTATAAATAGGGACCCTTTAGAAATAAATAGGGAATTATTTTTATAATTTCATAAAATAAAAACTTAGAAAAGAAAATTTTATGTTTTTCGTTAAAGCGCATCACATATTACATATCTTATTTCAAAAAAAATTATAAAACATAAAATATGTGAATTGTGAAATGCGCTCGAAGCCTTTCCAAATAAATAGTTAAAAAACATTGTAAAAACATCAAATCATCGTTTTATTTAATTTTCATTTTCACATCACACTTTATTTAATCAATGAAGCTTTAAGAAGCAAATGATATAAGTTGTGATACCCGTGGACCCGACAAGAAAATAAACTAGGAAATATAAAATATTTCGCTATCGCGGTCACTTTAAGTTTTTCACAGTTCACATTGCGTGCAACTTATAATATATACTCAAACACTATCCTCTAAAATTTATGATCTGTGATTTGTGCAGATCGCATTTCGCAGCCTTTAAGGGTCAAGCATCACGAAATATTATAAGGAATGATTGCGATTTGCGTATTAAATGAATTTAGCATGTGAAAATAGCCTGTGTCATATCAAATGAAATTTATGATCTTAATGGCTTTAAAACGATTGATAGATCTTACGTGTGAAGCCATGTGAAATATTAAATTATGAATTATGCAAGATGATTGATAGATTGGCATATTCTCACGTGTGTTTGAAGTAAATGAAGGATTTAATCTCATAATACTCCTTATGTGTTAAATTCACTTCGCTCTTAGGAAACCAATTACCGGATTGAAGAAGTTCAAAATGAGCAAAAGGGGCAAAGAAATTTCTCAAATGTCATCCACAGAAGACACAGATATGCCTTCGTTATTTTCAGACACCGTCTGTAAGAAAGAATGAGGTAGTTTGACATGGGAGGCAATGTATAAACTCTTCGAATAAAAAGGACTAAGTGTGATAAACAAAGTTTCTGCAATAGGCACAGATTCTACCTCTGATGCAAACCTTTTTGACGTTGCATGATCATACATTCACATGATAGCTGCGAGACCGAATATTCTTCCTTATATAGACATGGTTAAGTGGGAAATTGACCACTTAAACATTGAAGATAGAATGTCCAAGAATTTGAGGGGAGAAACTATAGGTTCTTTCAAAGCAGAGGATTTAGTAGCAATGTATCAACTACCAACCCCACAGCAGAAATACGACAATAAATATGTGGAGACTTTCAAAGAAAAACATCCAGATCTTATCAAATTCACCCATGAATGGAAGGACAATGAAGGGAAATTGAAGCAAGATAAGTCTGGTATGTACCCAATTGCACAAATTCCTAATCCTTATTGTTATGCCACTGGTATTTTATGAAGAATATTTTCCAAGCCTGATAGTACTAGATTTTAAAGAGATTGGTTTCCCCTAATTGACACAATCGTCAATTCATATATCTTAAATTGGGTAGACATTTTATCCAATTACCTTGCCAAAAATATAATTGAATATAGGATCACTCAGATAAATACCTCCTTTTTATATGTATGCCTATGTCATGGATGCTATCTGTTTTACTTCTAATTTTCCTATCATGGGTTGGAAGTGGACCACCAAAAACCCTACCCCGATTCATATCTATCACAAAGAACTTTGGGATTCTGAGTTCCACTTACACTTCTATAAAATCTGCTATGGAGTCATATTTCCCATACATCAGATGATTCTCAACAACCAGGCTCCTAGGGTTTCTGAAGAAGACAATGTAGATATTCTTCCAGTAGCTAGATGATTTGTTGAAGAAAATTTCACATATATTAGAGTATTTGGGACTTATGCTCCTCCCCATGTTTTACCTTACTATGTTCTAGATAAATTACTTGCGAAAGAAATAGCCTATCAGCCTGTCAACGGTGTCACAAAACAACTAAAGGATGGTAAAAAGGCTATTTGGCCTACTTTCCCTCTACAATATGACAACTTTGCTCTGGCTAATATTGGCAACACATTCAAAGAGGTTCCTAAGATTCAATTATTCAAATTGGCATTTATGCTAGGAATATTATATGATCCCAATGATGTGATTAAAAATTACATCGTAGAGTTAAAAATGAAACCTTTTGTAAAGGAATTAGATGAATTTGATTACTTCTTCCAAGGCATGGAAAATTTCTTTAATATTATCAAATACGTTTCTAGTCAATTAAGTCAAGAGGATGTTGAAGCTTTTCAAGCATATAGAAACAAGAGACTAGAAAATGTTCCATTGAATTTGTTGATTATTCAAGATGAAAAACACAATCCAAGTGTTAGTCTAGATGATGAAATGAAAGATATATCTGAAAATGAATCAGGTCAATCATAGCAGTAGTCTGATAATTCGAATCATTCTGAAAATGAATCTGAATATAAGAAAGCAAATTTAAAGATTGACCAAATTATTCAAGAGATAGAAGTGTTGGAGAAAACAAGGAACAATGGGACAAAGTCAAATTCAGAAATCATAGCATGTTAGATCAGTCCAAGCCGTCTCAAGTAAAGGATCTAATGAATGAATGGGAAGAATTTTATGAATCAATAAAGACTCCCAAAGAAAATCCCAATACTGATCATGCATCAAGTTTCCAAACACCAGAACCTTCACGGAAAATAGTTGAGACCGTCAATCCGCTACAAAGAGTTCCATCAATGCATGAAAAAAAAATCATATTGGCCTACCCTACAGATCATATAGTTCTACAAATTGAATATATTCCTTCATTAGATATTTTCTACAATCCTAGCTACAAGGTTGTAGTTAAAAGAAATAAAAGAAGAAGGATTGATGAAACAACTCCAAAACCAACAGATGAATCAATTGATGTATTTTGGAAGGATTCCTCAGATGATCCCACTTAACATCTAACCAAGTTATCACAATATGCAAGGGCATATGCCACCGCTACTGTTTCTAAAGCTACTGAGGTTAGAGTATTGTTGAAAGAAAAGGAAGCCAATGTACAAGAATTAGAATAGTTGTTAAATGAAGAGAAATCCAAGTCCATTGAGAAGATAAAAATAAGCAAAGCCCAATTTCATGAAGATATTAAAATCCTCAAATCAAAGTATCAGACAAATCTTAATGAAAAGCAAGCACATATGGAGAGAAATGGCTGAGTTACAGAGTCAACCACAGTAAGAAAAATTCATCAAAGAAGAAATTGATATAAACACCATGTTAAAGAAAGAACAAGAAGTGTTTTGTCACCAAGCTTCAATGATTGATTCTTATTGTGTTTCCAATAAGATAATGATTCACCAAATAGAAATTCAGAAAATGGAATGTGAAAGACTTGAAAAGAAAATCGAAGAACACATTTAGTGGAAAATTTCAGAAACGGGAAAGCAAGCTAATCTACCACAAATAGATAATCTTCACAAAGAAATTTTATTCACAGAATGGAGAGCACAAATTAATCAAGTATAGAAAGCAGCGACCAAGACATCCAAGAAATCAAATGAGATTATTCAGTCTATATGTGATCAATTGTTTAAAATAGAACTTCTTAAAGAAAACACATCTAATGTGTTTTCAGGAACAAGAGAAGTAGAAATAAAGTGGAGACAGAGAGCAGATACACAAGAGGAAATTATAAACAAAATTAATAATTTTGATCAAGAAAATTACTGAAATTTTCTGATCAAAGCTTACCATCAACATCAAACTGTTCAGTCTCTTACAGATTCAGCAAAAAGATCTCAGTCAGAAATCTCAAATGCTATTTTCAAGGGACAGGTTCGATCACGGATATGACAGTTAGCTCAGCTTAAGGCAATGCTAGATATTTTTCAACTTTGTGATCAAACTCAGAAAGAAGGGTAGGATTCACAAAATCAAGATTGTTAGTTTAAAATTCCTAGATTGTTGTTTAAGTTAAGCTTTTAGAGAAAGGTTGTTTGAAAGCTCCTCTACATTTTTGTAATAATTTAATTTTAGTTTATAGGTATTTTAATATTTAAACCCTTCTCATGCATTTATAGAAGGGTCCAGAATTGTATTGAGAACATTTGCAAAGAATGCTTAATTGTAAGTAAGTTTGTGAATGCCTTGATAAATAATGGAACGTGGCCTCTTCACTTATATGTCATTTTGTTGATCACTATTGATGCACTTTTGTATTCTTTGAAAGAATTACTAATAGAATAATTGAATATGGCCCCTTATTATTGATCAAATGAACATGACAATACACATCTGGTATTATTATCATGTATGCTAGTTCTGTTTTGAATATTAATGATGAATCCAACTTTCATGAATTATATATGAAATTGAATGTTTTTGTCTGAAATATCAGTTGCACTATTGTATGATATAAATATAGAAATTGATTTGTTTTATATATGATCATCAAATATATGCGATATGTTTCTCATTTTCTTTTGATTAACTATGTTTCAAGAGAATCATCTTACAAAGTAATAATTCTATTGAATCTATGATGATCTTAATCATCAAAAATTGAATAGGTATCATTCTAGATCGCATCAAATTAGTATTATCCCAGGTTAGATTTGTTGAAAATGCAGCAAGATGATGGAGCTTAGTGAAATGAAGTCGCCTTCACTAAGTGGGCCCGCAGGCAAATTCTGGCGCAAAGTCTATTTTTAGACTATGTCTATTTTTAGGCATATGGAGCATGGTTCGGGGATTCCAGTATGAGATTCTTGGAGCATTGGTCATGTTGGTAAAAATAGATGGGAATCTATTTTTGTGACCTATAGTTCGAAGAGGTCAAACTATTTTTAGACTGCCTCTCCTAAAAATAGGGAAGTCAAATATTATTTACCCTTAATAATATTTGGACTCTAAACAACAGTTTACTCTCTTGGAGCACTTCAGTTCGAGCTACAGAAGTGGATCATGCATCTGACAGAGGAATTACGCTATTCCCAAGGGTTTGATGGCATCATGCATGGTTGACTTCAGTTAGGACTTCAGTGGCAGAAGTTTTGTGGAGTTAATGAGACAGCTAGTGGAGTTGTGTTCTGTTTATTTTAGTTGAAGTGATTGAGATTAGTTTAACTAGATAATAAATTAGTTATGAGTAGAGTGAATTAAATATTATTTAATTCATTAATTAGTAACTCATTATTCAACTGAAGAGCACATCAGTTCACTACAGTGCATGATCAGTTCAGTGGAGACCAGTGAAAGAGGTAGATGAAAGGGTGAAGTTAGCTATCAATGGCGACATCAGTTGTGCATGAGATTTGCACCACACTTGGAGGAATTTCCCATGTTGATTGCGCTATCAAGCCAAGGAGATTCGAACCTTGTATCTCTATATAGACAAGCCTGGATTGCGCAATAGAGGCAAGGCAATTGGCAGTGAGTTTTGAACCAGTAACCTGTTCAAAACTGAGTTAGTTTGTGTGTAACTGTATGAGAAAGTATTGAGTACTTGTGAGGAGTATTGTACTAATTTTGTTACATGATTTCTCCATTATAATATACACAATAGCTGTATGGTTTTCAGCTATAAGCTTTCCCCATACATACTGTGTTAATGTGTATGATGATTTGATGTGTTATCGCTTGATTTTATTTCCGCATGTTTGATGATCTAAGTGGAAGAGATTATGTGTTGCATATAAATTCGAATTGTATGTGATCAGGATAGTCTCGGTGGATAATTAATCATTATTCAGCAAATTTATACATGGTATCAGAGCTATTGAAGCAGAGATTGATCATCACAGTGATTACAAACTTATTTCGGTAGACAGAGTCTGCATGCGGGCCAGGTAGCCTCCGGATTCATCTTTCTTCGAAAAGTGAAAGGTCTGGTAAATGCCCCTTGCAGTCAATCTCTGTGCTAGAAATAATTTGTTCTCATAGATCTAGAGCGGCTGAGCTTTGAGGTGGAATTCGAAATTTTGCAGCAGTTTTGTTTTCTTGGTGCCAGTGTTGAAAATGTCTTTCAACGGTTTGCGACTCGAATATGCTCTTGAAGGTAGTTCGAATTATGTTGCATGGAAGGATCGTATGGAAGCAGTATTAGAAGATAATGGTCTGAAGGAGTTCGTAGATACGGATGTCCAAAAGCCCACTGATCCTGCTGAAGTCGATGCATGGCAAAAGAAGATGGCGAAGTGTCAAAGGATCCTGTTGGAGGGCATCAAGGATCATATTGTATCCAGCCTGCATGGAAAGGCTTCTCCATATTTAATGTGGAAAGCTTTGACGGATCTATTCCAGAGTAAGAGCGACCAAAGGAAGCTGGCGCTCAAAGATAAGCTCAGGAACATCAAGATGGAGAAAGGCGACAGTATCGCCAAATACCTCACGAAGTTCACTCAATGCAAAGATGAGCTGGGAAGTGTGGGGGTGATTGTCGAAGATGAGGACATGGTTGACCTGGCTCTCCTTGGTCTTTCGAAGGCTTGGAACTCATATCAAGATAGTTTTAATGGTCGGGAGAAGCTGTCGGGATGGGAGCACCTTTGGGCGGATCTCATGCAGGAGGAGATAAGGAGGACTACTCGAGATGGATCTTCATCAAAGGGAGCTGATGAATAAAACTGCGCTTTGGTGGCCAAAGTAAAGAAGGGGAAGGGTAAGAAAACCTCTCATTCTGGTGCAAAGGGCGAGGATCAGGATATGGCAAAAGTGAAGTGTTTTCACTGCCCTGATCACGGACATTATGCTACCAATTGTCCAAAGAAGAAGAAGAACAAGCAAGCGGAAAGATCTGTAGATGGAGAAGCTTTGGCTTCACAGTTCGAGCTGGAATTTTCACTAATCGCATGCTTGGTTTCAAGTGTGTTGGGATCAGTATGGTTCTTGGACAGCGGTGCATCATTTCATATGACGGGAGATCGGGATTTGTTCTCAGATCTGGAGGACAAAGATTTGGGTGTGCACATAGAGATGGGCGATGATGGTAGATAGAGTGCGACTGGTATCGGTACCATATCCTTTCAGAGGGAGTCTGGTAAACCCTTTGTACTGAAGGATGTCATGCATGTACCTGGATTGAAGAAGAACTTGATCTCTGTGGCGATGTTGGAAGATAAGGGGTATGATGTGGTCTTCAGCGAAGGAAAAGCCTTCCTACGCAGTAAGACTACTGGAGAGACCCGGAAGATAGGGGTTCGAACTCAGAACCTTTATCAGTTGCAGGTAGATGACTGCGCAGCTATGGCATGCAAGGCTGGAGATGTGGTGAGCCGTGATGATGAGGGCGAACTATGGCACAGGAGATTGGGCCATCTTCACCATGGAGCTTTGAAGATTCTGCAGCAGATTTCTACTGGACTTCCTAAGGGCACCCTTGCGCAGTCAGATCAGTGCAAGGGGTGTACTTTAGGGACGTATGTGAAAGCCACCTTTCACGAGAAGGATAGTCGCGCCACGACGATCCTTGAGAGAGTTCACACAGACGTGTGTGGTCCTTTCTCAGTTGCTTCGACAGCAAAGCACAAGTATTATGTGATCTTTGTTGATGATTTCTCTCGAAAGTGCCGGATCTTCTTCATGCAGAAGAAGAGCGATACATTCGCGAAGTTCTGTGAGTTTAAAGCACTGGTCGAGAAGGAGTCGGGGAAGAAGGTGATTGCTCTAAGGAGTGATAATGGTGGTGAATTCATCTCGGTTGAATTCAAGGAGTTCTGCAGTGCAGAAGGGATTCGGAGAGAGCTCATCGCACCCCATAACCCACAGTAGAACGGGGTGGCTGAGCGGAAGAACAGAATGATCATGTGTGCTGCACGGGCGATGTTGCATGATCAGGGCCTACCCCTTCACTTGTGGGCTGAGGCATGCAATACAGCAGTGTATGTGCAGAACCGTTGTCATCACAAGGTTCTTGGCATGAGTACACTCGAGGAGGCTTATTCTGGAAAGAGGCCTGATATTTCCCATTTGCGGAATTTTGGTGCTCCTTTCTACATGCATGTGACGAAGGATGCGAGAAGGAAGCTAGATCCGACCGCAGAGGTTGGAATATTTGTGGGGTACACTGATACACCTCACAACTACCGGGTGTATTTGTCAGACAGTCGAAAGACTGTTGTGCGACGAGATATAAAATTTCAGGAGGAGAAAGCCATGTAGTGTTCGCTTGAGAGGGAGCTACACTTGCATGCATATGAGGAGATGTTAGTTCCTAAGGAGGAGCTTCCAGATGTGGATCAACCACAAGAGGAGGTTCAGGAGGTGGAAGAAACCACCCATGCAGCGCCAACCATCAGAGGGCGCATGCGCACTACAGAAGCTGAGCGACTGGCTCGAGATGCAGAGAAGGTTGTAAGACCACCTACAGCACAGCGCAGACAGAGACAGTCACCGGATCGGTACACTGGATACATGGCTCTTATGAGTCAATGTGTTGTGACAGAGCCATCCTCTTTTGAGGAAGCTGTGGAGGAACCCGCATGGGTTGATGCCATGATCGAAGAATATGATTCGATCATCAGGAACAGGGCATGGGAGATTGTCCCAAGACCGGTTGGGAAATCAGTTGTAGGTTCGCGATGGATCTACAAGGTGAAGCAGGCGGCTGACGGGAGTGTGGAGAAGTACAAGGCGAGATTTGTCGCCCGTGGCTTCTCACAGATCGAGGGGATTGACTATGAGGAGACTTTTGCACCTGTCGCAAGGTACTCTTCCATAAGGACGATCCTTGCTCTCTCAGCGCAGATGGGGTGGCACATTCATCAGATGGATGTGAAGACTGCGTTCCTCAATGGAGTTATTGAGGAGGAGGTGTACATAGAGCAGCCTGAAGGTTTTGAGATCTTCAGCAGTGAGTCGCATGTGTGCCGACTCAAGAGAGCACTGTACGGGCTGAAGCAAGCACCTCGTGCTTGGTACACTTGGATAGACAACTACTTCACCGGGCTTGGATTCTCCAAGAGTGAGGCGGATCCAAACCTGTACCAGATTGTGGTGGAGGGGAAGCTGTTGATCATCGTACTGTATGCAGATGATCTGATTTTGACTGGCGATGAGCAGTTGATACTTTCATGCAAGGAGGATCTTGCACGAGAGTTTGAGATGAAGGACTTGGGCATCCTTCATTATTTCCTCGGATTGGAGATTTGGCAGCGCAGCGGAGGACTGTTTGTTTCTCAGGGCAAGTATGCCCGGGAGATTCTGGAGAGGTTCAACATGCAAGGCTGCAAGCCCGTTGACACTCCTCTTCCTGGTGGTTGGAGGAAGGAGGATGCTACTTCAGCGGAGGTAGTGGATGCCACTGTCTATCGACAGTTGGTGGGGTCGCTTATGTATCCGGTCAATACACGACCCGATATATGCTATGCAGTTAACCAGCTTTCGCAAGCTATGGTTAAGCCTACCAAGCTCTTTTGGAAGGCAGGCAAGCATGTATTGCGCTATATTAGAGGCACATCGGGATATGGTCTATGGTACAGACAGGAGGATGGAGCGAAGCTTTCTAGCTTCACTGATGCAGATTGGGCAAGGAGCCCAACGGACCGGAAGAGCACTTCTGGAGGAGTTTTCAGCATTGGGTCGACAGCAGTTTCTTGGTACAGCAGGAAGCAGAGATCCGTGGCACTCAGTTCAGCAGAGGCCGAGTACATGGCAGCTAGCTTGGCTGCATGCGAGGCTATTTGGATGAGGAAGATCCTCGTTGGATTGTTCGGGTTGCATTTGGAGCCTACAGTGATTTACTGTGATAACCAGAGTTGCATTAAACTCTCGGCTAATCCAGTATTTCATGATAGATCCAAACACATCGACATAAGGTACCATCATTCAGAGATTGTGTTCAGCGGAGAATCATGATTCTTTCATATGTTCCCACGGAGGATCAGGATGTCGACATCCTGACGAAGGCGCTCACCAGGAGCAAGTTCGAATTCCACAGAGGCAGGATAGGGGTTGCAGATAATCCATATATTGCTGAGAAGGAGTGTTGAAAATGCAACAAGATGATGGAGCTTAGTGAAATGAAGTCGCCTTCACTAAGTGGGCCCGCAGGCAAATTCTGGCGCAAAGTCTATTTTTAGACATATGGAGCATGGTTCGGGGATTCCAGTATGAGATTCTTGGAGCATTGGTCATTTTGGTAAAAATATATGGGACTCTATTTTTGTGACCTAAAGGTCGAAGAGGTCGAACTATTTTTAGACTACCTCTCCTAAAAATAGGGAAGTCAAATATTATTTACCCTTAATAATATTTGGACTCTAAACAATAGTTTACTCTCTTGGAGCACTTCAGTTCGAGCTACAGAAGTGGCTCATGCATCTGACAGAGGAATTACGCTATTCCCAAGGGTTTGATGGCATCATGCATGGTTGACTTCAGTGGCAGAAGTTTGGAGGAGTTAATGAGACAGATAGTGGAGTTGTGTTCTGTTTATTTTAGTTGAACTGATTGAGATTAGTTTAACTAGCTAATCAATTAGTTATGAGTGGAGTGAATTAAATATTATTTAATTCATTAATTAGTAACTCATCATTCAACTCAAGAACACATCAGTTCACTACAGTGCATGATCAGTTCAGTGGAGACCAGTGAAAGAGGTAGATGAAAGGGTGGAGTTAGCTATCAATTGTGACTATACTGTTGCTATTTGCAACACACAGATAGGTGGAGTAAGCCCATGAGGATTGCGCAGTTCAGGCTGGTGGTTTATCTATATAAAGAGGCCATCCCATAGCATTGAAACACGCAATAGAGGCAAGGCAATGGGCGGTGAGTTTTGAACCAGTAACCTGTTCAAAACTGAGCTAGATTGTGAGTAACTGTATGAGAAAGTACTGAGTACTTGTGAGGAGTATTGTACCGAGTTTGTTACTTGATTTCTCCATTATAATATACACAATAGCTGCGGGGTTTTCAGCTATAAGCTTTCCCCATACATACTGTGTTAATGTGTATGATGATTTGATGTGTTATCGCTTGATTTTATTTTCGCATGTTTGATGATCTGAGTGGAAGAGATTATGTGTTGCATATAAATTCGAATTGTATGTGATCATGATAGTCTCGGTGAATAATTAATCATTATTCAGCAAATTTCTACAAGATTAAATTAGACTTAATTCAAAGTTTTGAATTTTAGAATAAATTTGTTTTAGTTTTTTTTGTAATTCTTCATGCAAATACTTTGATAGAAACCGGGTGGTTATCCCCCGTGTTGGTTATCCTACAAAACCCTCTGTCCTTCAGATTTATTAAGGCACATTAATAGTATAGAGTCATAGTTCTTTCTAAATAAAAAATTTTCTATGATCTGCTATTGACTAGCTTTCAATCTTAAAGCTCTTTTTATTTTGTAATTGATTTTTGTAGGATCATATCCATTTCTTAAATTAAAGAAAAAAGCAGGATATTGTGATTGAAAGTCATTCGAGCTTACCTAAACAATGTGTAAAGTGTTACCTGAGTCTTCATCATCTGATATGTTGTATGCTCCAGATAGTAATCTGCAGAGACCTTTCCCTCTAATGATTTTGGCTACTATTATTTCAATGTCATATTCTTGTAAATTAGTTACCCAATTTTCTCTCTTTTGTCCCTCTTCCTTTTGAATAAGTAGTTTCCTTACTACAAAAAATGGAACTATTGCCTTGGTGTGTGTTTTCAAGAGAAATGGTCTAAAGTTCTTTGAAGATTTGTAAACAACAAATGCCTTTTTTTCCACTTGTCAATAATTTATTTCAACACCTTCAAGATTTGAACTAAAGAAATCAATGGGTGATTCCATATTTTTATCCTTGGTTTGTGTTAACAAAAAAACATACGATGCTTCAGATGAAAGATTATACAAAATGAAATGATTAGAAAAATATGGGGTAATTAGAGAAGTAGGATTGATGATTGCTTGATTGATTAGATCAAAAGATTCTCTTTCATTATGTCCCCATTTGAAGAGTGCATTTTTCTTAATAATTACTTGGAATGGTAAAACAATTTGGGAAAAATTTGGAACAAATATCTAGATTTCATGGATTTCATGGATTTCTTGTTATGGGGATGAGAGAGCTCAGAAATTGTCTTTATTCTTTCTGGATCTATGAAAATACCTTCTTTTTAGACAATAAATCCAAAAATGTTACATTCACTTAGAATGAAATAAGAATTTTTCGGATTTAAAGAAATTCCATATTTCAACCATCGTTCAAGGATTTTCTTAAGATCATGATAGTGGTCACTTATTTTCTTGGATTAAATGGTTATATCATCTAAATATACAACCAAAGTTTTATTTTTCATTCCTCTAAAAGAAATGTCGAATTCTCTTTGAAAAGTTTCTCCTGTATTGGTTAGACTAAAAGGCATTTTATGGTAGGCATAAATGCCATGTTCAGTTATAAATGTCGTTTTTAACCTATATTTAGGATGAACCAAAACTTAGTTGTAACCTAAAAATCCATAAAGAAAATAAATTAATTCAGATCCAGCAGGTGATTGCAAAATTTGTTCCATTGGTGGTAATGGTAAATTTTCTTTTCAGCAATTTTTTTTTTTAATTCCTAACGTCTATACAAATGTGAATATTTCCATTATTTTTAATAATAGGGAATAAGCTTGAGACCCACTTTGAATGACTAACTGGGAAAATAATATGTTCTTTAAGGATTTTATTCAATTCACTTTTGATTTTAGTTTCAAGATTGAGGTGAATTTTACTTAACTTTTGTTGTATAGGATTTTTAGTGGATGCCATTGGGATAGTATGTTGGATGATGGAGGTATCATACATTTTGAGATCTCCATATTTCCATGCGAAGAGGTTTTTGTATTTCTTAAATAGGTGAATGAAGGCTAATCTTTCATCAGATGAAAGATCAAGTCTTGAGTTAATTTTATGAGGGTTGAGATCTGCGCCAAGGTTTACTAGTTCAAACATCAAAGTTGAACTTTGAATCTTAGAATTAGTAACCTTTTTGAATTTATCTTTGAGATCATAGAGATCTTGAACCTTAACCATAGACTTAGGTATGGAAATTTCCTCAAGTTTCAATCTCAATTTCCTTTCATTTTCATCTTCATCAATTAATTTATCATCATATGACCCTTCTGATGTAAGAAAAGTCATAACGTATTAATCATCGTTGAATACTCTCTAATTGGTGATATTGCTAGGAATAGATGGGAAAAAAATAAACTCTATAGAAAATATATCTAGACTTTAATATTCTGAAGGAATAAGTCTGGAGGGTACATTAGCTAGAAGGTCTAGACTTTCATTCTGAATTCTTGGCATAGACGAGATATTGAATGCTAAAAAATGTGAGTTAAGAGATTGTATTAATGACTGGTGATGTTTAAGATGACCAGAAATATAATGTATGTTATTTTTTACCTGTTTTAAAATTATTTCATAATCACCATATACCCAGAGATATTTGGCACCAAGGTCAATTTCTGTGTATAAGCCTTGGACCAGTGCATCATATTTTGCAGTATTCTTTGTGCATTCAAATTCAAGCATGCATGTCAGCTTTGTATTTTCACCTTCTCGATTGATTAGTATACAACCATCTCATGCACCTTCACCAAATTTTGATCCATAAAAGTATAATGTCTAGAACAATGTATTAATACAAGGTTTATCTATGATATTTATACAATTGGAAGAGATAAACTGAGAAAAAATATTGACTTGATAATTAAATGAGTTGGTTATAAATGGAGATTTCTGAGCATTAAAATTTCCCAAAAAAGATTCCATAGACTAATTGTCAAGAATGTTATTAGTAAAAGGCATGGGTTCATTCTCATCTTTGAATTCAATCACTGAGTATTTCATGTGTTTATCACAGTATACTCGGATTTGATTTGGCTTACCATTATAGGGAAGTCACATATGAGACCAATCAGTATAAAAATAACCATGAAGCTTTTCAGACCAATATCTACTTAGGATTAAACCATAAAAGTCAAGGATATCAACAAACAAAATATCAACTACTTGATAAACTTTTGAATTGAATGTTAGTCTGGTGAGGACTGAATTCATTTCTCCCAATACCTTAACCTTATTTTTGTCTAATTTCACAATGTGTATTGTAGACGTTTGAGGAGCAATGCCAAATTTAAAAAAAATAGAATATGGCATGATGTTTGAAGAGGCTCCATAGTCAAATAGACAATTATCCACATTTTTTTTTAATACTTAAAAAGTTAAAAGGAAGGGAGGAGTGTGGAAATTAGATCCGTCTCCGATTAAAATAGCATCACTTGCATCAATTTTTTGAGGTGAATCGATGAATTTTACCAACTCCTTTTGATGCTTTGGAAGTAACAAGGACATGTAAGGATGAAGTAGGGACTGGATTCAACTCTTTGAGTAAAATTTTCCACTGTTGTTTTAATTTTCTAAACTCATGTATGGAGATATTTTCCTTTATCTTCTCCATGCATTCCACTATATTATACTCAATATTACTAAGAGATAACTAATGTCTTAGATGTATATGGAATAGTAGAAGAAGTTAGGTTTGATTGAGGAGAAGGAGTTCCTTTGTTAATAGTTTTATCCTTAGCAACAGAGGATGAAGAATTTTTATTTTGAGGAGACTGAGGGAGGTCAGTAGAATTTTTGCTTCTAGTGTTAACTGGAAGTGCCTCATGTTCATCTTCATTAGAAGATGTTGGAAGGATAAAGTCCCATAGTCCATGAAATTCGACTAACTATTCATCTTGAGATTCTTTTGAGGATGATATTGCTTCATCTCGATCTTCATCTTGATTTGATTTAGTATTCAAGTTTACATTTGGAGGTTGGGAAGATTAATTTTTCTTAAAAGATCTAAAAGGTTTCTTTTAAGAAGGCTCAACTACTTGTTTCTTTATCTTGACCATATCATTCAAAATTGTTTTGATAAGTTTTTGTAATCCCTCAAGATCATAAGAATATTTAGATGTTTTCTTTTTGGGCTCATCCTTAAATGAAACCTTATTAGTTTTTCTATCTTCTTGTGCAGTTTTCTTTTCTAAAGCAAGAATTATTTTTTCAGCAGAAAGAGTTTCTTTCATAATTTCTACCAATGCAGCCTTATTGGCTCTATCTACAAAAATAGAAATATTATAAGGAATAGAGGATATGTATCATTCTATTTGTACATATACTCCAAGCTTAGATGTGGTTGGGATTTTATTGAGTAGCTTATTAAATTTGAAGTTGAAATATTTGATATTTTCTTCTGTATTTTCTTTAAGATTGGAAAGATCATTGATAAGAGTAGTAGTAGTGTGATCACCACCAAATTTAGTAAGGAATTGTTCTTCAAAAATATCCCAGCTAGTAACAGTGCCTGATGGAAGTAAGAAATACATTGATCCAATTGATCCTTGAAAAGTATAGGGAAATAATATAACTACACAATCTTCTTCAGTGACATGATTAAGATTCATGGCAAGAATAAAATTATGGATATTTTATTTTACAGGTAGACAATCATTTGGGTTATACTTAGGCAACCATATTTTAGGATGATTAGGTAAAGGATGAAGAGGACTTGGTAATTCAACAACTCCAGGATTATGTCAAGGTCTAGTTGCCATTATGTGAAGTGGAGGATTCGTTTACCCTAAAGAACAATTTGGAGTGGAAGAAGTAGTTCCAGTAGTTTTTTGTAGTATATAAGAAATAACTATGGAACTAATACTACTTGAGGCAACCTTTGTATACTAGGAAGACGAAGCAATGTGAATTGATGAAGAAATTGTTTGAGAATATGTAAAAGAAGGTTGAATCTCACTAGTAGTTGATTTAGCTTCAAATATGGGAGATTTCCTACGTTGGGAATGGAGAGGAAAAAAAATGAATTATTCTAAACTTTTCACTCTCAGAATGGGTTAATACACTAATGCCCTCAAATATTGAAGTAGCACTTCCTTCTGAGGCTTCAGAAGGTACATGTTTCTCTGCCAAAATTGAAATTTATTCCAATTTATTTATTAAGGTCTGTACTTCAGGTGATTCTGGAGTATAATCCTAAGAGATTTATTTATGAATATAATTGGGAGACTTGGGGGGAGAATACGAGATCTTGAACTAGGAATAGAAGTTGTAGGAGACTTGGAGGGAGAATGACTCTTATGATGGTATTTTCTTTCTAGATTAAGGTTTGGTTCCATTCATAGTCGAATGGCCCTTCTTCTAGCACCAAAATTGTTGAGGCCGCGAAAATCAGTGCAACAGCATTAGGGGAAAAAACCCGATCAGGGACTTAAAAACCATCCCTTTTCCATTCAGAATGATGGCTCTGACTAGATTTATGGGACTGGTTTCACAGTGTAATATAATTGGGTGAATGGATGGATTTATAAAAGTCTATAACTTGGTAGATGAGAGTAATAGCAAGCTTGAAGTAAATACTACATCTATCTATATGTAGCCCATGTTGAAATATATTCTTTGTGCGATTTATAAAGATGATATTTCAACGGATGCAAAAAAAATATTATAGAAATAGTTAGAGATATGAAAACAATTTGAAATAATTGATTTAATTAAATAAATCGGATCTGGCTTATATCACAACTATTAAATGCTTGTATTGAATATGTACCAAACTATAACAATAAAACATGTTCAAAAGTGAGTTAATGCCCGAATGTTTTCAAATAGATACATGAAAAAAAACATCATAAAAATTGACCATTTTTCATTTGAAAAAAAATTATAACATATAGGATAAAAATACCATGTATATGCTCACTCTTCTCATTTGAGAAAAAGTACTTGGTCCAACATATTTCATTAAGAAAACTTCAAGAGTACAAAAGTGTGACTTCTGTAAAGCATTCCTTCCAAAATTTCAGGACGCCTTCTTAAAAGACATGAAGGGTTTTATATAATAAAATAGAAGTCTTAAAATAGTTATTGAAATTGAAAAACTGAGGAGGTTTAAAAAAACTCTCATTAAACTAAGTGAAAATTAAAGAGAAACAAAATTTAAAGGGGTGACTTTCTTGATGGATGTCGTGTTGTCTCATTAGTTATTCGTTCCTTCACCTGAAGGATGTTAAGCATAGGCTTAACCTCAAGAGTTTGGCTTGGCTTGATGCACAACTATCCAATGAAAATAATATTAAAAAGTGGAGGAAACATGTAGAAGTATGTATCTATAAGATAGTGCAACATAAGCCATTAGCTATGTGGCTTGACCAAGTATCTCCAATACTTATCTCAATCTAGTTTTTCAAACTTTATCATGTGTTCCTCTTTGACCTTTGAAACTTCTTTCCATTGTCTTATCAATTCTTTCACAATAAGAAGCGAACAAAGAGGACATATATCAATTAGATTTGTAGCGATGATATTTTGACTGACAGTTTCCACAATGCTAGTAGCCACATATTTTTCTCTGCAAATGGCTCTTTCAAAATGTTTCAACTGTATGTCCCAGTTAGTACACAATATTTCCTTTTTAGAGTCATCAATCATGGGTGGGTTGGCCTTTCGGCCATCAACATAATCCTTCCAGGTGACATATCTTGAAACCTTACCATCAATCTCATCGAAACTAATCCTTTGGTCTGATATTCAATTCTGATATTCGATTCACGAGTCAATCACTTTTTTCACACAATTTAATTATGTTTGAAAACTTTTGACAAAAAATAACTTGTTGATGTGTCAATAAGTTATTTAGTTCCAATGCCTATTTTCTAAATTCATCCGTCTTTGGATTATATTTGAATAACTCTACAAAAAACTACAATTGATGAATTTGAATGTCCTTTGACCTGATTTCATTTTAGTGTTGAATATTCAATTGTTCCATGCTCTCTTGGAGTTGTGTTACCTATACCTGTAGCTTTTGGTTGATGTTTTGCTTCTCTTCATGTAGGTCATGTTCTACCCGGATGATCCTTTCATTCTTTTCTTTCATCAATTGTTGAAATTCATAAGATTTATCTATATTTGTAGATGCATAAGCTCCTACAAAATAGGTTAGATGAGTTATATCTTGTCAAGGATCTCCCTATGAATCTTTCTAGACAACTTCCATTGAGACATCTTGTGGGACAAGGAGTTGATATTGCTTTGTTCTCCTTTAGTTCCTTTTTCTTCTCATTATTTATTTATTTTTAGGACTGTAGAATATATCCAGAGGAGACACCTCCTCAATGTTGAGTAGAATTTCTATAGTGGGGAAGGCTAGAATGGATTCTACTTTCTCTATGCTTGCTAATTTTTTAGAGGCCCAACAGTGAACGAGTCCCAAATTTTAGTTTAAGGCATTTGCACAATATGTTGATGACCAATAGTTATAAATTCTTGGTCTCCCTAGAGTTTTTGGTTAAACTCCCTCCAAACATCATTCATATTACTTGGGAAACATAGTTCCATGGTTTGCACTTCGATAGATTTATCTTGCTTAGTTTTACTAAGGACTTTAGTATCCTTAGGTGTTGGTTCTTTTTCCTTTTACTTTTGTGTTAAGGGTTGGGAGACTTCTATCATTTTCAATGAAATTCCTTCTAATCTCTTGTTCCTATACTGTTTAAGCTTCAGAAATTACTGTGGATGGAGGCATAGGGCTTCCAACTTCTGAAATGTAAAGTAGTTATTGACTGACTCAAATAAGTCAGTAAATGCATCATCTTCATGGACAACATGTATGACTTTAACTTGGATATTGAAATCATTGGAAGCTTTAATTCGGTCGTATTTTCTGTTTGAATTTGTAAAAAATTTCAAACATTCAATTTGGTTATCTCTAAAACTGCATGCTTATAATTTACCAGACTGTAAAAGCCACAATTAATTGGAAAGGAGGGCCATGATGCTTTCTTAGCTTCCTTAAGAAACCTGGTTAATCTATTGCCAACAGTTTGATAAGATACTTCTCTTGCAAGAAGCTTATCAGGAATATACAAGGATAAAAAATGCAGATGAGCTACGCTCCCAAATACTTTGACATAGGTAAGCAACTATTCTCCAAACCATTTTCCAATGGAGGAGAAATCAGCTTGAGCTTATTTTGACAATCAGGGGGCTTTCTCATTGAAGACGGTTTGAAACAAAGGGAGAATTACTTCATGGAAGATTTTATAAAAATGGTTTTCAAATTTTGACTCCCATAACATGCTATGATATACGTGAATGGGGAGAGGGTCCTGGGTAGTCCATTTCTAGCCCATGGCTAGAAAATATGAAGTGAAACACATAACATCCATGATATAAGAACTCATATAAAATGGGGGTGGGGGGGAATTTTGGAGGAAATAGTACGATTTTTTCTATATTCAAAAATTTGAGTACCAATATTATTGGACAGAATGTTTTCCTAATGCATAATATAAGATTATGCGACTGCTTCCATTAAGGGAACCCATTCTACTGAAAATTTTGTAGTGTCACACTGACCAAAGAGCCTAGAACTCATTGCATCAACATAACATTACGGACTAGCAAGGGAGTTGATATAATACATACCCTTGTCATCATTCTTGTGTTTATTTAGGTTGCTTCTCCTTTACTTGATTGTATTTAACCTCAACTCTTTCTCGTTGGCGAATTGCGTGAGAAATTCCTTGTCGTAGACCTTTTCTAGGTCTGGCATGTTGTACATCAGCTTCAAGTCTTCAAATTTAAAGGAAAATATCATCATTCCTCTGATGGTTAATAAATTCATGTCCCCAATGTTGAGGTTATCAATTATCCATCTTACCATATCAGTGTATGGTAAGATTTTAGGTAGGACACAAATTTGATGCAGGAAAGAATTGGGCACTTCTTATGTAGTAGCTTCTGAGGAATCAGAAGCATCAACAATAAGTTTCCTTTGAACCATGTGGGGTTTCTCATCCTCAAACAAATTTTACATGTCTTACCAAGAGGAAGATCCGCTTTGCGGTCCGCATGTGATGTTTGTAAATAGAGGAAGCATCTATGTTCTCTCGCTTGTAGCAAGTGCAGGATTCACAGGGGCTTTCAGTTTCTTAGCATTCTTGAGAGCTTTCAACATCTCCAAAGAGATTTAATTATTTTGGATTGCCTTTAAATAATGAGAAATGATAAGTAGAAAGAGGCAAATTTTATTTTACAAATGCACAAGAACCGTAGTAATGGAAACAGTTAAACAAATGAAACTTGGAACGCTGCTAATACATGAATTTAATTATTCTTGCAGTCAAATCATTTTTGAGGCATGGGATATAAAAAAATTAAATTATGGCATTAATGGTTTGTATGGGTTGATGTGCCTAAGTAATAATTCTAGCATTAAAACCATATCTTTCATGTCGTAGTGTTGGTCGTGTATGAATCTTTATAAAATGTTGATCAACTTGGTTTTCCTGATTGCGATATCGCAATCACAATATCGAAGAAAATGGATGAAGGAAAAGATTCGTCGCATTGTGAAAATGTGATGCGATAGAGTATATCGCATCGGAAAATATGGTTGATAGGTAATAATGGTTATGTTTGCAAAAATGCAATGCGATAGAGTATATCACATCAGGAAAATGTGGAGGGTGACATTAATACTGTGTAGGCAGAGTTTCGAAATGCGATTTGCGATAACCTACGTGGTGGAAATGGGTCTCGTAAGCTTTTCCTTACATAACTTGTTTGGAAAAATGCCCTTTCCCTTTATAAAAGTGCTTTGTTATATATCGTATCGCAATACGTTTTGAGTGGCTTTTAGGAGCCATATGTGTTACATTGAGGTATTGTGACTGCGATATTGTGATCCTTCTCCTCTTGAGTGCTTTTAAGGTCAAAATTAAAGGTTTTTAGTCCCTTTGATTCCTATTTCTATCTAAATGAATCACTCTAAGGGTCTTATTTTTTTTACTCTCAAAATTTAAAATGGGTCCCCATTATTTTCTAAGGTAACTAAGCTAAAATAATGGGGGTTTTTGAATAGCACAACACCATGGTAAATATTCATGATTGAAAATCTTGTTATATTCTAAATATTAAATTTGTATCTCCTTATTAATTAAATTTAAATATGGTTATGCAATCATTATTTTAATTTATACTGTAAAATGGATGTTAATTTATAAGTACTCTTTATATGTTGTATATTTTAGGATGGTATGTATACAATAAATTTCACCACATGTTGCAAAGGAAACATCGCAAGGCATACATTGGATAAGAAACATGACATATAAACATCCATGTGCATATTTTTTCATTAATTCATCCTCTTGGATAAGACGACATAGATCACTACATATTTTGGGAGATATAGAGCTAATATTATACTCTTTCCCATTTTCAAACTACTAGACCATTGGATCTGCCTCCCTTCATCATATTTCTTGCTGATTGATAAGCCATAAAACTCAAATGTTGAAGAGTGGAACTTGAAAATAAAAAATTCACAAGAATATTGATTCCCAAAAATTTTGTATCCTATGTTTATGAGCAAGTTCCTTTTATAAGATTTTACTTAAGATCGAATCTGATTAGTTTTGACAAAGTCAACTTTAACTAAGAAACAATATAAACAAAAAATGCATAGTTATTAATATTAACCATGCATTTATTATCCTACAACTAACTATTAAGACTAGCTATAAATTATTTCTAGGTGGCACATCAATTCTTCATCGTTTTAGCAAAATAGACCCCAGTTCCTTAAGAAGGGGTGAGAATCTATATTCAAAAGAAAATTGGGACAACTCTTTATCCTAAGAAGGAAGTTGGATTTGGTGCCCAACAAGATACGTCATATTCTGCTGCTAATGAGTGGAGCAGGTGCACACGTCTAGTAGTGTGTCTTCCTCCAAGAGTTGCTAAAACTCTAGAATTTTATCAGGTTGGTGGGAAATGTGAACTTCCTCTTTGAGAATAGGAGGTTCATAGGGTTTGATATGATTAAAATTTACCACGCTGTGGATGAAAATTTGTGAAGGAAAATATAATGCAATTCATTCACACCAACCTGCTTCAGAATAGAACAGAGACCATAATAGATTGGCGTGAGTTGATGATGTCACTCCCCCTTAAAGCACAATTTATCTAGGTAAAATTAGACTCATTCACCTATGTAAAATTGTACAAGAAACTGATTTCTATTATGGAGTTATCTATAGCAAGGCAAGGGAGTGTGAAGAGAATTAGATGAATGAATGTGATCCAATTTATAAACAAAGGAGGATGCCTTGTGCTTCTTCTTGTGCTGGTGATAGGAGAAAACTGGAGGAAGAGAGTTAGGAAGCTTGTCTAGGGCCAACGACTGGTAACCATAACAACCTGATTATAATTGTATTGTAGGACATGCAAATAAGAATTGCATTATTTATTTTTTGTGTAGTGAACACAAAGGGGTTGTAATAGGATGTAGTTTATTACTTAGGTATGAAAATTTGGTTTTCGTCCTGGAGTAATTTATATCAAGGCTAGGGGGTTTGAATATAATCAAAATCCTGGGTATGGATGAAAGCCAATTTATAAAAAAAGAAGGATGTCTTGTGCTTCTTCTTGTGTTGGTGATGGGAGACAACTAGAAGAAGAGAAATGTGCAATATGTAAGGGCCATCACCGGTAACCATAACAACCTTATTATAAATGTGCTTTATGACATGGAAATACAAATCTTTTTGTTTATTTTTGGTGTAGAAACACATAGGGCATGTACTAGACTACAATTTATTACTCTAGTCTACCCAATTATTCATTTGCAAATGAAAGGTAGTAGAGAAATGAAGCTGACAACCCAATAAGTGTTGAGATATTTTCAAAAATGTGTTGCATCCAATAATCATGTGAGATTAAACCTTTGCATATAAGTCTAAAAGGAAGTATTTCGTTGTTGATATTGTTTTACATCCCTGATTACCCCAATTCTCTCTTTCATCCATTGTTTTTTGAAGAGAATGAATGGATCAACTTCAGTTACTACTAGTAGTCTCCTACTTGTTTTTTCTTTATGTGTTATTATCTGAAATAATATAAATTATCTTTTTCCTTACATCAACTTTTTTTGTAAATGTATTCAAACATTTTGCAAGCGGCTCCCATCAAGTGTTGACTCCCATGGGAGCTATGTTTGGTGGAATCGTTGGGCAAGAGGTTGTGAAATTATGTTATGGAAAGTTTCATCCACTTTTGTAATTTTTATTTATTTGGCACCCTACTTACTCTTTTTATGCATTTCTCTTAAATATAAATGTAAGTGTACCATTTTATGTAGGAAAGGAAGGGCAAGGTAGAAGAGCATTCAATTATTTATTGTCTAATATCGATTCTATATTCCTACTTGTGAAACTCTTCTATTTCTATTCATTGGAATCTATTCCTATAGAACCCCTTGTGACAGAGGATGTGAGACCTTTGAATTGTTGTTATGATGCTCAGATTTATGTATTTGGGAAAAAGATTCATAAAAAGTTGGACGATGAAAAATTATTTGTTGTTGGGGATGGTGCTCTAGGATTTGAACTTCTAAAGAACTTAGCCTCATGGGACCCAAGGAAAGTAGACTATAACATATGATTACGTTATTGAGAAGATAAATCTTAGTATACAATTCATATTTCGAGATTGGAATATTGGGCAAGAAATTTCAAGAGTGGAAACATCAACAACCAATGCAATAAACCCACATTTGTAGGTTCAATAAATGGAGAATCTTGTGATCCCAAATACCAGAAATTTCTTTGGAGATTCCTTCTAGAATGGTGAGGTGGATGTTTTTTTGAATTCTCTATACATTCTCAATGCCATGTTGTATGTATATTCAAGGTGTGTAGTTCTATCAGAAATTTCTAGTCTGGAACACTGGGAACCAAGTGCAACACCCAAATTATTATCCCTCACTTGACTAAGAATGGATCATCATGTAATCCCCCTGAAAATAAGGCACCTATGTGCACGCTTAACTAATCAGACTATGAAATTCGCATAGTGGCACCCTAATTCTTTAAACAAAAAAACAAACCCTCGTTCAAACATTAGTTGAACCAAGATGTCATGAATCCAACTATGCATGCAAACTACTAAGGCCCCTCGACCCCTTTCTATATACTAAGACTGGTGTTCAAACCATAAACACACTAACCCTAAAAAAATAGACCTAGACAACAAGATAGTGAAAAGCAAAATAGAAAGACAATAAAGGAATTTGACTTGAAATTTCCTACTTCGATAAGCATTTTACCTCCTCACGATCCCACCAAGAAGCTAGGTACTAGATGACCATGCGTAGTCTTGTTCACCAAGGAAAATCATTTGAATCATCCCAATCCCACATAAAAAATAACTTCACAACCCAAAATATCAATTAAAAGCTCACACAAGGACCCAAAGCACACCACTATCACAACCAGAGTAGAATACATGTGACTATAGGTCGACGACTATCCCTCACCTCCACTCAAATTGGCACAAACATATTCCAGAGACTTAGTGATATAGGTAATAAATAGAAGTTGTAAACTATATATTTTCATGTAGATTCATCCGAGGGTAGGTCATGACCCACATTGTTTAAATTCACATCATGTCTGGGTGTGGTGGGAAGTCCCTCCAAAGCCCCTGTTTTGTCATCATTAACACCCCCATTATGCGAATGATGGAAGAATTGTTAAAATATGAGTTCTTATTTCTTTAAATGATGATTTTAAGCATTCAATTACATTCAAAGTAATAATAATTATTATAGAATTTACATAATTGTAAAATTAAATTTATTTAAGAAATTGTAATTTAAGGCTATTGAAGCTATCAAAATCTTTCAAGTACCTTGGTTTAGGAATCATTATCCCTTAATATTATTAGAATATTTTTCACAACATCTTCAATTTTATATTTAAGTTCTTAATAAATATTTCTATAATAAAATATTTCTCATTTTTATATTGTAAAATAAATTTTTTTTTATTATTTTAATATAATTTATAATAAAAAATATTAGGATTAATGCCTATATTTGGTTTATTATTTTGGGTGGAGGTTTTTGAGATATCCTCTCAACCTCTTTCTCTAGGATTGGAAATAGTTGAATCTCACTCCAACTATATAAATGTAATATATTTGGGTTTGAAAATATAGAAAATAGTTTATGGTGTGCAAATAATATCCTTAGTTTTTACCCAAGCTAGTATTGAGGTGTATCTCCATTGTAGGAGGGCCTATGAATGGGAAAATGTGAGAGTTCTTGAAATTGATCTCTAGATATAGATTATATTAGTGCAGAAGTGTGTTTGTATTTTGTGCTAGTGTGGATATTTTTTTTTTTTGAATTCAATGTTGTTCAAATAACCTTGTTTATTTTGTGTAGGAAATAATGAAATCCATTTTGTATGAGGAGGCGATGTTGCTGCAAGTTGGTTTTTCAAATACAATATTTTAACAGTAGCATGGCATGCCAAACACATTGATAAAATCCATGAAGGCATGGAGATTATGGAATTGGAAAAGCATAGAATAAAACATGGCTTATAATGACATTGTCAACCCTACAGTTGTCGCATCCCATTGAATTATGTTCATAGGATTTTCTAAGAAGAAAATTACAATATGGGAAATGGGGGCAAGTCCTCCCCCATGCACATATATTTGTCCTTTTCACTATCCTACATGGTGATGCATCACTATGAAGGAGGAACACAAGATGTTGGATGTTTTTTGTTTTATCATTGTTGGTACTGGGTCCTATGATAGATGAGCATCTAGCTTTGACTTACAAAACAAAAATAAAATTAGTTGTAAAAGTGGGGACACATCGTAGTAACGATGAGTGTTGAAATTCAACAAGAAAAGACACCACATACTAGTGTGGGATTCCCGGTTACACATGAGTGAGGAATTTAGCGACACATTAGTGCTAATGTGGGTGTCCAAGTTTTAAATAAATTGAAAAATAAATTGTAATCTTATCTCATAACAACTTGTAATAGTTAACTAAGTTTGATAGACTTAGTTAGCTCAAGAATTTTGAGTTGAAGGTCAAACGGTAGGTATGTAGAGTGATTTTATTATTTACATGGTTCAGTTGCAGTTGTAGCACTAGTGTGGTGTGAGTGTAATAAATTAACTTAAATTAATTGAGTTAAAATCACTTTAACTAGTTCTAACTGATTGATCTAGTGGAAGATCAAGTGAATTAAAATAGATTTACAAGTAGTGATCTACCACATAATTCACAAGTAGTGATCTACCAAGTAACTGATGATTCATTATTAATAGTTGCATACATGTCAATTCTGATGACAACCCAGTTGAGATAAAGGTTAAAGAAAAGTAAAGTATCAATTGTACTTTTAGTGAAATGCCCAGGTGCAGTTATAAAACCACAGGAAGCCCGTGATAGATTACATAGTCAAGGAAGGTTGGAATTCATATTTAATAGGAATTATTTTGCCTAGGGATTGCGTGAACAAGGAAGGTTGAAGGTGAGAAGGAAATTGCCTATGTATTGGTCCAATTTTTCCTAAATCAGTGTGAGACAATTGGTAGAGTTTATGAGGTTGTGGTGAGCACACATGCATTATATTGTTTCATGATTCTTTGGTTGATCATACAATATAGTTCGAGGGGTTTTGAGAAGGTGCTTTCCCCACAAAAATATTGTGTTATGTGATTGATTTACTTCTATCTCTTACTTGCATCTAATTGGGCGATCATGATTTATATTCAACGAATATTTTAGAAGGATTCAATATCTTGTTTTTGTACATTGCATGATCGGATTGAATCCATTGGTGTAATTTCTATAAGGAGTAACTTGCTATTAAAGTTACCATCAATGATGAAATAAAGGAGTGTGGTGGAGCTGAGGGTTGCATATAATCTACATTGATGCATTTTTTCAAGAATATTATAGTTGTTAGAGGCAAGAATTGGAGAGGTTTTCACTACACAAATATAACACACTTCATACATATGTCAACAAGAGTACCTTTCATAGGCTAGAGTTTTATAGAAAAACACTAAGTAAGTTAATGCAAAGTATATGATTTAATAGTGAATATCATTGAATTCATATGGTTGGTGTTTCAATATTGGTTCCAAAAATTTCCTCTGTGAGCTCAGTTTCTTGTCATTGTAGTTTCATTTCTTGTGAAACTAGATGTGTCGACTATTAAGGTGTGGTCCTTACAAATGTGAAAGGGTTATGTGGATGAAAATGGAAGGGAAGGAATGTATTTTACAAATTAGTGTTGGAAAGGGAAAACCATCCAATGATTTGTAGTGAAGTAGATGAAGTCAATACAAGAGTAATCTACTAGTTGATCTATATAACCAAGTCAATAGGGGCTACGAATGATCATTGGATGCCATGATGTGAAGATGTTACCACTACTAGGTAAGTTTCCATTAAAGGATATAGTTTTGAAGAGAAAGAGAGAGAATTGTTCCAATTGCACAGAGTGAAGTAGAGGAGAGGAGTTGATGTAAAAGAACTGTGATTATTTTTCTTTTCATGGCTTTGTTTCCTTTTTTGTTAAGAAATATTTTTCTCATTTTTTAATTAAGTTTATTTGTGAAATATGAAGAACCAATCATCTTGAATAGAGTAACATAATTTAAACTAGTTGTTCTTGTTGTATGTGATGTCAGAGGAACACTTCACTTGTTTGTTTATGTCTACATTTTATTACAGTTTTTGGTTCTCGGAGTGTGTAAAAAAATTACTTTGTAAGACTGAATTTCGGATACATTCAAGATATATACTACTTGCCTATATAACTAGCAAACATAGTGCATTATGTCTTTGTCAAATTATAGTTTGTCAATAGAATGATTTATTATCCCAATGACCAAATGAAAGCATGTTAAGAATCATTGGCCCTATAAATATGTCAATAATGTCAAAATAAATTGTAACTTTTAATGGATCAGGTAGTAGCTCAAAGTTCATGGTTGAGAAATAGTGTAGTCTATAGAATTCCAGAGATGAAAGTGTCGATGAAGACTAGACCAAGAAAAGTAAAATATGTGATGTGCCTTAGTGTGTAGAAATTATACAACAAGCATGTATATCTTGGATTCACCCAATCTAACAATGTACTAAAGTTAAATACTGAATCGCTTCTACAAATATTTTGTGGAATTAAAAACAAAATCGCTAATCACATAAACATGGGGAAGAATCAAATCACACACAACACAAATAATTTCCTGGGGAAAGATTACAGCTAAAAACCCCACTATATTCTATTGTATATTCAACATAGGTCTGGAAACAAATACAATGTCTAATCTCCTCACAAGAGTCTCCAACACTCATCTATCTGTCTCACACTGTCCTCACATAAAATTGACCAATACTTAGTCAATTTTCGGCCTCCTAACAACCTGCCTTGCTTCCACAATCCCTGATGGAATAAATCCCTAAAATATAGGAATTATGGCCTTCCTTGACTGCGCAAGTATCATGGGCACTCTAATCGGTGGTTGGTTGCATGTGTGAAAGCCAATAATGTCACAACTTATAGTCAACCTCCCTTTCACCTACATCTCAACTGGGTCCCCACTGCATCTGACATGCATGCAACTAATAGTAGTAAATCTTTCGTTGAATGTGAGATCACTGATTGTGAATTAATTAATATTTGATTCACTTGATCTCTCACTACTTGTATCTTCAATTACAACAAGAAAAAATGATTTTAACTCACTTAACTGAGTTAAAATGATTACAACATGCATTAACTAATGCATCACTGCACTTCGAACTCTGTTACAACAATAATTACTCTGCATACCTCACCAGCTACCTATAACTCGAAATCCACTAGCTAAGTGAGTTTATCACACTCACTTAACTATTACTAGTTATTATGAATTTAAATTAAGTTTATTGTCCATCTCTAATTAAGGGATAACTAAAAATATACATACACCCAAAAATAGCACTGTGGGCCCCACCCTAGTATGGGTGCTTGCACTAGGCGTGGGTACTAAATCTTCTTGTTGAATCTCAACATAGTGGTGTCTTTTGCAATGTAAACATAGAGAAAGGTGTTATGAATAATGTTTGCATTACTAAATTTGGTTAATTGGTTAGGTTGGTGGTTGTTGAGATATTCCCTAATCTCTCTCCAAAATTAGAAATAGTTAAAACTCAAACTATATAATTATAATATATTTAAATTTTAAAATAAAGAAAATTATTTATAATATGAAAATGATATTCTTAGTAACCATTACGTATTATTAATCGTTATATTCTGTATATAATTATTAGTAACCATCACATATTAGTAACCATTATATTCTGAATATAATTATACAAATTGCAATATTATTTTACATTAAATAATAATATGAAATTATATATAAGTGGTTTAGCAAATAAATATTATATCTCTCATATTCAAATACCAGGTATAATTTGAATATATATATTTTTGATAAATTAAAGATAAAATAACACTTAATCATTATTTACATTAAGATAAATTTATATTAATTTTATAAATTATAAGAAAATAATTATATACAGATTTTAATTAATATTGAAAACATCAAAATGATTATAATTTCATATATTTTTTCTTGGTTATATTTTAAACAAGATTTTTTATATTAATTTATTATTATATCATTTTCTTTCTATATTTATTATTTTAAAAATTTAATATATAGCATTGAATTTCTGAAAATTGACAAGATAAAAATCTACAAAGCCTTAACTAAAAGGAAAGAAAAGGCAATATATTCGTGAAAGACAAGAGAATCTCTTACACCTCTCTAAGGTGGCTCCTAAGAAATTCTGCAGGCAAATTCTAACTAGAAAAACTAAAGATAATAATAAAATTGCTTTACACGACTGGAATTCCAACCTTAAAAAGATTTATGAATCTCCAAATGCCGGGGATAACTTTGAAATGCTGCTCACAATGAAAGAAGTTTTCTCATTAGAAGACATTGATTTCGGGGTTAAACACGTGGAAAATGGGAAAGCTAAAGACATTGAAGGTTACTAGGCGAAAATCTTAAAAATTGGAGGTCTTGTCCTCATCCCACACATCCACAAGATTTTCAACCAAGAGGTCAAGCAAGGGTTCCCTAAATCTTGGGCTCAGAGCCTCATTATCCCTATTTTTAAAAGTATGGATTCAAATAACCCCTCTAATTATCAAACAATTATGATCATCCCTCTCTTGGCCAAGTTATATGGTATTATTTTGGAAAAGAAGTTAGCATTTGGCTTGAAAGTGAAGGTAAGCGGGCTAAAGGCCAAGCAGGTTTTAGAAGGCAACACTCAACAACTAACCACCTTGTTATGCTTAGGATCATTGTGGAGGAATGTCGCAATGATAAATCCAATCTCTTCTATTTCTTTGTGGACTTTAGAAATACTTTCGATACGGTTCCTAGAAACAACCTATGGAATAGATTAGAAGAGCTAAATGTTCCTTTCGAGTTAAGAGCGGAAGCTATAAGATTATAATAGAATGTAATTGCCAAGTTAAAGAGAAATTAGGGGTGGTCAAAATATATTAAGTGTAATATCAGCGTTAAACAAGGTTGCCCCCTCTCCCCTACCCTATTTGGCATTTACATCGACAAGCTAGAAGGTTGTTTAGAGGAAGCAGAATGTGTTGGCATGATCTTAGCTGGGATAGTCATCATCCTTCTTCTCTATGCTGACGATATTTTTCTTCTCGTAAGGTGCCCATCTGATCTTGATAAGCAACTTAGACTTCTTAAGGATTTCTGCTCTACCATGGGTATGTCCGTTAACAATGACAAAAAAAGGTTATGATTATCAAATCCAGGAAGGACACTTATGCTAATTTTATGTATGACAATAGTAACTTGGAAGAAGTGTCTTCTTACAATTACCTAGAAATTGGTATTCATCACAAGCTCAACTGGAACTATAGCATTCATAAAAGGATTAACTTCGGGGGTGGAAAGCTTATTTTGGTCTTGAAAATAATTGTAAAACGGAAAAACTCGTAATGTGGAATAGAAAGAAGTTTCTCTTTGAAACATTAGTCATTCCTATTATTTTATATGGATGTGAGGTTTGGGGTTGCATCATCCCTAGAGAATCCTCGAGAAAGATTGAGCAAACCCAGAAGCGTTTTATAACGTATAAACTTAAAATTAAAAGCAATACACCCTATCCTATTCTCCTTATAGAAGTGGGTCTTTCCCCTATCAAGAGCCTAGCTTTGACTAGGCTTCTGTTGTACAAGCATAGGCTCAATAGCATAGGAGACCATAGACTTCCTAAGCTAGCTGTAAATTCCAGCCAAAACCACCTAAGGCTTAAACGAGGTTGGTATAAAGACACTAGGGCCTGGTTAAACCATTGGGAGATCGATGAGAATGTTGAATTGCAAAACATTAATAACATTAAAAAAATCGTTACTTCTAAGTTCAAAGAAAAAAAGTGGTGTGAGAAAGATCTAGAAGGTAAAAGAAAATTAAGATATTATAAGGAGGTCATCGACAACACCTTAGAAGATCAAAAGTATCTCTCTGTTTTAACTAGCTCAAAGAAGAAAATTAATATAGCCAAGATTAGAATGAACTCTCATGAGCTCCATAGTGAAACAGGTCATTGGATAGTTTCTAAAACACTATGGATGGAAAGGATCAGCCATCTCTGTGAGAATATGAACATCGAGGATGAAAATCACTTCCTCTTAGAGTGCCCTACGTACAACCACATTAGAGCTAAATTTCATAATCTTTGTTGCAATACTGACCTTCCTAGCCTTTTAAGATGTCAAAATTATAGTGAGCTCGGGACGCTTCTCTCCAAGCTTTTTGAGCATAGGAATAAAATCTTAAATCAAACCAAATAAATCTTTTCTTTAGGTCGGATAAACCAAAGATTGGTCTCAGTGGGTGTTAACCACCACCACCACCACCACCACCACCACCACCACCACCACCACCACCACCACCACCACCACCACCACCACCACCACCACCACCACCACCACCACCACCACCACCACCACCATCATCATCATCATCATCATCATCATCATCATCATCATCATCATCATCATCAAAACACAAAACTGAAAAGTTCAAGATTGAACAAAGATTAATGTTGATTTCTTTTATTTTTATATTTATTATTAAAAAAAAAAATTATATTAATTTAATTTATAATATTGTAGATATAATGATTAACGAGAACATTCACTCAAGTTAAAATGATCTATGACATTGCGGTAAAAACCATAATAGTCTATGAGTTAAAATATTATTTATAATTTTTTAACATTCCTTAAATTATAAATTATATTTTTT
Organism: Pinus albicaulis; assembly: GCA_034641835.2. Taxonomy (NCBI): domain Eukaryota; kingdom Viridiplantae; phylum Streptophyta; class Pinopsida; order Pinales; family Pinaceae; genus Pinus; species Pinus albicaulis. Next base: position 407,936,164 of record CM076584.1, on the reverse strand, counting down.
TTTTCTATTTTGTTCTAATATTTTTGAAAGATATTATAATGGTAAACTTTAATATTTATGTGATTTGTGGTAGTTGAATTTTATTGTGAAAAATAATAACAGTTTCTCTTTAATATGTAGGATAAGATAAGGTAAATTAAAAACTCATACTTTTGAAATTTCAATAGAAAGAAAATGCAGAATTCTTTTAACATATAACATAGAGCTAGTGCGTGACATTTAAGACAAAATAATTGCGCAAAAGAAATATTTTTAAGTTAGCTATTAGAAAATTAAATTATTGCAGTGTCAATTTATTTATAAAAAAATAAAGTAATTCAAAACAAGCAAATTTCGCTTTCATTAATAAGTAATTTATAGGACGAATATGAAGAAAATATTCAAATAAATAGATTAATAACAAAAATAAATAATTCAGTCTGGTTTATAAATACAATATTTATATAGATATTTATTAATAGAGTCACTCGCACAAGTAATTGTGTAGGTGATTCCATTTACTTAACTTTATAAAAATTATAATAATAATAATACACATGTTTAATATAGTCATAGTCATCATTTATAATGTGATTAAAATTAAAAAATATTATAATTATAGTTTTTTCTTTTTACTGGTCAAATTTACAGAGATTTAAATTTTAAATCTTTCATTTTACACTTATATTATAACAAAAGAATCACCAGATTAAAATATAGATAAATTTACACTTTATTAAAGAAAAATAAATCTAAACTAATCTAGATGATTATAAATTCTATTAACCTGTCCTTACCACAAACTACATAATTACTAATAATGGCCATAGACATTACTCGTGAAAAAACGGAACGAGGAAGCAATTAAAGGATATAATCCTTTTGATATGCAGTTGTATACACCGTGTATTGAAGAATGAAAAGAATCAGAGATGACATTTTTTAAATAAATGTTTTTTCTGATTTATCTTTGTTTCAGAATTATATTAGATAGTTTGAAATATCTACTAAATTTTAATAATGTTATTAATTTAAAAGATATTTATCTAACTTAACATTCTTTCATTTTTTCGAACATAAAATTTAAACAAAATTTAAAAACTTGAACAAAATTAAAAAAAATTAAATTAAATATTTTCATATTAGGAAAAACATGGGATACTTGCAGAGACCTCTGATTCCTTGATAGCCGGAACAACAATTGTGCATGTAAAACACACGACATTATTTTGGAAGCAAAAATTCTTTACCGCAGGCGCTTAATATACTTTACTACTCTGAACAGTCATCCGACCCACGAAGAATTTTAATCTGACACTGTTGTTATTCTGCAACTATATACAAACGCTGACTGCAGCTATACTGTATAGGACAAATTATCCAGCGAAGTTATTTTGAGAGGCAGGCCTTCATAGATATCGTCGGTATCTTGGATGTGAGGATTGTCAACAAGAATGAAGGGGGCGTTACATTTCGCGCTGATTGTCTGCAGAGTTTCTCCTTCCCCGACGATGTATATCTCCTCGCAGGGCCGATAATGCCGGTTGATAATTGTCATGGCATTAGCATTAAAAATATTACAGTGTGCAGACAGCGCAATAATTAATAGTACAGAGAAAGGCAAGAGGAGCCCGGAACCCAATCTCTGCTCCATCGAAAAAAATAATTCAGAACAGAACTACTAAATCGAAAACTGCATCCATTGTCGACCATTGAAATGATAAATAAGACTTTCCAGTGAACGATAATGAGTTGATCGCATTTTTCACCGAAGTCTGATATGCTTTCTTTGTCGACCGGTCCAGTTTTTGGAGTGGAAGTGAAGTCTGGAAGCTGGAGCGGTGAAGAATAAGATTGATGCGTGGATTCAACCCTTTAAGGCGACGGAGTAGAGGGAAGTTGGGTGGACACGACAACGGCAGAAACAAATTACCAATCCGCCAAAATATAATGTTAGGTACATTAGATTGTAATTTACTCGTAAAATGATGCATTCCCGTGATACTGAGCCTTTTCTAGAATTTAGGTGAGAGTAGGATATGCCGACGAACCAGTCCACTGACAGTAACCTTCTTTCTACATATTAGGTGAGAATAGGATCGCTACCAACTTCTTATTTGTTGCCACATATGTTGTTTAACATCATTGGTGGACTAAGTGTCAATTCAGTTGTCTCTTCTTTTCGCTAGTAGATCTTTATTCCTAATGTAATATGTAAGAAAATGATTGCTAATAAAACTGCGTGTCAAAGTTTTCCTCCATCTTTAAGAGGATAATTGGAAATAAATAAGTATATATTTTAATAGTTAAGAGGTTAATTGGGAAATAAATTAAATTTATTTTAAATATGGATTTAGCATGAGTATAGAGGGATCTAATTTTTTCATCTGCAAATTTGTTAGATTATTTAAATGTTTTGTATAGTTTCTTTAAATAATTTTTTTAATTTTTTTATTCATTTCAATTTTGATAACGTAGTGATACCCTTACACATCATATTGGATGAGCCAATAGGATCAATAAGTGTATATTGTAATGATTAATGAGATATATATTAAATATGTTTTGCCAAATTAAATTTGATTAGTTATCCAAATTTTATGTAAAGAGATTGAGAATGGAGTAGTTTGAAAAAAAAAAAACTCTAGCCACACTTTACACAATTTGATATCTAGTTGATCAAGAAGTGGCTAACCTCAATCTAGGCATCCTATCCAGCCAAAAACATATAGGCTCACTTTAGTTTTCCACAATCCAATATCTTTAAAACATAATTCAAAATCCAGCAGTTGAATAAATCATTCTTTATTCAATATTAATTTGTAATTCAATTGGGAAAAAAAATTATTATTATTCATCATATTTTTATATTTTTTTTATAAGTTTCATTTAATAATTTTTGTATAAATTATTTAAATTAGTGAAACAAAGAATTTCATTTCTCTCCATAGAAATATATTTTTAATCAATAAATATTTCAAATCAATAAAAATTAATTCCAAACTATGGTGAATAATAAAGCAAATTACATGATAATTGAGATAATTTTTTCAACTTCCACTCTAACATTAAAAATATATCTATCCAATAATAAGAAAGTAAGATAAAACAATAATTTATAACTTAGCAAAGAGTGGAGTGGAGACTTCTCATGGATAAAAACACATACACTTTCAATCTAATTATAATAAGCCTTATCACAATAGCCTAATAATATTTTTTAAAATAAAATAATATATTATTATTAAATTAAAGATAATAAAATAGAAATAAAATAATAAAAATTATAACATAACAATGTTCTCATATTTCACATGAGATTAGATAATATTTTTATTTTTTATTATAAAGTATTATTTTTTTCAATGGTTTGCATTGAAAAATATAAAAAATCATGCCAAATGAAAAAAAATTGTGAATCTTTTTCTATTCTAAATATAGAAAGAAATCAGTGCTAATTCTTAAGATTTAATGCTAGTAATTTCATGATAGTTTCATTAATATGGATATACTAATTCTTAAGATTTAATGCTAGTAATTTCATGATAGTTTCATTAATATGGATATAGAGCTTAAAGAAATAAACATGCCTCAGGTATATGGGATTTTTATATATAACATAACAAACTAAATTACACTTCGATATTTTCTTCTACCATATATATAAGAAAAACAATAGAAATTAGTAATTCCTTTAGATGTTGCAAAGGTACAAATGCAACATAAATTTTGACTTTTCAATGGTTGCGACCTTATTGAGTTTAGTGGGCTCAATAAATAGCAAAAATATTTTTAATTTCTCTTTAGATTGTTTTTAATGAAAAATAATTTTGATAAAAAAACCATATATTTAGACTTTCTTTTACAAAGAAATTCAAATGCACACACTTTTAAAATTTTTCCCAGTTCTGTTTAATAGAAAGTAAACTGTAAAAATATATGAAATAATTAGAATTACTCTGAAAATTAGAATTTTTATATAATATACATTTTTTTTTGATGTAATATTAATTTTAATTATTTATAAATTTGAAATAATAGTTTTACATAGTAAATTTAAATAACAATATTAATTTTATAAATGAAAAAGAAAAATATTATAATTATAAAATAGTGTAAGAAAAAGCTTTATAACTGCATCAAAACTCAGATCCATGTATAAAAGGCCATGTTATATACCTAAAACTCTTCACAACGCTAGCTAACATTTGTTAGCTTCAAATACCATTATTGAGCACCTAATTGATGAGATTCATTGAATCTTCCGTGTGAGGAAGAGCACTCTGTAAAATTCAAAAGAAAAAATTAGAGTTGTCAATTAAAATCCATTTTATATTGATACCATTGTTTCTTAATTAAACTTACTAGGAAATATGGGTGGCCAAGAAAAAGAAAGCCCATCTATTTGAGAAGCTGAACATCTTCCTATGCAGATGACAAATAAATCCATTCCAAAACATCGTTTAATGTTTCGACTCTTCAAATAATTTTAAATAATTTCATTCCAAAGCTTGGTTTAATGTATCAAACTCTTCAAATAATTCTTTTTTCACGAGGGGAAAGCTCACAGGAAACCCGGGTGTACTTCCCCAGAATTTCTGGATGGTACGTGCGGTAAACAGTTCCACAGAATTTTGGTGCCTAACCCCAAAGGGCTCAAGGATCGAACCCGTGACCTCCCTCAACGGAGAGGACCACGTATTGGCTCACTACCACTTGAGCTAACCCTTGGGGCTCTCTTCAAATAATTTTAATTACTCTTCAAAAAGTTTTAATTTGTACATTATATCGGTGATATTGATCTACTGCAAAATCTCCATTTTTTCCATTAACGTTCATCAACTACCAATAAATACATAATACATGCCACCAAATTATATTACCCACTTCCTGGTATGCACTAATTAACCTGGAATGTGTCCCAAATGCTGGGCCTTTCCCACCCTCATGCTCAACTCCTTTCACTTGTTATATTATCATTGAAACTAAAAAGCCACAAGGTTATTTAATATAATGAATAAAGAATTGTTATTATTTATTTATATATATAGATAGATATGCAGTTGTATATATCTCAAGGATGTGGAAGAGATTTTTAGGGGTGAGAAAGAGTTAGTTAAGTAGTTGTTAAATGAAGGAGATAGTGAATCAAATAGTCTAAAACATTTCAATCCTTTAATATTTGATGAGATGGGATCTAAAATAAGATGTTGCAGACAATCACACCATATCAATTTGAGAAATTGTTTTCAAAGAAAAACTGTAAGACTTAGTTACAATAGTATTTTATAATTTTTATTGTTTATTATTTATATGTATTTGTGTTTCATTAAATGTAAAAATATGGAAATAATTATAGTTTTTTTTTAATGAATTATTACCTTTTCCTCAAAATTATATCTGCATTCAAATGACTATGATCTAATTTTTGTTATTTTTTCTTTAATATTTTTTTTTGAAATTTATATATACATGAAAATGGCTATTCATCATTATTTTTTTTTTATTTTCAATTCAAAACAAAAGGAATTCAGAAACAAAAGGATTTATAACATATTTTGAAAAATGGAAAAAGTCATACAAAGTTTTGGTTGTTTCAAATATTTAAAAAAATCTTACTAATTCTTAGAATTTTATGTTATTGACGTTATGATTATTGTAACAATGTATATATAGAAAATAAAGAAGCTTAACTCCTAACTATTATTAATTTTATTTTTCTCCTACATATATAATAATAATTTTAAAATTAGTATATCTCTGTGTGAAATCGAAATAGTTTTGCAACCTCTCTGCTTCTCGGGTCTTATCCTTAGTCATTTATGTCCTTCTCTCCAATGATGCCCACATTGGGGTTATTGGGGTTATGAGGGTGGTGGTGAAGGAGGCCCCTCCTACAAAAATTGTGTCGCATTGAAAGATAATCATGCTACCTTGTGTAAATTTAGCAACTCACCTAAAAAATGATAGGTGAACCCATCTAACAGAACCAAAAATTAAGTTTCAACTGCTACTTCTACTACTCGAGTAATGAACAATGTAAAATGTATTGCTCTTTATCTCCCTCAGAAAGCCAAGGCATCACTCCTCCAAATCCGCTTCGAAAAATAAGGGCAATAGTTGATTATATGTGAGAGCATGTTGTAATATGCAAAATTGTAGCTCTCTAGCCCTCAGAAAGAGCCTAGAATAAATAGACACTCGAAAGGGACCTCAAGCTCAAGTTGGGTTCCAAAGTTTTCTTCACACCCGTATTCAATAACGTAGAGGATAAATATTGCATATTTTAAGGAGGACCATATATCCTTAATTTAGATGGCTTATTCATAAATTTATGGGCTTAGAGATTCCACCCCAACAAAGAATACTTCTCATCGATCCCAATTTGGATTTGTCTTTATTCTCTCCATGAGGAGTTTTTGGATCCTTATATCCTTGAAATCATTGACAATGTCATGGGGAACTTTGTTATGATATCAGATACCACAAAGAAATAAAGATACACTTTTTATTCCCACCTTTTTGCTTACCTAGACATGTCCAAACCTGTCCCAGCTAGTATTCAGTTGAGTAGTGAAGATCAATTTTGGACACAGCTAATACAGTACGAGAAAATCCCTTTTAGGTGTAAAAAACCCCATGAATATGGCCATATATTCTGAGATCTCCCAAAAAACCATGTCTAAAAAAATGCACAAGTTAATATTTCCTTGGATTAAAACGTGTTCACCGAGATCACTAATAAAAGGAAGATAGCCAAAAAGGGAACAAAGAACCCCAACTTCTAAAAATGTAACTTATTATAACAGGGACATGGTCATCCAACAATTGGAAGAAAAAATTAGCCAAATAAGAAGAAAATCGCAAAACAAAAGAGATTGAGAAAACTAGATAGCAACAACCCCAACCAACAAAAGATGCACATGAACAACTAAGTGGAAAGGACGACCAATAAGATATACAAATGGAGGATAAAACCGAAGAATTTTTAGATGCAAAAGATTTGAAGGAAATATAATTGAAAGAAATTTAGTTGCAATCTCTTGTAAATGACTGTAGAAACAAAAACGAAACAATGATTATGGAGGAGAAGTTTCCAATAATCATCAAGGCATACATTCAAAATCAAAATATAACTATCCATCAAGATGGAGATCTAGGTAATACCCCCACCCACAACTCTTCTTTCTCCTCTCATGGAAATAAAAGAAATCCTCCTAGAGATTAACTGAGTATTCCAAAAGAACTAAATAAAAAAGGGAAGAAAAGTAACAATCAATTAGTACATGTCCTAGGGGATAACCTGGTGAACACTACCAGAGTGTCACTAATAGATGCCATCTTCCAATGTTCCTCTCAATATCATTAATGAAATTTATCTCGTAGAGCAATCAAGGTCTTAATGGGAGATATAATAAAATACTCCTAAAAAATAAAATGCACAAACAACACCCTGATATCATTATGATTCAAGAAAGCTTCTAAAGAATTTTTGGAGGAACTATGATAATCTAGCCCATGATGCTCAAGGAGCATGAGGAGGCATTGCTATTGCATGGAACCCTTCCTTATCCACTCTTAGGGATTCCTTTTCTTTGTTCATAATCATAACTTCCAAATATTAGCCCATTGGTTCTACCAATTTTAGTTTCATAATCGATGTATATGGACCTAGTATTCATGGTGACTAAAACATATTACTTCAAAACCTTCAAAACCTTCAAAAATCCTTGAAGCTTATAGTGGAAAATTCTAAATTATAGGTGAGGATTTTATCATAATAAAGAATTTAAATTAAAAGAATGATGGGATTTGTATGCTTGATGAGAAATCCCGCTATTTTTGGAATCCATGAACAACTCAAAACTTATAGTTTTGAGCACTCACAATGGCTTATACAACTAGAAAAAAAAAGTGAGGGGGATCCTCTCAATCAGATTCAAGACTCGATAGGCTACTGATTATAGAGTCTCTCTTTATTTTAGGAATAAATTTTGAGATTTATATTCTCCCTTTCTATGGTTAAGATCACTTGCCCGTAGAAGAAATTTCTATGGAATTGATTAGTAACCCCGACGAAAATGCCCTTTAAATTCGATGAATTTTTATATAACATCAACAATTGATCCCCAATGTGGAAGAATGATGGAAATAATCAAATTAGTATCTTGGGACTCTTATGTATTTCTTTCAAAAATGACTAAAATATATCAAAATGAAATTAAAGGAATAGAATATTAAATATTTTTGTAACATCCACAATAAGAAAAACAAATCTAGAACAAGAGATTGCCACTATATTATAAGCAGTAATATCAAATGGAATATTTGACAAATTGGAACATCAAGGAGTGATTACTCACCTCTAGTTGGAGGAAATTTTGAAGAAAAACAAAATCCTTTGGAAATGAAAATTCCCATTGCAATGGCTAAAATAGGTGGAAAATCACTTAATTCTTTCACTTGATTAATGATAAACCATAGGAAACGTAATAGTATATCAAGCATCAAAACATCTAATCAAGAAAACATGGAAATATATGATGCAATAACCTAATAACTAATATATTATCTCAAAGCAAGAGTCATTGAAAAATTCTGAGACAAAGTCTCAGATAAATGGCACACTATTAAGAGAATAAAAAAGCACATTCCTAAACTTGTAACTAGGGAACACAATGATATCCTTCTATTTAAATTCACAATAGGAGAACTGGAAGAAACTATTGTGGAGATTCCCAAATGCAAGTCCTTTTTCCTTGAAAACATCACTACCAGTTTCTTCCAGGCTTGCTGGAAAATTCTTGAGTATGATATTTGGAAAGTAATAGATGGTTCTCCACTCTCATCCTCTATATTCACATCCCTTAATGCTACTGTTATATCTTGCAATCCTAAAACATGTTGTGTCAATTCTCCTTCAGATTTCCAAGCTATTTCCCTATATAATGTTATCTATAAAATCATCTCCAAATTTATAACAAATTGACTAAAATCCATTCTCCCTTCACTTATCTCCATAGAGAAAATAAGTTATTTGTAAGGAAAAATAATTATGGACAACATTATTCTATCCCATGAGAAAATACACTCACTTAATTCCAATAACTATCCAAGTATGCTCATCAAACTTGATATATAAAAGGTCTTTGAAAAATTAAGTTGGAAATTTATTTTCCACATACTCACTACTTTCGGGTTCATAGAAATATGGATCCATTGGGTTAATTCCCTCATCTCCAAAAATTTCTTCTCAATCGTTGTTAATCGCTTTCCCCCTCACACATTTTTCCCCTCATGAGGTATTAGATAGGGCAACCCCATTTCTCCCTACATATTTCTCATTATAGTTGAAGGGATGGATAGATATATTAACTTAGACCTATAGCTAGAAAAACTAAAAGTTCTTCCAATAGGTTCCCATGATATCTCTTTTTCACACTAGTAGTTTTTGGATAATCCTATACTCTTATTCATCCCCACAACCAAAGAAACCACTACTATTAAAAATTATTTTTAATATCTTTCTAATACTATGGAAACCTCCATTAACATGGAAAGATATCAAATTCTGTTTTTTAATACCCTACTTTCTATCAAAATCTAGATATCTAGATATCTTGCTTTCTTGTTTTTCAAAGGATCTCTCTTTTTCCCAAATACCTAGGGGCTCCTTTAACTGGAAATTCTCTTAGATACAAGGTATGGAAAAATATTCTAGAATTTGAAACCAAACTTTCTTGTTATACATTCATATCACTAAATGTTTTAGGCTGCTTAATATTACTTTAATTTTTTCTTCAATCCCTCCCCACCTATATTCCCTTGGAAATGGTAGCCCCCAAATCCATATTAAACAATATCATAAAATTCACTGTAGATTCCTCTGTGGAGGGTAACAAAAGAGACCAAAAATGGTCTCTAATTTCATGAGACAAAATATGTCATCTGAAAAATGAGGCCTTGGCATTAGTGATTTGTATATTCTCAGCAAACCTTAAGTGCTAAAAATTAGTGGATATGGCTAAAAAGCCAAGAGGCTTTATGGATACAAATGTAGAAACATAAGTATGCCTCCAATGCTCAAGAATTTTAGCTCATTATAATGAAAGGAAACATTAGGCATTAACATATCTGGAACATTACTTGGAGGAACAAACATCTCATTCAGGAGCATAGTTTTTGGGAAATTAGAAGCAACAAATAACCCCATTTTGAGATGAATCATCGTGTGAATGGAAAAAATTATCTTAGAAAATAAAAAGTTACCCAATCAGGGACTCTCTCATCTCCAGTAGCCAAAGCTTAGTTGTACATTACTAGGACTCATCCCCCCTGCACTTCACAATGGGATAATTTGAAATTATGTAATGAATGATTTGAGCCTCCCTCCTAAAGAAAAAGTAAAATTATCAAGCAAGAATTGGTAAATAAAAGAATTTTGGTTCAATAGGGCGATGATATTCTTTGTTGGGTTTATCATCCTCTTGTAATTTAAACCTTTCTAAGGCTTGCAGTATTCTCATAAGAAATATAAGAAAGGATGATCAAAGAAAATGGAATAACAACTGGAACCTAAAGCACTATCCCATAATCACTCTTCATTTGTCACTCCTATTATGGAACAAAACTTTGGCATGGAATAAGCTTCAAAGTTGTGGCTTTGAGGGCTTGTCAATCTAGCTCCAATATTCCTATGCTTTAGAAAATATCGACCATCATCATAACAACTATAACTTCTCTACTTCTATTTGGGACCATCTTTCTATGCTCTTTTAATAGACCAAAAAAATCCAAAACACTTTCCTCTCCACTTTATAGTTTGGCATGACTCCCGCTTCACTAATCATGTTATCAACAAAGCATGGAAGCTCATCCAAAAATTAATCCTATTGGATATTTGGAAAGAGAAAGATATAGATAAATTAAATAATATTATCACTTCCATAGACTTTATTTGGAAAACTATTATAGATAAAATAAGGAAACTATTTCCTCTCTTCCTTGGTATCTAGATATTGGTAATGCAATCAACTTTAAAAATTAATTATAGCCACTATGGGTTTCACCCCATATTCTTTATGGAAGAATCCCTTAGTCCCAAATTTATTCCCTTCCAAACCTTATTTTTAGTCATACCCTTTGGAGGACTTCATCAAATCAAACTTCAATAGAACCCAGAAAGGAAATTCAAGCCAAACGAGTTATGGTGGAGTACTTTGCAATGTTAATGGACATATTCTAAATGTTTATGCAAGTTACATCTAGCTCTCAAAGCCAATTGTTTTGCTTAAATTTTGGCACTAGAATAGGGTCTCTCAATTTCTATATGAAAACAAATTCATAAGCTTGTTATTGAAGGAGACTCAAAGACTGCAATCAATATCTTATATAATATTTAATGTGAATCAGATCCATCCAACATTTCTATTAGTTGGAGGTTAAAAGCTTGAATAGGTAATACCACAAAATTCTGAAAAAAATTATAGCTCTCGTCCTCTCTCATGTTTGCAAGGAAGGAAGAAACTTGGCTAAAAGGATAGTTAATTTTTCTTTCCATACAACAACTCATTCCCTTGACCTGCATCAGAGTCAGTACAATCTGAGACCCATTTTATCTCATTGTTAAGATATTGTTATGAAGGACCTCATCCCCAAAGGGGGGTTCCTATGAGTGGGTGCCCCCCATCACCAATCCTTGACATGATGATAGCTCGAATAAAAGGGGGTTTCAGCTCCCACTATACGTGGAAAGTTGCATGTTCTCTAGTGCAATCATTAATCATGGCACGAATTTTACACTCGGGTAAACATAAATTGAGTGCTATGAGAAACATATGGAAGTATAAGAGATCTCGATTTGCATCCACGACGACTCTTTAGCTCCATTTTTTTATTATCACTCTAAATGCATGATGAAAAGCATGGGAAGTTTCACTACACTATTATATGGCAATAAACATTTGGGAAAAATCCAACCCATCTTGCATTATTGGCTCCAATTTTTTTATTGGTTTCTTTCAATCAAATAAATTTATTTTTTCCTCTAGATAATTGGCATCAAAACACTCATATCCTTGGCCTTGAAAATGCTTCACAATCCAAGGTGTGTGCTATGCTTAAGGCTGATCATGTCGATAATTGCTAGAGCTATGCTTTTATACATTATCTACTCTTCACTAATCTCCATCAAAGCACTCAGACTTAGCCTCTACATGGATATTTCTTTGCTTATGGAAATAGCTATTTCAGTTTCATTTTATTATTTATCCATCAATTTTGGCTTACATTTCCTTAATTGTGGGTTTATTGGCTTGGGATCATATTTCCTTCTAGGGCTTTATGGAAATGATCCTTCTCTAGCGCCCTTCCTTCTTCTATGTACATTCGTCATTTTCTAGGTCATTCTCTCTCTTTTTTCTCTATGTTGTTTTCTTCATTTCATCAATCCCTCCCTCTCCACCTAAAATTATATTTCCACCTCTCCCCTCTTCACATTCCCACTTGAAACTCATGGCAACTCCTCAACCACCTCTCTGAGGTTGTCCCTTTTTTACCTTATCCCCTCTCCCTCTTGATCATCACTATGCCCCATCGTTGACTCTTGTGATCCATTCCAATATCTTCCTACCTTCACCTTATCTATTCATGAAACCATGCCTTGTGGTACACCAAAAAATAGAAATAGAGGTGGTAGGAGGGAGTTATCCTTTAACTATACAAAGATGGATCACGACATCGTCCCTACCTCCCTAGCCTGGACTGAGGTTGAATCTTGCGATTCCATGGATTGATATTAGAAAATTATTCCAAAACTTGTTTGGAAAGAAATTGAATGAGTGGAAGATGAAGTGTGCCATGAATGATGTTTTATTCCTAAACCCCATCTCAATGTTGTTATTCTTGACTAAATCACTGATACAAGAACTTATAGTTGGTCACAATTTTCTTGGTACCTATAATCAATCAATTTTTACTCACACACCAAAATTCGTATGGGACAAGTACTCATTGATCGTGTAGACATTCAATAGGAAAATTGTATTATATTGGAAAATACAGAGAGAAAAATTGATAGTATAGATTAGATGCTAGTTATTCTAGTCCAGAGATAAGTTAATATGTGATCTAGGTGGATATTGGTGGCCACCCGCCTATTCCACCTAGTCAATTTCATTAGTTTTCTTATTTACTATTTTTAGCATTTTTTGGGTCCTGAACTTCCAGAGCCATTTTGAGGCCCCAAACAACATTTTTTGGGCATGATTCCATTTGCGGTTTCATACAAATTGCATAAAAAATTGTATTCCTTAGAGAGATCTTTCCAATGAGGTATCATACACGTTAAATGTAGATAATATGACCAAGTTATGACATTGAGAAGTTGGTTACCTAACTAACCCCAACGGGGTCCATAAACTCTTGGTGTTACATCTCCTCAAGTTAGGGTTTTGATTGTTTAGGGTTTTCTCTTATTGCTCAATAATAAAAAGACCCTTGAGCCCAATTGTAACACATTTCAGAAGCATGTAGCCACCACATCTCTTATCAGAGATAAGCTACTATTTCCCGAGCTAGTTTATTTTCCATTATGTATTTAAGCATTTTTTCAGTATTTGATATTAATGAAATGAAGTGTTATTCCTGTTGCATCTCCGCATTTATTCTTATTTCTATATTTTATTTCATTTCTGCATAAGTCTCGATCAATGGTATCAGAGTAGTTTGTTATTTCTCGATGTTTATCGGACTTAAATAAATAACACTTAAAGCTATGTTGTTCCAGATGGCCAACATGACGATAAGGTTATTTAATAAATATCTGAAGGGGTATAAGGAGTTAGAGCTCGATCTAGTTGAAACTTTTCAATATCAGCCTCACAAACCCTAACAACCTCCCATGGTGGAAGAAAAGAAACATGAGGGAGTAGGAGATCCTATCAAAATATTGCTTGAGGAGGCCGTCGAGAAAAAATGGAACACGATGGTGGATAAATTTGCATAAATCCTTCAACCACTACCCATTGGTAGCGCATCTTCATCCAACAGCCACTCTCGAGGCACCACTCATTTTAAGGTACAAGTAAAATTTAAAATTCCCATATTTGAGGACCAAATATATGTAGATGGCATAGATAGATGGTTGAATTTGCTAGAAGGTTATTTTTTGGTCCATTATTTCTCCTATTGAGAAAATATTACCTTTTCACTCCTCAAAGCTATCCCTCATCTTAAATATTTGTGGGAAACCTACAATGAAGAAATGGATGAGGAAGAACCCTCACTTTTTTCAAATGCAACCACATGGAAATCATTTCGAGACAACATCAAGGAATAATATTACCCTGTCGGGAGCTAATAGGAAAATCGCATCCAATGGACCATGTTGCAGCGACAAAGGGAAAAAGATGTGCACGGGCTGATGAATTTATTCCATACCCTGCGCACAAAGTTGGGTATTAAATATTTAGAGAAACACTTGTTTCTGAAGTAATGTAGTTGTTTGCACAGATACATTCAAGAGGAAATGGAGTTCCTCAACATTACCTCTGGCATGACATATCGATATGCCACCAAGATCGAGAAGAAATTTAATGAGAAGAAGCAAGAATTTGGATCCACGAATCCGAAGTTAGGGAAAGGTGCCCCCAAGCTGCAAAACAAGGGGCAAAGCCAAAGCGACGCAACTCAGGACAACTCGCTGAAGAAGCAAGTGATGAAAAACACCACAAAGCTAAAGAAGGACAAGGGAAAGTGGTGTGAATTTCATAAAATATCCACTCAAAACACAATTGAGTGTTGGGCCAAATAGTCGTTGGTGGTCGAGCTGAAGGAATCTGAATCAGATGCATGTTCTAATTTTAAGTCAGAATTGGACAAGGGGAATGACAAAGGGAAGCAAACCATTGTTGCAAAACCCAGTGCCACCATTTCCACTACCAAGATGCAGAAGGAGGAACCCTAAGATCTAAAGGAGGGGGGCACCTCTTCCATTCCTAGATGTGGGTGAAGGTTTCTCTAGTGCAATTCATTGTCGAAACTGGAAGAAAAAATAACCTCATTTCAGCAGAGGTCGTGAAGTGGCTCGGCCTATCGACCAAAAAATACCCGCAACCATCATTAGCGGAATTTTGAGGTCTAAAATGGGCCTCCTAAGAAAATAATAAAATAATAGCTAAATCAATAAAATAATATTTTTGAATTTGCAATTCAGTTTTTGCACCACAATCCATGTAACCATGGTTAAATTTAATTCAAAATTTGTATCAACATAAAATTAATAAAAAAATTGTATTGATGTGACTATAAATAAGAATGAGTTTTTCAAGAAAAATTCATTATCATTGAACAACTAATGTATTTGTCCTTTGTACTTAAATAACTTAAAATAAAATATAAATATAAATTCATAAATTCTTAATTATATATGTTATTAATTAAAATTTATATTATTTAAATTGTACAATAACATGTAATTAGTGTACTATATAAAAATAATATAATAAATGTAATATATTATTTTATGTTTGAATTTTATTCAAAAAGTGAAATGAAATTTATTAAGAGTACTTTACTTTGACTTTAAAATTACTTAGATGACTACTATGGTTAACCATGAGCTTTTATCCACCATTGAGAATGTGATAAGTAAGTACCTTTAGCTCAAGCAATGCCACCTCAACCATTAGGGATGATGTCATCCCCTAAAATGTGATTGGTTCTCATAAAGTGAATTTTGATTGTACATTTTCCTTAGGAGGCCCATTTTAGACCTCAAAATTCCCCTAATGATACCATCGGGTGGCTTCACCAAGAAATATATCTCCACATCAGACAACAGTGTCACATTCCCTACAGCATCAAGCCCTTCAGGGATGATTTATTGTGTGATATTTGTATTTTTGAAGTTTTTGATGTATTATTAGGCCAAACATGTTTGTGTAAGTGACATGATATGTATGATTCTAGCCTCATTCTATTATTATAACTTTTTCAAATAATTTGTACAAGATATTGGAGGTAGTATCACCTTCCGCCATCTCTTTGATTACTACTAAGAAATGCAATAAGATTATTTCCCAAACTAGGAAATGTGTCTTCATTATGATTTGCCGACAGGGAAAGAAGAAGATTGTGGCCACATCCTCCAAACAGGGCACCCTGGCATGGGAGCAGCAGATGGACAGAGTTATGGAGGAATATCAAAACATTTTATCCTCACCGACAAGGGTTCCTCTACAATTTCAGGTGAAGAACTCCATTGATATAACCCTAGGCATGCTGCTACCTAAAGGGTCGATCAATCAATGTTGTGTTCTGGAGAATTATGAAATAAAGAGGTAAGACTAAGAGTTTTTGTAGAAAGGGCACATCAGGCTAAGCCCCTTGCCTTGTGGGAGTCAAATCATTTTGGTACATAAGAAGGATGACATGTTGAGACTTTTTATTGACTATCAGGCACATAAAAGGATCACAGTCCTGAATAGGTATCCAATCGCACTGATTGATGACCTCCTAGACCAACTCAGGGGGGGCAAATATTTTTGTAACGACTCTCGTCTACCACACCAATTTTTTTTATTTTATTTTTTCACCCTTTCCAATCTTCTTATACATCTTTTAATATTGTTTAAATACTTATTCTACTTCTTCCTTAAGTATGTACTAATATTACTAAGGAACGAGAGGTTTATCGAATAATGAATGTTTAATGTTTTTTTTTTTTAATTTAATTACAAAAATTCCTTTAAATTTTATCTTCCTAAAACTGTAAAGGAAAGATATTATTCCTAATAATTGTCCCCTAGACAAATATATGTTTGTATTAACAATTATATAGTATCTCGCAATTATATTTTACCTCATAACTATAACGTATTGGAGTATTATATGGTCATCTTTTAAGATTTACAAGGTTGCGTATATAATTACTTTCCTGTGAGTATCTTGATATATATATATATATATATATATATATATATATATATATATATATATATATATATATATTTGAATGATTATGTCTGCATACGAGCTACGAAGTTGATTCACCATACATTATGTTCGAACCTTAAAAATTTTAATTAACATTTTGTCACACGATGATAATTCTCCTCATAAATGCTAGAATCGTGGCCCAAATGACTATGTGATTTATCATTTACGTTAAACTAAGGGGTTTACACCTTGATATGCATCAGAAAGTTCAATCCGTAATGTTATTTATGATATTCGTATAAGTATGACCCTTTTGCATTTATATGATAAGAGTTTGTCTGTTGACATGGTAATATTAAATTATTTTTCCTTTACAGTCCCATGTGGTCGAGTAATATTACATTAAATTCGAATCCCTTCCGTTCGATTTATATTATCTTTGTCAGTTATGAGTTCAGACATTACCCAATCCCCAAGATCATACCATTGATCCACACCTCTCTTCTCAGATGGCACCACGTGGACGGTGAGATCTCTACAGGTATTAGGGTTTAGTTGGGTAATAAAATGCTATTAACACCATTCCATTCTTCTTTCCAGTTATCATTTTCATCACTATTTCCACAGAACTTAACAGAGAGGTTGATTCTACTCATATTCGAGCTCGACGTGTCTCAGGTAATAATAATTTGTTTTTGGCTTGCATTATTGGTCGTTTTCTTATTATGACAGAGACGAGAATGGTTCCACCATTTCTCTGATTCAGAGTTTTTTTATTTGCATCAATTCAATACAGTCATTCCGGAATGTATCCCACATTTTTGTTTCTTATTCCATATCTGAGTTAAATTTTGAGTTATCACTATTTCATTCTGAAATTTTCTAATACGATTTATCCTCCCTTTCTTTTGTTTTTGAATTTTGTTTGTTTGGGAAATGGCCAACGCAACTGGAATCGATTCCTTAGAGTCAATTTTCTGAGCTTGAATCATTGCTCAGTTGTCAAAGGCTACAGCGTTGTCGTTGCTCTATTCCCATTGACCCTCGACTAACACCTTACTAGGTAATTTATTAAATTTGGTATTTCATCTGATAATTTTTCTTCTCTTCTGTAAGGAATTGAAATCGTTTTATGCTACTAATTATTTCCTCGTTCTTACAGAGAATTTCCAAACCTATTTGTTGTACATGGGTTATGTTTTTCTCCCATTCTCCCATAGTTCATATGTATTCTCTTTTTGAAATAATAAATTTCAATTTTAAAGACTTATCGATATGAGAATATTAATTCTACCTATGTTTGTTTGTAGGTAAGGTTCTCCCTTTCAGTGGTTTTTCATTTGGAGAAAAACACATATAGTTATTTCCTGGAACGATTTCCAATAATGCTTCTCACGTTGACACAGGTCGGTCGATGAGCCTCTTTCTATTGGCCGTGTTGGGAATAATACTTCCCAAGTGTCTGTAGATTTATCTTTCTGATTCGCATGATTTTGAATAGTGACCCCAATCAATTTCTCGAGGAAAATTACACTTGTTGTTGTTCTAATTTATATGAACAGAACTTTGGAGATATTTTTTTTTTAAGGATCAATCTCTGCATTAAAAGTTTTCACTAATACTTTCGAGAAATTTGTTATTTCTTGTTCTTATGACTTTCGCTTAATATATATATATATATATATATATATATATATATATATATATATATATATATATATATATATATATATATATATATATATATATATATATATATAAAGTACATTGATAATTTTTCG
Source organism: Pinus albicaulis (assembly GCA_034641835.2). Classification (NCBI taxonomy): domain Eukaryota; kingdom Viridiplantae; phylum Streptophyta; class Pinopsida; order Pinales; family Pinaceae; genus Pinus; species Pinus albicaulis. The sequence continues at coordinate 407,917,466 of CM076584.1, read as the reverse complement.
ATATGTCCAGAAATTTATAATTTTGTTAGAGTCATACAGATGTGTAATACTGTTAATTTTATACCTTTTCCTGGTTTAAACAAATTTATCTAGATATGGAATTTAGGAATAGAAATTCCTATTTCTCTCGATTTTGTTCACAGGGTAGCTCAATTTATATTTTGTTTTACTTGGTGTATATGAAGTACATCAGTGTGTAAAAATTAATTTGTAGTAAGGTTTCTGCATTATGTATCTCTGTTGGCAACTATATAAAACATACAGTTGTTTATTAATTTATAATTTTCTAGCTTTTCTCTTATTCCAGTATACATCATTTAGGCTAAGCAGTATTAATTAAACTTCAACAGTAATTTCAACGCATATTTTTCCCAGAATATAGAGGATTTTCATACTGTGTAGTCTATTAATAGTTATGTAAACTGAAATATTTGTTTATTTTTAATAGTACAATATATAGATCAGTATTATATTTTGCTAATACCCATTTTGTTTTAACTTTCCATTTAATTGACCAATATATATCATAGATTAATTCCACTACAGATATATCAATGACATATATCTTTCTGTTTATTTTAGAAGTTGAAGTGTTCAATTAATTATATCCGTATAGTACAGTAGAATTTATTTTTCTTGCACAATTATAATGAGTTCACATAGCTCTAGAATATAATTTCCGATTTTCTAAATATTTCTCCTTCCTTAATATTTGAACTAATATTTTCTTTGCATGATGATACACGGTTTGGTAAATCAGGTACATTAAGTCCAAAGCTTAACTGAACTATTAAAAATTCTAAGTATGTTTTCTGTTCATGTAATTGTACATTCTAGAAGCAGATTTATATTACAATATTCAATATAGATTATGGAAATAATATATATATATATATATATATATATATATATATCTCCAGATTTAGACCATCTGCTAGTTTAGAGATTCTGGTTGATAATTTTCCATAATTTCTATTCCTACAACTATACAGATTTTGGAGATTAATTTCTCCTACTGAAATCTGTTAAATGTAAGGAATGATAAAATCTCAGAAAAATTAATTCGAAATGGCAGCTACAACATTTTTCAATATTGTATAACATCATCTATGTTAAAAATTCATAAGACTAGTGTGCATACCACTTCTTCCTATGACCAATCCTCCCAACCATAGAATTATTCTATCTCCAGAATTCACCCTCGAGCTGAGATCCTCTCCAAGAATAGACCAACCCCAATATTTTATGGAGTAGCTTACTTAAGCTATGCTTTCCCCAAAGCCTATTTCTAATTCTGTGTCTAGAATTCTAGGATGCTTTTATTCCTATTTTTCTAGGCTTCCATTAATGAGGGAATTTAAAGCTACTTTTCCAGCTTTTTACCTCCCAACTACTTTCCTCATCATTGGGGGATTTAGATTTTTCCTCTTAAATCTAAATTAGAAACAATTCCTTTCAAGGCTTTTTGAAAGGTTTTGGGAAAGTCTTAGCCTTATCCATATCCTCATGGATTAGGCTTATGATCTCCAATCTCATCTGGTCATAGTGCACACATAATATTCCATTTATTTTTATTAATAAATATTTAAATAAAAATCCACATAATAATTTTCCATTGGGGTCCACTTCCCTTTGGATTTTTGTTCAAATGTCTAACTTAAAAAGCATAGAGACTAGGGGTGTTACACATTCCCCCTTTGAAAACAAACACCGTCCTCAATGTTACAGACTATCTACTATAGTTCATTTTGAAAAAAAATATGGATATTTTTCCATCATCTCAGCCTCTCTTTTCCATGTAGCCTCTTCAGCAGTAAAGTGTTTCCACTACACCTTTACGCCGGCTACTGTTCGATTTCTCAATTCAATTTCTTCCCGCTCCAATATTTGAAGCAGCTCTAGAAGGAACTCCCCTTCTAGTTCCACCTGTATCACATTCCAATCAACAATATGAGAAGCATCATGTACATATCTTTTTAATAACGAAACATGAAACACATCATGAACTTTAACATGGTGGGGTAAGGCCAGTTTATAAGCCACTGATCCCACCCTTTCTAAGACCTCAAAAGGACCACAGTATCTAGGAGCCAATTTTGCACAGCTCCCAACATAAAGAGTGCTCTTTTTCGGTTTAATCCGTAGATACACATGGTCACCCACTTTGTACTCTTGGTGCACCCTCTTCTTGTTGGCATAACTTTTCTGTCGATCTTGGGTTGTTTTGATGTTTCTCTATATTTGTTTGACAATCCTTTCCATTTCTTGTAAAGCATCTGGCCCAAGTACTAGCTTATCTTCAGGCTGGCTCCAGCTTAAGGGAGTACGACATTTTCTTCCATAGAGTGCCTCAAATGGACTCATTTTGATGGAAGATTGGTAGTTGTTGTTATAAGCAAATTCAACTAAATGTAAGTAGTCTTCCCATTTTGATGGCCTATCCATCACATACATTCTCAGCATATCCTCCAAAATCTGATTTTTTCTCTCCGCTTGACCATCTGTCTGAGGGTGATAAGCAGTGCTAAAATTTAATTTAGTGCCCATGCCCCCAAACAGACATTTCCAGAAGGCTGTTGTGAACTTAGCATCTCTATCTAAAATAATCACCTTGGGAACCCCGTGTAGCCTTACAATTTATTTTAGGAACACATCTGCTACTTGGGCTGTCCCAAAAGTAGATTTTACAGATATGAAATGTGCAGCCTTTGTTAAGGTATCTACTACTACCATCACTCAGTCATGCTGATGCTTTGTTCTAGGTAACCCGGTTATAAAATCCATAGAAATAGTGTCCTATTTCCATTCTGCAATTGGTAAGGGATTTAGAAGACCAGCTGGATGTTGATGTTCAACTTTGACTACTTGACATTCCATGCATCTAGCTAAGTAGTTGGCCACGTCCTTTTTCATTCCTGGCCAAAATAATTTATTTTTCAAGGCTGTAAGAATTTTCTGATATTCGAGATGTCCTGAATATGGCCGTTTATGATATTCATCTAGGATTATTTTTTTCAAAGAATCCACATTGGGGATGTACAATTTGTTTTTATAACAGATCAGCCCTTTCTGATTTTGGATGTATCCATCCATTTCCTTTTTCATCATTTTCACTTGTACGTTTTCATAGTTGGGATCTTGATCTAATACCTTTTTTACTAATTCTTCTAAGTCAAAACTCGCACTACTCCCAATGCTACTTATGTTTTGGTAGGAATTTCTTCTTAGGGCATCAACAATTTTGTTTTCTTTCCCTTTGATATGTTTTATGTCCATATGAAATTCGCTCAGAAAAGACGGCCATCTAACTTGTCGAGCATTCAAATCTGTTTGAGAGAATAAATACTTGAGACTGATATGATCTTTCATCAATGTAATTTTTTTTCCAAGAAGATATTGTCGCCACATCTTCAAGGCATGAATTACAGTAGCCAATTCTAGATCATATACATCGTAATTCTACTCATGTTTCTTAAGTTTTCTAGATTCATATGCAATGAAAGAATGATCTTGCAGTAGAAATCCTCCCAACCCCTCTCTACATGCATCCATACACACGGAAAAACTCTTTATTAGGATCTGCAATCTTCAGTATAGGTGTTGTGGTAAGTTTTAATTTAAGTTGTTCAAAGCTATTTTGGCATTTTTCGGTCCACCCAAATTTGGTGCCTTTCCTCTATAGTGAAGTTATGGGATATGCTATTGCAGAAAATCTTTCTAAAAATCATCGATAATATCCCGCAATCCCCATAAATGATCTCACCGCTGAAACATCAGTCGACACCGCCATTCTCCAATACCCTTTATTTTCTCAGGGTCAACAGCTAATCCTTGTTCATAAATTATATGCCCCAAATATTGAAATTTATCCTTATAAAATTCACATTTGCTAAACTTGGCATATAACTGATTTTCGTTAAGATTCTGCAACACAATTCTAAGGTGTTCTTTATGTTCTGCCTCACTTTTTGAATATACTAGAATATCGTCTATAAATACTAGTATGGATTTTTCTAAGTATTTTTTTCAGAACACTGTTCATTAAGCACATAAAAGTGGCAGGGGCATTTGTCAAACCAAAAGGTAGGACTACAAATTCATAGTGACCATACCTCGTTTGAAAAGCTATTTTACTGATATCTTTCTTCTTAATTCTGAGTTGGTGATAACCAATCCTCAAGTCAATCTTAGAGAATATTGAAGCTCCTCTCACCTGATCAAAAAGGTCATCTATTCTGGGCAATGGGCAGCTGTTTTTTATTGTCAACTTATTTAGTTGACGACAATTAATGCACATTCTGAAGGTTTCATCCTTATTTTTCATGAACAGCACCGGTGCCCCCCAAGGAGATACACTTGGTCTGATCTAACCTTTATCCAGCAATTCTTTTTAACTCCATGAGTTCAGGGGGGGTCATCTGGTAAGGGGCTCTAGAAACTGGTGTTTCTCTTGGCACCAAGTCGATTGAAAAATCGATCTCTCTCTTGGGGGGAAGATGAGGAATCTCATCTGGGAAAAATTCCTTATATTCTCTTATCACTGGTAAAGTGTCTAACAAGCTTTCATTAGGTTGTTGTCCTAATTCCTCAACATGTACAGCATATACTTGATATCCCTTCCTAGCTGTTCTTTTTAGCTGAAGGGCTGAGATATTCCTTAAAGAAATAGGTTTTGGTTTCCCTTTTAGTATGAATGGTTTTCCTTCATCATCTATATAGTGCAGAGTTTTTTCCCAACAATTCAGCATGGTATTTTTATTTTCTACCCAGTCCATTCCTATCAATAAATTGTAAGAACCTAATGGCAGAATGTTTAAATCTACCTTTGTCTGATATTCATTCAATTTAATAGTTGTTTTAGGTATCTTATGATTTACTTTACGTTTAGTTCTGGTAGCTAACTGTACCAACCAAGGCTGTTGAAACTTGTATGTTTTGAGTTTACATTTTTCTACAACTTGTGGACTAATATAACTCAAAGAAGCACCCGGATCAATTAAGATAGTACCAAATTGATCAAAAATTTTACCTTCCATCTCGACCATAGTAGACTGATGTTCTGATTGTCGGTTCTCCAAGGCTACACTGGTAGTGGGGATGTTCCTTGCTATGTCATTCACTGTGGTAGTTTCTCTGTCTCTCAGAACCATCTGAACGTTTTTGTGTTGACAGTCCCTCAACAGATGAGGTCCTCCGCAACCCCAGCATTTCAAAGGCTCCTTCATTTTAACAGTTCCTTCTTTCTTACTATCCCCATCTATTTTCTTTGAACCAACTTGGGATTGAGCAGTTTGACTTTCCTTTGGTTTGTTAAATTTCTTCTGCTAATGATCCCTACAAAAATTCTTCAAATAATATGGTTTTTGTTTCTTTCCTTTGAATTCACCCTTGTTTATCCAGCTTTTCCATTGTTCACTCTTTCCTTTAAACTACTGGTAACATAATCTAGCTTTCCTCACCACTTCATCCATGGTTTTTGGATTATTGAACTATATTTTCTCCTTGTACATAGTAGGCAAACAGTTCAAAAACCTTTTCACCTTTTCTTTCTCTTCTCGAATATAAGGAACATATCTCAATAGATTTTTGAACTTGGTAACAAACTCATCTATAGTGAGTTATCCCAATCTGAGTTCGTGAAACTCTTTTTATTTGTCATCATAATAGTGTTCGTTCAAATACCAGTTTTTAAACTTGACTTGGAAATATTCCCAAGTCATGGTTTTTTCATCAATGGCATGAACCGTTTTTGTCTCCTCCCACCACAATGTAGCCTTACCTTGCAACTGGTAGATATCTAATCTGGCCCTCAGATTGCTTTCATATTCATAGACCTAAGAATACTTAATCATATTCAAAAGCCATGCCTCAACATCTTCCTCCTTCTCTCCATCATAGGAGGGAGGTTTAATTTTTCGGAATTCACCTTGTAATTCCTTCTTTTGTTTAGACTGGTGTCTAGTAGTGTCATCTTCCTCAGAATCATCTGAGAGCCTGCCTTTCCTCCTCCTTCCTGAACCTTCACCTTCTTGGCTGTTCTGCGAAGTCAGTTCTCTTATTAGTTTTTCCTGCTCCTCACTAGCTAAAGATAGCCTATCATTTTGGCTTCTTAGCTTGGCCATATCTCGTTGCAACCTGTGCAACATGCCCATTAAAGGAGCATTGGGATCTGGTGTATTATCTCTACAACCTAGATCGACATAGAGTTCATCTTCTTCAACCATTGACTTTTCAGTTTTATTACCTTTTTACACTAAGAAAAATAACATCAGTAGCAATTTTTTTCAAATAATAATAATTTCATAACAATGAGCACAGAAAAACATCCCAATTTTCCAACCTTGCTCTGATACCATTTGTAACAAATCTCGTCTAACACACACAAATATATATATATATTTTTTTCACCCTTTCCAATCTTCTTATACATATTTTAATATTTTTTAAATACTTCTTCTACTTCTTCCTTAAGTATCTACTAATATTACTAAGGAATGAGAGGTTTATCGAATAGTGAATGTTTAATTTTTTTTTTTATAATTTAATTACAACAATTTCCTTTATATTTTATCTTCCTAAAATTGTAAAGGAAAGATATTATACCTAATAATTGTCCCCTAGAGAATTATATGTTTGTATTAACAATTATATAGTATCTCGCAATTATATTTTACCTCTCATAACTATAGCATACTGGAGTAGTATATGGTCATCTTTTAAGATTTACAAGGTTGCGTATATAATTACGTTCCTATGAGTATCTTGATATATATATATATATATATATATATATATATATATATATATATATATATATATGTTTTTGTGAATGATTATGTCTGCATACGAGCTATGAAGTTGATTCACCATACATTATGTTCGAACCTTAAAACTTTTAATTAACATTTTGTCACACGATGATAATTCTCCTCATAAATGCTAGAATCGTGGCCCAACTGACTATGTGATTTATCATTTACGTTACACTAAGGGGTTTATGCCTTGATATGCATCGAAAGGTTCAATCCGTAATGTTATTTATGATAGTCGTATCACTATGACCCTTTTTCATTTATATGACAAGAGTTTGTATATTGACATGGTAATATTGAATTATTTTTCCTTTATGGTCCCATGTGGTCGAGTACTATTACATTAAATTTGAATCCCTTCTGTTCGATTTATATGATCTTTGATAGTTATGAGTTCATACTTTACCCAACCCCTGAGATCATACCATCGATCCACACCTCTCTTCTCAGATGGCACCACGTGGACGGTGAGATCTCTACAGGTATTAGGGTTCAATTGGGTAATAAAACGCTATTGACGCCATTACATTCTTCTTTATAGTAATCATTTTCATCATTCTTTCCACAGAACTTAACAAAGAGGTCGATTCTACTCATATCTGAGCTCGACGTGTCTCAGGTAATAATAATTTCGTTTTTGGCTTGCATTGTTGGTCATTTTATTAGTACAATAGAGACGAGAATGGTTTCGCCATTTCTCTGATTTGGAGTTATTTTATTTGCATCGATTCGATATAGTAATTCTAGAATGTATCTCGTGTTTTCGTTTCTTATTCCATATCTAAGTTAAATTTTGATTTATCACTATTTCATTTTGAAATTTTCTAATACGATTTATCCTCCCTTTCTTTTGTTTTTGAATTTTGTTTGTTTGGGAAATGGCCAACGCAACTGGAATCGATTCCTTAGAGTTGATTTTCTGAGCTTGACTCATCACTCAGTTGTCAAAGGCTACAATGTTGTCATCGCTCTATTCCCATTGACCCTCGACTAACACCTTACTAGGTAATTTATTAAATTTGGTATTTCATCTGATCATTTTTCTTCTCTTCTGTAAGGAATTGAAATCGTTTTATGCCACTAATTCCTTCCTCCTTCTTATAGAGAATTTCCCAGCTTACTTGTTGTACATGGGGTACATTTTTCTCCCATTCTCCCACAGTTCATACGTATTATTTTTTGAAATAATAAATTTCGATTTTAAAGACTTATCGATATGAGAATATTAATTCTACCTATGTTTGTTTGCAAGTAAGGTTCTCCCTTTCGGTGGTTTTTCATTTGGATAAAAAAACATATATTTATTGCTTGGAACGATTTCTAATAATGCTTCTCACGTTGACACAGGTCGGTCGATGAGCCTCTTTCTATTTTCCATGTTGGGAATAATACTTCCCAAGTGTCTGTAGATCTATCTTTCTGATTCGCATGATTTTGAATAGTGACCCCAATCAATTTCTAGAGGAAAATTACACTTGTTGTTGTTCTAATTTATATGAACAGAACTCTGGAGTTTTTTTTTTTTTTTTTTTTTAAATCAATCTCTGCATTAAAATTTTTCACTAATACTTTCGAGAAATTTGTTATTTCTTATTCTTATGACTTTTAGTTTCCAATATATACATATATAAAGGACATTGATAATTTTTCAGTATGTCCTGAAATTTATAATTCTGTTACAGTCATACAGATGTGTAATACTGTTAATTTTATACCTTTTTCTAGTTTAAACAAATTTATCTAGATATGGAATTTAGGAACAGAAATTTCTATTTATTTTGATTTTGTTCACAGGGTAGCTCAATTTATATCTTGTTTTACTTGGTGTATATGAAATACATCAGTGTGTAAAAATTAATTTGTAGTAAGGTTTCTACATTATGTATCTCTGTTGGCAACTATATAAAACATACAGTTGTTTCTTAATTTATAATTTTTTGGCTTTTCTCTTATTCCAGTATAAACCATTTAGGCTAAGCAGTGTTAACTAAACTTCAACAGTAATTTAAACGCGTATTTTTCCTAGAATATAGAGGATTTTCATATTGTGCATTCTGATAATAGTTATGTAAACTGAAATCTTCGTTTATTTTTAACAGTACAATATATAGATTAGTATTATATCTCGCTAATGCCCATTTTGTTTTAACTTTCCATTTAATTGACCAATATATATCATAGATTAATTCCACTACAGATATATCAATGACATCTATCTTTCTGTTTATTTTAGAAGTTGAAGTGTTCAATTAATTATATCCGTACAATACAGTAGAATTTATTTTTCTTGCACAATTATAATGAGTTCACATAGCTCTAGAATATAATTTTTTATTTTCTAAATATTGCTCCTTCCTTAATATTTGAACTAAGATTTTCTTTGCATGATGATACACAATTTGATAAATTAGGTACATTAAGTCCAAAGCTTAACTGAACTATTAAAAATTCTAGGTATGTTTTTTGTTCATGTAATTGCACATTCTAGAAGAAGATTTATGTTACAATATTTAGTATATATTATGGTAATAATATATATATATATATATCCAGATTTAGACCATCTACTGGTTTAGAGATTCTGGTTGATAATTTTCCATAATTTCTATTCCTACAACTATACAGATTTTGGAGATTAATTTCTCCTACTGAAATATGTTAAATGTAAGGATTGATAAAATCTCAGAAAAATTGATTCGAAATGGCAGCTACAACATTTTTCAATATTGTATAACATCATCTATATTAAAAATTCATAAGACTAGTGTGCATACCACTTCTTCCTATGACCAATCCTCCCAACCATAGAATTCTTCTATCTCCAAAATTCACCCCCGACCTGAGATCCTCTCCTAGAACAGACAAAACCCAATATGTTCTGGAGTAGGTTACTTAAGCTATGCTTTACCCAAAGCTTGTTTCTAATTCTGCGTCCAGAATTCTAGGATGCCTTTATTCCTGTTTTCCTAGGCTTCCATTAATGAGGGACTTTAAAGCTGTTTTTCCAGCTTTTTACGTCTTCCCAACTACTTTCCTCATCATTGGGGAATTTAGATTTTTCCTCTTAAATCTAAATTACAAATAATTGCTTTCAAGGCTTTTCGAAAGGTTTTGGGAAAGTCTTAGCCTTATCCATATCCTCATGGATCAGGCTTATGATCTCCAATCTCATTTGGTCATAGTGCACACTTAATATTCCATTTATTTTCATTAATAAATATTTAAATAAAAATCCACATAATAATTATCCATTGGGGTCCACTTCCCTTTGGATTTTTGTTCAAATGTCTAACTTAAAAATCATAGAGACTAGGGATGTTACAATTTTAGCAAGATCAACTTGAAGTCTAGGTAACAAGAGGTACCAATAGAACCCTCTGATGTGTGGAATATTTCGTTCAAAGCCCAGGAGGGCCTCTTCAAATGTTTGGTCATGCCTTTTAGGTTAACGAATGCTCCTGAAACCTTCATACAGTTGATGGATGACATCTTGCATCCATTTACCAACTCATTTGTGGTGGTGTACTTGGATGACATCCTGATATTCACCTAGACTTGGGAAGAGCACCTCCATCGCATTCGACAAGTCCTCCAAAGACTCTGGCAACACAAGTTGCGTGCCAATTTGGAGAAATGCACTTTTGGCATGACCCAGGTTTAGTATCTGGCATTCATTATTGATGAGAAGGGGGTGCATGTGGATCCAACCAAGATCCAATTCATTCAGGATTGGCCAACCCCAACCACTCTAATAGAGCTCCTCATCTTTATGGGTCTTTCCAATTTCTACCGCAGGTTCGTGTTGGGATTATCTCATATCACTTTGCCCTTGATTCAAGTCACCAAGGGAGGAGCGAAAGAAAACTTATTTTGGTTTCAATCTCAACATAAGGCATCCAAAGAGTCGAAACATCACCTCTGTTTTTCTTCATTACTTACATTACCAGACTTACAACAACCATTTGAGATCGGGAAAAATTCTTATGACAATGCTATTGTAGCATTTCTTACTCAATAGGGGCATCTAGTGGCATATAAGAATGAGAAACTTTCCAACAGAGTTTGAAAGTATCCCACTTATGAAAAATAGATGTATTCCATTATGCAGGCTTGCTGAAAGTGGAAGCATTACATTTTGGGGAAGGAAATAGTCATCCACACAAACCACCGATCCCCGCATTTCATATAGACACAAGGAAATTTCCAGAACGATCGTCATCAGAAGTGGTCAAAATACCTACTACAATTTCACTTAAAAATCAAGTAGAAGAAGGGAAACACCAATAATGTTGTAGATTTCCTCAGCTGGCCACCGATCATGGCACTAACCACCGTGCTCAATTATTTGGGTATGAGACTTCCGATTGGCTTCTTCTCTATAAAATTAATCCAGAATTCGGCCACACATACAAGATGCTATTTGATGGTAATAAAGTTCCAAATTTTCACCTCCGGGATGCACTACTATGTCACCTAGAACACCTTTATGTTCCTTCAAGCGAGCGCACCAATATGGTTTTGGAAGCGCACTATGGTCTGGTCGCTGGGAATTTCAGGGTCGAGAAAAAAGTGGTAGTGTTATAGAAGTATTTCTATTGTCTGAACATTTGACCGGATGTCTGTAAGTACATTAGATCTTGCACTTCTTGCACCATTTCTTAATTGACCATCAAGAAGCAAGGCCTCTATACTCCGATGTCTACCCCTAGTCGACCTTGGGAATCCATCTCCATGGATTACATATCGGGCCTTCCTTCTACTAAGCATGGAAATGACTATGTTTTTGTGGTCGTCGAAAAATTCTCAAAGATGGTCATTATGGAGGCATGCAAGAAGAATATCACTGTAGAAGCCACTACTAAAATATTCTTTGAACAAGTGTGGATACACTTTGGGATCCCAAAGTCTATCATCTCAAATCAAGACAACATGTTCCTCAGTACATTTTGGTCCAGCCTCTGGTCGATGCTAGACACTAAGCTCACCAATTCCATAGCTTTCCATGCCCGAAGTGATGGATAGACAAACACTAGCACATTTGGTCAAAATTCCAACACTTTAGCTTGCACACTTTTGACGTATTGTCAGAAACTTCCCCAATTTTTCTCAATTTTTAAAATCCTGCCAACAAACATTGCTACAACGATGTTTAGGGAAATCATCATTCTTGTGACGTTTAGGAACATCATTGGAATACCGATGTTTCAGGACACAATGTCTAAACTATGACGTTTCTAAGACATGATTCGGTATTGTGACATTTGGAGACAAGTGTCGCTATTGCAACGTTTAGAGACACTTGTCGCTAGTGCGACGGTATTGGGGACATCCATCAATATTGTGAAGGTTTGCAGACAACCGTTGGTATTGTGACGGTTTGGGGACAACCACTAGTATTGTGAATTTTAGACCAAATTTCAGAATAGCAACAATGATAAACATTTTGTAACGTTTTGTAACATTTTGTAACGGTGGAATATTTTGTAATTTTATTTTTTATTTTATTAATTTTTATAGGATTATAATAATATATTTGTTATGAAAACTGCCTTTTAGGTGCCTAGGCAGACCTACCAGTTGAAAACCTCATTAAGGCAGCTAGTAGGCCTTTAAAAACAAAAATGCATTTCTCCATGTATCTCGCTCTAATGAATACAGGTGCTCTCCAACCTTTGCAAGTAGTAAAAGGAAAGTTGGCAGAAAAAGAAAATTTGGTCAGCACTTTAGTCAAATTTTTTTAAACTTGGAATTCCTCCTCGTGTGTTGAGATTCTCCAAAATGACCTCAAGTAGATCACCACATGCAGCTTCAGTAGCAGCTTCAATATCACCTCCAAAAACAAATCAATGGTAAGGCCTAGTTATGCAATAATATAACCCTTTCTTTGAATCTGTTTTAGGTTAAGAAAACATTAAAAAGTGTGAGAAGGAATTTTTTTTTTATAAATCCAAAATCAGTAGCAAAGAAGCCTTAGCCTTATCTAGCGACTAGCCCCACTTTTTCCACCAAGAAGAGGAACAAGACAAAAGTAAAAAGGACTTGAGAAAGTGAGTAGTAAGCAGTTCATTATAATGGAAGACAAGGAGTGCCAAGGGGTAACCAAGGATGAACTGAGTTAACAAAAAAATAACTTTGATTTTATTTTTCATGCAATCAAAATAAAAAATAAAAATAAAAAAGGAAAAAAGAGAAAAAACTAGAAAAAATTAAATAAAAGGTGGACCCACCACCTCTTGGCATGCAAAATACAAATTTTCTTAAGGGATATGAGGACCTCCATGTAGTACCCACAAGAAGAAATGCAAGAATATTAGCATGAGGAGCAGCGCATGGGTGAATAGACAGAAAACGAATTAAGCCAACATATAGGAAGAACCATAAGGCAGGGAGGATGGATAGGTTGCTCAAAGGATGCACAATAGTTATTGTAGGGGGCTAATGATGGGCATCTAAATTACACATAAAATAAGGTCCAAATAGCCTTCCTTATGCACATAAAAGATATATTAAATCTCTCCTTCTACACTTATTAATGTTTTTTAATGCTTTAATATGTTCTTAGGAAGGTTTGAAGGTAATTGCATGTTTGTGCCTAATATTGGTTATTTTTGCGGAATATTGTGAGAATGTTGGGCATATTATGCAAATTTGGATAAGGAGATAATTTAGGGACTTGCTCCCTGCCATTGGAAGATCAATATTGAAGAAAAAATGAGCACAATGTCAAGAAATTATGGATAAACCTTGGAGATATTAAGAGGGCTTGTCCACCCTACTTAACTATCAAAGGAAGTGAAGAAAACTGAGGACAAATTTCGCTCAATCTATGGTTTACTTGGAGTCAAAATGGACTCAATCACTAATTTCTAAGGAGTTTTTCGTAGCTGTCCTTTAGAATAAATAGATCAAAGCTAGAGCTAGGAAGGGATTCGATTCCATTCAAAACTTTTGCTACAAGATATTAAGATTTTTATTACTGTACTCAGTGATTAAACTTTCAGAATTGTAACAAGGTTATTCTCTTCCTGAAACAAGCAGACAGACTCCATTTTACTGATTTAGTTCAAGAGAGTTGGGCTCGTAGGTTAGGGCCCAACCCATGTGCCTCAACTTCTTTATTGTTTTCATTCTATCATTTTGCTAGTTTTATTTCTGATATTTTCATTATTGTTATAGTTTTTTGTTGTATATTTAATCTGCTTATCTGTGCCCTAGAATAGTTGATGAACTCCATAAAACTGTGAGGCATCCTTCCCCTCTCATCTTTTTCAATATAGCTCGAGGAGGGTAGACCCCCAACAGACAAAAAATTCTTTATGTTTATGATTCACTGCTTCTCAGATTAGAGTAGAGTGCAATAACAGTTTCAGTCTTTCTTCCACTGTGTTATCACACATTTTTCCTATTTTTCCATGCATGAATCTGCAGGTTTGTTTGCAAGAATCGGTATTAAAGTTCTATATAAGTTCACCGTCACCTTCCTGCTTCATTTTCCATCTTCGTTTTCATGCTTCCAAACACCTCTGTTACACTATATTCCCTCCTCCGTCTTTTATTTTAGTTTTTGCCCTTTTTATTCACAAAACACTTGAAAATACATTAAAAGTTTGACCTCTTCCCTTGCTCCTCAAAACTATTGCTCACCGTACTTCACTCATCGCAGAACATAGATCTCCTGCATTCTCTGTTTATGCTCTCCCATTCCAAGCCTCGATTGCGATATTTCCTTGCGCCTTACCTTTGCCGCTTATCAATAAAAAATAAATTCATAAAAACTAGAGCCCGATCCTTTTTCCTTCAAAGACTTACCGCAATTGCAAATCGTATTTCTCATTTAGTTCCCATAATACTTATCACTCCTATCCGCCGATTGCGATATTCTTTTCGTACTCCGCCACTTCACCCGTCTCATATCACATTTGGTTCCCAAACAACACTTCCACTACTCTACAGCTTTGTGGTCTTGTGATTGTGATATAACATATCGCATCTCACACTTTCATTACCCATCACAATCGCAAATCCTATCCCATCACATTTCTCTCCCGATCCCGAGCAACACTTCCATCGCTTCTCCAGCTTTGCGATAATGCGAATTTCGATATCACATATCGCACTTTCGTCCTTCCATTGAAATTCCACCATCACACTCTTCAAAGCCTCCCTCTCCAAAGCATTTTTGTGATTTCATAAGGTTTAAGGAAGTCTAAACCCCTCTTTCCACCTCTAAGCCTTGTCACATGTGTTAAGCCTTCCATTAGCATCTTTAGCCCTTTTTCCTCCAAACTACAAGAAACACTTTTTAAAGTTTAGTTAAATCATAAATAACTGCATGGTTAGAAGCATGGTATCATGGTAGATAGATCATAGGATAAGTAGAGAGAATTTATCCGTTTGGCCCATTAAGTGTGGTTAGAATTAGTTTCCTTTCCTGTCATTTATTTTCAACAATTTAATTTTGTTTCCTTTCTGTCATTTCCTTTCTACAATTTAGTTTAGTTTCATTGAAGTGTGAAAGACTTCACCGAGAAACCCTAGAAGTAGCACCCTTCCGTAGATCAGAAGAGGATGACATGAGTAGAATGCATCTGTTGTGTATATTGCACTGTCACCTCCAAGTTTGTATGAATGCTAGGTTGATAAAGTAAATTAGGGCAACAACCCATGGGAGTTGCAGCACTCTTGGTGCAATACCACGACTCTCTAGTTCCTATGGGAAAGGTCCCCATACACCCTTCATATGGGTTTAGGCACAACAACATATTCTAAGGAAGCAACATATTTATAAATTCAATTAAGTGGATGAAGGGAAGGAAGAGCATTTGATTTACAATATTCCATTTAAATATCAAATTTGAGGTATATATTGGTGCCTCCTTAGATTTTTATTGAAGTAGGATATATATTTTATTAGGAATATAGTTATGCACATTGCACAAGAGGATTCTTCTTCCAAATCATTAATTTTTCCAACCATTGTCTAGCATCATTGAAAAAAAGAGTAGCTCCAACGATAATGATATATATATTTATTACATGTCATTGAGATATCCCAAATACATATGGAGGGTTGAACTATATTGATGCCTATTCCTTATCTAAGGGTTTCTGAAGAGATATATGAAGGATTGACTTTGCTTCACGAATTTTTGATAAGTATATGGAGGGTTATACATTTAGACAACCACAAATAAACACTGCAGATCTTTTTGATAGACTAATGCCATATCTAATAAAGTACCTAAATGGGTTTTATTATCAAACATATTTTATTTATTGTGTAGGAATTTGGCGATATCATTCTAGGATAGAACTCTTTCTCAGACTCTTCAAACTCCAAGTGTGAGATACCCAAGGCATGCTTGCTTTTCTATTTTCAAAATTTTCTTATCAAGGACATTCAAATTTTGAGGGAAGAGAGAGTCTCCTTCTCGATATGAATTTCTAACATCTATTTCACACTATTTCTTATATATTTATAGTTATACTTCACCTTACATTTCTATTTCATTTATTATCATATGGATTGAAGATGCCTTCCATACTCCTTATGATGGATTTTCACCTAATCTATTCTTTTAGTCCCAACAATTATTATCCAAATTCCAAACAGATTATCTCCCTTGTTAAAGATCCCCATCCAATTTCAATAATCTACCTTAGAAACTTGCCAGTTTCAAATAAGATGAAATGTCTGATGTTTCAGGAAGACACTCTGCCTATCCTCAGGGAAAAATATTTTTTTTCAATAATGAAGATTTTTAAATAAAATAATAGTTTACTATGAATGAGTTTGACTCATTTAGGCTTCTTTAGATATTGTTCAGGTTGAATAACAATTATGTCGATATCCACAAGATACATAGGCTTTACCTAGAGTAATGTGTCTTCCCCTTAAAATGTCTATTGTAGACTACTTACTTGCTCGTTTCCAACCTACTTTCAAACTTTCAACCACAGATATAACCAATTTTTTATTCTCTACTTTTAACAAAGTTACCAATCAAATGAGAAAATTACTCGGTATCGATTCTTTTGAAGTAGGAAAAAAAACACACGATTTTGAAAAGTGGTGATGCAGAATCACCCTTTTGTTTTTCAAGCATATTTTTGACACTTCAAATTTTCTTATATCACCTTTTTTTCTTAAATATTTTTGGCACTTTAAATTTTTTTATTTACGAAGTATGAACTTTTGGTTTAAAATTTTAGTGATTTTCATGCTAATTTTGAAAAGTGTTGATGCAACGTCAACCCTTTTTGTTTATAGTGGTGATTTTCATGTTGGTAATAAAACATAAAAAAATTAAAAATTAAAAATAAAAAACATGAAAATAGAAAATCAAATATATATATATATATATATATATATATATATATATATAACAAAAAAATAAAAAAAATAAAAAAAAACTAACTTATAATAAAAAATTTAAACAAAACAAAAGAAAAAATTTTGAAAAATAAATAAAAAAATGGGGAAAAAATTCAATAAAACACATAATTTAAAGAAAAAAAATAAAAAACATCAAAAGCTATTTTTTTAAGTTATTAAAAAAAAAAACGCATAATAAAAAAAAAAAAAAAAAAAACATAAAATAAAATAATTAAAATAAAAAAGTTAAAAATAATTAAAATTAAAAAACTTAAAATAAAGAATAATATAAATTTTAAAAATAAAAAATTTCAACTTATAAAAAAACTAAAAATAAAAATTTTAAAGTAATAAATACATAAATTAAAAAAAGAAAAATTAAAGTAAAGTTTTATTTAAAGAAAAATGAAAAAAAAAAAACATTTGGAAATAATTGAAAAAAAACAAAACATATATATATTAAATTAAAACATTTTTAAGTTTTTAAAATTAAAAAAATAATTAAAATTAAAATTTCAAATTTTTAAATTAAGATTTCAAAAATTAAAAAAAATTGAAAAAAAAAATGTTAAATTGAAAAAAAAAAAAAAGTGAAATAAATTTTAAAAAATATATTAAATTTAAAAAAAAAAAAAATAAACAAAAGAAATTGGGTCGAATAGGTGACGGTTGGAGCTAGCCGCCATGCGACTAAGGAAGCTGCACTTAGTTCCATGTCCACAGAGTGGCCATCCCCCACCGCCACCTAGGTGGGAGGTCGATTCTTAGAATCGACCTCCCGTACAAGTGGCAGTGGGAGGTCGATTCTGAGAATCAATTGCCCTCCTAGGAGGTGATGAGTGTAGTCAATGGGCGATCGGGGAGGATGCATGCAGCTCTATGCCCGCCCAACGATAGCCCCCTGCCTCCACCAATGTGACCCAATTTATTTTTTTAATTTAATTAATTGTTTTTTTAATTTAATTTATTCTATTCAAATTTAATATTTTTTTAAATTTTTTATTTAAATTTAATATATATTTTTTAATTTAATTTAATTTTTTTTAATTTAATATTTTTTTGTTTAAATTTAAGTTCTATATTTTAAATTATTTATTTTTTAATTAATTTTTTAAAATTTAATAATTGTTTTTTTTTCCATTTTTCATTTTTCATTTATATTTATTTATATTTATTTATTTAATTTTTTTTTTTAATTTAATTCTTTATTTTATATTAATTCTTTATTTTAAAATTTATTAAAATTTAATTTTTCTTAATTTAATATTTTTTTTTTAAATTTAATTTTTTATTTTTAATTTAATAAAATTTAATATCTTTTTTCTTTAAATTTAATTTTCATATTTTAAGTTTAATTTGTTTTTTAATTTTTTTAATTTAATTTAATTTTTTTTCTCTTTTTACATTATTTTCAATTTAAATTTAAAAAATGTTTCTTATTTTTAATTTTAATTTTATATTATATATATATATATATATATATATATGTTTTTAAATTTAATATACATATTTTAAATTTAATTTATTTTTTAAATGTATTTTTTTTATTTAATATTTTTTTTTATTTTTTAATTTTTTAATTTTTATTTATTTTTATATGTATGTATATATATTATTTTTATTTTTAATTTTAAAATTTTTTAAAGTTTTTTATTTTAAAAAAAAAAATATTGAATTTTGTTTTATCTTTTTTTTTTCAATTATTTTAAAATGTTTTTCTTTTAATTTATTTTTTAATATATATTTTTATTATTTTAATTTTTTATTTCAACACTTCTCGTGTTTAGGGTGTTTTTAGCACAAAAAAAAAAGGCTTTTACTTCCATTTTTTTAAAATGTTGAAAATTTACCCTGAAAAAAAAAAAAAAAAAGTTATTTCATAATAAGAGTTTTCATTTTCAAGGTACTTTTTTCATGTTGTTTTGATGTTTTTTTTTGTTAGAGTTATCATTTTGAGGTAATAGTTCTCGTTTGATCGTTAACTTTCTTTTTAGAAAACTACAAATTTATATGATAAGGGCATGCAACATTGTCTTCTGAATACTTCAATGTAGAAGTCATAAAAAACGAAGTTTGATGGAGCAAGAGGGAACATCAGAGCTGGTGCTTTCCCCTCTATTTTTTGTGTAGTCCCTTTTCAAAACCCCATTAGGGGTTTCCCTGCATAGAGAGTTATGCATGATGATAGCCAAAAAGACAAGGAGCATAATTCATATTGCGTTGAGAGATGAGTTCTACTATCTTTGGCACATAGTGTGGGATTGTTTTTCTGTCTATTTTTAGACAATTAGGGAAAGCATAGATACTTTTTTTGTCATAATTTGGGGGTTGACTTGCATTCTTACTTTTCATTACTGGAACTTCTGGGATTCTCTCCTTTATGTGGATGGTGTTTAGGTTTTCCTGCGTAATGCTACAGGGAAAGTATTTTCTTGCAGATTTTATGTAATTTCCCCACCTACTCCTTATTGTTCACAAGAAAAAAACACTAAAAAATGTAATAAATTATATGAAATATGTGAGCTGTAAACAGTTAAATTGTGGCTACAAGTATGTGCAGAAGAGGTGCAAGTATTGATTTCTAAGCCAAATGAGATTTTGGCCGATGATATTGGAGATGAAGGTTGTATTTGGAAAATAAAAGTTGTAACATTGAATAAAAGTGCTTCGTATTTGAAACATTATTCAAATGAATGATACAAAACTTAGAGTGCATAGATAATTTTACAGAAAAATGTGGACTTCAGAAAGGTTGTTTCCATAGAAAGTGACAAAGGGAAAAATCATAAAGTCAAAGCATGAAAACAAGAGATCAAACAACCTGCAAAGAATTGAGAAGGTTTGGATAGGGTCAAACAGATGCAGAAAAAAAAATACCCTTTCCAATGTCACAATGCTCATGCAAGATCAAGGAGAGGCTGGTAGAAATCTGAAAGGAAATCATCTCTTCATAGGTACTCATGAATGATGCAAGGGAACCACATGCCTACTAAGGAAGAATCAAATATCCGTGACTCACAAGGGAACAACACATGCTTGGTCAGGAAGAATTCCAGCGCTCATGAAATACCACATAAGTGTGCAGGGAAAAACATGTTGAAAGCAAAAACATGTCTGAGATTTATAGCTAACCCTAAACAACCATGGCCATGACAAACCATAGCAAGGGCATGACAAAATGGTTAATGATCAATGCATCATAAAAAAACATCAGATGAAGGTGAAACCTCACTTCCAAAGAAATTGTGATGCAAATGAATACCAAGGGTGTCACGGCCCAAACAATATGAGATCCAGGCCCATTGAGCGACCTAAAGCAAGAAAGAAAATGGGAGCTTGAACCTCCATATTCCATTTGGATGTGAATACAGAACCAAGTCCCAAACAGACTGTGACCCTAAGTGGCACTGTCACAAAGTAAAAATCCCCATAATTTGAATTTGGTTGCACTGTAACTAGGAGTGAATTTGAGACTTAGACTTTAGAGCACAAGAAGTTTTTTCTGTTGTGAGAATAGGAGGATTCGATGCATTATTTCCATAATCAAATGATGTGACAACCATCAAAAATTTTGATTTTGAAAATTCAAAATGTGTCTGGGTTTCAAATATATTAGGGTTATTGCAGTGTGAAAACAACATATGCCATTATACCAAAGACACATGTCTTGACTTGATTGTCTTTTCTATAGAAGAGCTTTATTTGACTTCCCCCACCCCTCAAAAATTTGAAAAAATGAAAACTTAAAGGAATAAGGTATGGAAGGGTCACACCATTCCATCTACCATTTCCTCTAGCCCCCTAGTAGTAACCATTTTTGCCCTCTACATGGATTTTTAAGTTTTTCCCCATTCTACTATGTAGTGACCTTAACCTTCAGGTTTGAAAGGATGCAGTTGGGTGTATGGTTATTCGAATGTGAGGGACTTGACATAAGAAATTGAGAACATTGGAAACCTTTGATGCATATATTTTGGATCTAGATACCCTCCATTGCTAAGGAATTTTATTTCAAATGGAACTGGAAAAAAATGCGAATGCCTCCTATAGCCTAGGGAAATATTCAAATTTGAAGTCCTTGAGTCCTTGAAATATGAAATTGTAGTGAGTTCCTGAGAAGTCCATGGCCCTTTTCTTGTGAGCATGATTCTGGTTTCAAAGAAGGCAATTGATTGTGGCGGGACGCTTTATTTATTTATTGTCTTTTTAAATGACTTTTAAATTGGTATTTATATTCCATATCATGTTAAATATTTTTTCTATTTATTTTATATGACTTTTAAATTGGTAGTTATAATCCATATCATGTTAAATATTTTTTCTCTTTTATACATTCAAAATTTTTGAAATAAGATATATAATTTTTCAATTTGAAAAATGGAATATAAATCAGTTTAAATGTTTTACAAAATTCACACATATTTATTTTTAAAGAAAATATAACTAATATAAGAATGGATAAATTTATGGGCCTCGAGTATGTCTTAAAATTATTTTTTCTTAGTTTAGAGCTCGTTTTATTTGGACGTGAGGAAACAAACTAACGCCCCAAGATCTAGAGACATCTGACAGGAGTGAAAGCATGCCCTCCTTATGTACCACCAGTGGATAATTACATGTGGCATGGTTTTACTTGAAAAACAATAATGAGTCAACGTGCATTAGCAGATATCAACTAGTGATGGTTGTCCCATTTATTTGTTTGAAAACTGAGTTATGATAGGTTTCCCAACTTTTTAAAAAAAAATGGATAAACTTTAAGTATTGAAAATATAACCAGAAATACCATTGAATTAATATTTACACATAGTTGAAACTTTATAACAGCCAAAAATAACAATGAAAATTATATTTTCATAGAGTTGTCTATGAGGCATATAATAAAGGATGATAGGTTGTTTTGATAATTCACTTTGTGGCATAAAGGTCTTAGATTATAAACTCCATGGGAAAAAATCCATCCATCCTAAGGGTTGGTGGATGTGGACCATGCCATATGGGATCCAAATTTTGATGGCTTAGATCCCCTTAAGCCGTGGCTACTCAAGCTGCAAGTTAGTCATGCAATCATTTCAAGACTCGCATAAACTTGAAAAGAAAATATTACACGGGCTTAGCCTATGTGACGTGGAGTAGACGAAGACAAGTGTTGATGATGATTTTCATCAATGCCTACTAATTTAGCCTTGAATATATCTCTTGCCATACTATACCATTTTTTGTGCCTCAATTTCACCTCAATTTTTCAATCTACCGAGTTTAAATCAACATCATTTGAATTTGAATTAATAAAATCATTGTCTCTATATTTAATATATTCTAATAATCAACCATAGTATATAAGAACACCACAAAAACCTCACAACAAATAGTGTGTTGTCTCTCTGAGATGTGAGGGAAAAATTCCCATTACCCCTTAAAACCCTTCTATATCAATTTCAAACTCTCTTTCTTATCCCTCCTTCCAAAGAGAGTATAAAACTATTATATATTGTAAACGCAAACTCTATATTATATAAAAACATTATAATTTAGCATTATAGATGGATTCATAGACCCCTTTAAGGGGCTCGTTGAATCAACCTACCTAAATTTTAACGTTGCGGGAAGATTTTGAGGCAATGGGGTCTCTAAATCTTAACACTACAAATGGTTTGAAAGACCATCATATATAGTGTTAAAATATAGTGAAATCAAACACTTTAGTATCCAAATTGCAATTTTCCATTTCTAGAGTGGAATAATTAGATATGACTAGCATAAATTACTAATTTATATACTTTTTGTATGTGTTAGTTCGTCATATTTTTATCCTTGGACTACAGTAGTCATTTATGTTGATATTTTTTAATTTTTTCACTTATTATCTAGTCATATATTTTACTCCTCAACTAAATTAGTTATTTAATTTAGTTGCTTTTAGTTGGGTAACTTATTATCTAGTCATATATTCTATCCGTAGACTAAATTAGTCATTTAAGTAAGTAATTTTTAGTTGAGCCACTCAGAATTTCTCAAATTTAGTAGTAATTTACTTGAAATAACTCTGGTGACTAACTTGTTTAGTCATGTAGTAACTAATCTCCCATTTTCTACTAGTGCTTGTTTGACATTTTCCTATTTTTTTGTATTTTTTGTTGTTGTGAATTTCTCAAGTTATTTTGAGGCCCTAAGCAATATTTTTTAGGGAAAATAAAAAACATGGAATGAATATCATGTTTAGAGTTGAAATTTGTTTTCCTCATATAGACCTTTCCAATGTGCTATTATTCTTGCGAAAATCATAGGCCAAAGTTACAACCCCAAAAAGTTGGCATTCAAACTAACCCCATGAGGGATCATCCTCTTTATTATTCGTCTCCTAGGGTTAGGTTTTAAGATATATATATATATATATAGAGAGAGAGAGAGAGAGAGAGAGATTTGTGTGTGTGTGTGTGAAGTATTCGACCTCATACAAGGCCAATAAAATCACATCATATAATGTAGAAAGAAGATGGATATGAGGTTATAAATAAGATGAACTTGTGATAGCTCATTAGAAAAATATGAGGCATTTTTTGGGCTATTATAAGGTTAACTAAATTCCATTCGAGGAAGGCTACTATTATGAGGCTAAGAAAACTGCATCTGATGATGACCATTATCCTGAAGTTGATAGAATTGCATCTGATAAATACTACTATTGTCAGCCTTACTAAACTACATTTGAGGAAGACTACAATGTTGAGGTTGAACAAATTTCATCTAACTAAGACTATTATTTTCAGGCTAACCAAATTAAATATGAGGAAGGATATTTTTCTAAGGAAAAAATATTTCATATGAGGAAGGCTAGCTTGATACCCAGATATATCTAAGGAAATCCATGATAAAAATATTTGTGACGATATTAAATATTCTGAGGCAACAACAAACCTAATAAGACCATATTCAATAGCAATGTTTATGACTTCACTAGGAGGAAATGGACATTGTTTGGCCATGTTTTCTTTGATAATTAGTTTTATTTCATGAAGGACTAGAAAATCTAGGTGTTTCTCTATTGAATTGAATAATTTCTCAAAGGAAATTTTCCTAGGTTTCTCCCCCATGTGGGTTTTCCCAGAGTAAAATTTTGTGTTCTTTGATTGGTTGTCTCTTCATGATACTACTGTCTATGTGTTATATGCATGATGTCTTCTATGTAATTTCCTAATGATGGATAACCATGAGAGAATCAATTTAATCATTAGAAGTAATTATCAGTTTAGAATATTTAATAAAGAATAAATAGCCAAGACACCTATACCCAAAATCACTTGCAATGTGATGGAAATGTCCCTATTAAATGACATAAATGATATTTTTCATGTGCCATTTCTTAATATTTCCTCATCTAATTATATTACCACTTGAAAATGGGTGCAGTGTGTCCTTAGTGTTAATCATTGTGTTAAGACTAATCCTTTCACTAAGCTTTGAGATTAAGCATCTTAAACTATTATTATGATTTTTTTAGGTCCCTATAATACTAGTGTAGCCCCCTTATTGTTATTGTTAGTGTAGCCCCATATTGTTGTTTTTGTGTCCATGTAGCCACCATATTTTTATTGTTGTGCCCCATAGAAGCCCACTATTGTTATTGTTGTGCCCTTACATTATTATTGTTATGTAGGATCTGACTATATTATCACCCTTTAGACTACTATATATACCAAGGGGGTATTATCATTTAAATCATTCAAGAATTGTTCATTTATGTGATGTAAAGGAGGTATAACCTTTATAAAGGCTATTGGATCTATCTTTTCTTCTATTTTGTGATTTTTTTACATAACATTTCATTTCATAACTTTAGATTCTAGGGTTTCACTTCTTCAAACATGTCATCTTGGATTTTTCACTATAAATTATTTTATACTAAGCTTCAAAATCTGAAATTTTAGCTACATGGATTTGAGCTCTTTGGGAAATTTTTATAAAAATTTCATATCTTAGTTCGCTATAGTTTCTAAGATATGTTCCAAGGAAGTTAGAGTTTTTGTAGACTCTAGAATTCAATCTCAAACAAGTGACTTAGGGGAAATCATGATGACTTTCGCTTTCATCATCTGATTTAAATTTCATAAAACATTGTTGGAACTGTACATAATTTAGTGTTTTTTAATAAATTTCAGTTCCTAAAGTTGAAACAGTGACACATGACACTCTGTATAAGTTTTCTCTACTGAACTAGTCTATAATAAGTTCATTGTGGGATATTGGGCATAATGTTTTCTTGAAGAATCCAATCTTGGTCAGACTTGTGTTGTTGGAAATATGACTCAAAGGGATACCACAAGAAGAAATTTTATACCTTGGAGATCCAAAATTATAGAGTTACAACCATTTTAGGATTCATCTCCTAAAAGAAAGAAAAAGGTGTATATTTTTAAAAAAAATGCATAAACATTTGTTTGAAAAATAAATTTGGAGTGATTCCAAGGGAATATTCAAGCATAAATATTAGTATTTGGTTCTAAAACTCCCCCCAAACAAAATAATTCTACACCCATTAAGCCCTCATAAAGCTCTACTACGATGCATGAAGAGGAAGAATTGTAACATGATATATCAAAATTACAAGATCAAGTGTAACAAATTTCACTCTCACGAAGAGAAACAAAATATGAACTAAAAGGGGACATGGATGGATTGAAAGGTGACATTGATGGTTTAAAAGAAGAAATAAAAGGTGACATGAATGGTTTAAAAGCATACATGGAAGGTTTGAAGGAAGGGTTGACAAAGTTGCTACAAGAAATGATTCCTAATGGAAAAAATGTATTCCATGAAACTCACGATGAGAGTAAAAGGAATATGAATTATGATTTTAGAGAGTCCAATGTTGTTTTTAAGACCCACAAAATTCCAAACATCGATATGACGAAGTTTGATGGAAAGGATCTGATAAAATGGATACTACAGATGGAGCAATATTTTGATCTTCATGAAGTGCAACACACACAAAAGGTACGAATTTCATATTTATATTAGAACCCAATCAATATGTATGGTATCAATGGATTTTTTATTGTAAATCACTTGTCACTTGGTCAATTTTTATAGAGGAAATGATAGCACATTATGAGGATATAAAGAGAAACACCTTCTTTAGCTAATTGATAAATCTCAAACAAAAGGGTTCAATGGTGGAGCACATTAAGGAATTCCAAAAATTGAATATCAAGGTAACTGATATTCTAGATGAGCATAGGATTGATATCTTCATAGAGACTTTGAAGGATAAATCCAAAATGAGGTTCGCCTTTGGGAACCTGATTCATTGGAGAAGGAATTCATGGTGGAAAGAAAAGTTGAAAGAAAAATTATGGAAACAAGAATATCTACCACTCAAAACTATAAGTATGGAAGTCTTCTTTCTCCTAGCCTTTGTTGGAGTGGGGTCACCTCAGGCACAAGTTCGAAAGAAATTTTTTTTATCTTTGTATGTGTGTGATTCGCAAATAGTGTCAAGGGGCTTTGGGATGGGTAAAATTACCCAATTTTGATGTAAATGGGCTTAAATGCAAACTGTGGGCCTGAAACCATAGTTTAAGACCATAGTATCTGTGTGCTAGGCGTATATAAATAGATAGAGTATGTTTAAGCTAAACAGATATACATGTGTGTTATGAGACATTGATGTTCTGATAGTTTATGTGCTTTTAAGGTTTTTTTGGGTTGGGTTGAAAGGCTCGTTTTGGCTGTGTGTGGACTCTGCTAGTTGGGTGTGCAGAAGGGTTTTGGAAGGATTTTTTAAGGACAACTGATGTATTGATTGATGGATTTGACAGATAATAGAAGGAACATTTTTTGCAAAGTTCATTGTGTTATGCATATTAATTATTTGTTGTTACAATTGCATTGTTTATTTTCTTATTAATGATTGCACAGGGATATTTGATCTGATTATGCATAATTGTAGATGATTAAGAGACCTGTTAAATGTTTACATTGGTTAAGATCTAGATCAGGTTCTGTTTTGTTCTGTTCTGTGTTTTTTATCTATGCTACGGCGAGTAAGGATATTGTGTTATTCTGTTTGTGATTGTGCATACTCTTTAAGCCTATTATATATTATTGCATGCATGTGCAATTAGGTTTTCTTGAGGACCACTTCATTATTTTTCTCCCTCAGGGTGTAGAAACCTAGTTTGACGAACACCCCATACTGGATCGGGTTATACTTTGGTGTATGCAAGAAGATCATTACCAAAAGGGCCAGTAGTTGGAGGGTTTTTTGGTTTATCCTTAAACTCTAAACCTTGAACCCTAAAAATAATAAATGGTTCCATTGTCGGGACCGAGATCATCATTTTGAGGGAGATTTGACATTGTGGCATCCTTCACTCAAAAAATTACAAGACTGGATAGATATAAAGATCCTTGAATTCACGCTACAAGAGAATAGAAGTACTATGTTATCTGGCCAAAAGTGGGTGTAGAAATATATTTATACAAAAGTGCATGAAATATTCTTTCGTTCTTTTGCACACAAACTACATGAGCAGTTGTCCCTCTTAGATAAATTCCATCATTGCAAAAAATATGACGTAGTCACTGAGTGGACTCCTGAATTGATCAAGCAAGTAGAGAAGTTTGATAATAAGATCACTTGCATGGTAGATCATTTGATCGATCACTTCTTGGGAGGATTTGTGAATGAATTTTCCATAGATCAATTTGTGTCATATTCTGAAGTAGAAAGAAGGTTCTTCAAAAGCCCTAAAGGTAAGTTGCTGCTCTCATTGAAATTATTGTTGAAAATGCTCTTTTGTGAACGAGGTTGTCTATACGAACATATCACTTGAATTCATCAACAAGGTCTAGCTACGTGCAGTGGAAATATTTATCACGTAGACTCTAAAATTTTTATTTATAGCCCTCTAAATCCTAAATCTGATAGTGAACCAGAACCATAAATTGCTAGCTCAAGTGACTCCGAAGAACAAGGTTCGCAAGCTTTGAACCTTTCCTAATCCATCCATTCCACCTATGCATTCACATTACACATCACCCACTTTGTTTCACAATCCATCTCCACCATGTCCTCCACCTCCCCCTAAAGTAGATATGGACACATCAATGAAGTTATCTAATTTCAGAGGCATTGGTAGTGAAGATACTGAACAATTTTGGTTTGTGATTGAGGTCATATGGCAGGATCAATAGGTTAATAATATTGATATTAGGAAGGTGCAACTAGCTACTAAATTTCAAGATCACACATTATATTGGTACATTAGGTATGCTCAAGAAAACCCTAATGCCACCTTGGATGAAATAAAATATTCCCTAAAAGAGTAGTTTAATAAGCCTAAGTCATATGTGCAGTTGGTAATAGAAATTAAGGATATTCGTTAAGAACCTAATGAATTTGTATGGGAAGTTGATCAAAGGTTGAATTGAAAAATTAGAGATGGTGGATTTTTTATTAATGATACTCAGCATAAGGAATGGTTCATTGCTATGATGCTTCTGCATCTGTGACAACCCTTAAGTTAGCTAAATATTACCACACAATCTAACACTGTGGAGGTTGCAATGAAGTTAGAAGCTGCCCCAACACCTATTACACTAGGAATTCAATAGATTTAGAATCATGTGGAAGCCATGAATCTAGAAATTCAAATTCTGCGCCAAGACAAAGGCAAGGAGGTCCGCACAGAGGTCTGGTGTATCAAGTATAAAGCTTCTAGGAACCATAAAGATCAGTGTACTATTTTTAACAATTATTTGAATGTTGGAGGTCCTAGTCCATTGAAGCATCTTTTGTGGTGTACTATCTGTCAAATATTTGGATTACATGATACAGATTATTTCCCAAGGATTGGAATGTATTAACTAGATTTAAAGCAGCTGTTTTGGAAATTATGTTCATCATTAAGGCATGATGAGCAACATTGTCAGACATATGATATGATGTTAGACAAAGCTGAAATAAATAGAATTCAAGCTGAGCCCTCATCACCATCATCCCCTTCTGGGATCGGTGGATTTCTTGGCAGAGGAAGAGGTCGAGAAGGTGGATCAGTTGGCCAAGGGAGATGATAAGTCATTTGATATAGCTATGGTGATTCTAGTCACTTTGCGTGCGACTATCTGAATCCAACATGACAATCGTGCATGTATTGTAGGAAATTTGATCATGTGAGAGAGGATTGTGCTATCTTGATTGCTAAAATTTAGGAAAAGAAGACCCCAACATAAAATATACAAATGGTTCACACTGAAACCCGAGAGGAAGATCCCAGTGTGAATGTGATAACCACGAGCGGCGTAGCTACCAATGGAGATAAGTAGAGGTAACCATCCTATGATGTATGGATCCGTAAATAACCTAAAAATAAAGAAGGCTTTGATCTTCAACACGAAAAAGAAACCTTTATTTAAGCTTGAAAATAATTTGTAGAAGGAAGTGTGGCAACATCCTGTTGAAAATGGAAGGAAGCAGGAGGAGATGAGGAAATTAAACTATTTCTACAAGCATGTATCAAGTATTTTCACAACAAGAAGGTTGTTGAGAAGTTTCATGCATTAATATATAATTGCATAGAAAAAGAGAAGCCCATTATAGAATAACATGCAGTCAATAAAATTTATAATAACAAGAAGAGAATAGGTAGGGAGATGTGCTTGACCACGCAGGTTGGTGCTTATGCTAATGTTCTATGTAAGAAAACCTGGCAGTGCATGGGAGAGCCAAAGTTGGAATGTTCTACTCTCCAACTTCACATGGCCAATCAACAGAAGATCATTCCTCTAGGAAGGTTGTCGTAGGTTATGGTCAGTATAGAAGGTGTTAACATGATGCTAGACTTTGAAGTTATCCAAATTGTAGATGATACTGAACCATATCCCGCACTGCTAGGATTGGACTGACCTATTGACATGGATGGTGTTATAAATCTAAAGAAGAGAATAACGGAATTTGAAAGCAATGGAGTTAGGGTAATCATTCCTCTGGATCCTGCAGAAGGCCAAAGGTATACTAAATCTGTGCACATTGAGGATGAGATAGATCAAATCTATAAGCTAAATTTGTGCGAGGAATATTTGATTAATCCAATAATATATGGGAATCTTAAGTGGGAGAAAGATATCTCTTGTTTTTCAGAATCTAGTGAAGAACTAGAGTATTGGCATAATGGACTACATGAGGTGTCTCCATTTTGCTTTCATCGTGTGACACGATATTTGCAATGTATAACACCTGTGGTATGTGATTTACCACACTATGATGGCTCGACTAATGTAAACATGTTTAAAGGAGAGATGGAAAGGAAAATACCTTAATTATAGAGATTCCATGCTTTGGATCTTGGCTTGCGTGCTACTCCAGCAAGATGGTGGGAAGCACATTAGGAGAATATGGGAAACTGGGAATAATGTGCACGTATGGTGAGTTTATGGTTTGAATGTCTGATAATTAAAATGGAGGATGTATATTTTGGAAAAGAGGATCCGTGTAGCCATTTGGACAAGTGGAATAAGGTATGGGTATAGAACCAAGAGCTAAATGGGTTCATATGTGTTTTCACACACTAGGGAACGTGCCTACTGAATTTTAATTGGAAACAGAGCTGCGCAAAGGTACTAGTGAATGGTCTACGATGACAGAAAGATTTGTTCTTACATTCAGCTCAGCACATGATGACCAAGATTTGATCCCAGAAATTATTCATGCACCAATAAGGGAGGTTATGAATTGCAAATAATTGGCACTCATGGACGTTAGGGAACCGTGCATGCTCAAGGGAGCCTCGATCCCGTCAAAAACTAGACAAGTGCGCTTGATACTGAGCTTGGTTGGATATTACAAAAATCACATTCCAAAATATGAGTTGATTACTGCGCCCATGACCAGATTACTTAGAAGAGGTGCGGCTCTCCATTAGGATGATGAATATTAGTGAAGTTTGTAGCTATTGAGGAATGTGACAGACTTGCCTCGATATGCTTTGAATTACCTGGTCAAGAAGCCTGTGTAGCCTTGGATTATATGTGTAGTAAGGTGTGACGTGCGAACGGTATCTATGCTAGGAGGTTGACTGGCTCACAGAAGCATCAAAAACTAGTCGTTGGCATAGTGAAACTAAATAAGGAAACTTTATTACCATTTTTAGGAGCATCTAGGATGAATTTAATGAAATGATTTTTCTAGATTTGGGACCCTTTTGTCAGTAATGGAGCTTCATTAATGCACAAGGAGTCATTTAAGATGCACCACAAATATGAATATGAGCTATGGGGTCACAATAGTTCCCTTTGCATTCTGAGTGATTTTTATGCTTTGAGCTCTTTAATTGCCATTGCATTTTCCATGTCTATGTATGGTTTGGATCATGGGTTTGAGGATGCATTGCACTAAGCAAGGCTAGGATACATAATTTCGGGAAAAATGATAGCCACAAGACTGGGTGATGACCCTACTGCACCAAAAATCCCTATTGTGGAAAAATCGACGCCATAAAAAACGAGGAAGGGTCAATCCTATGGAATGCATAGATCTCCCAGAGAAAAGACCCCAAGACCGCACCATTTACCATGAGAAAAAATGAAAAGGCCCATGCCAGAAGTTCTAGAGACAATTCAGGAATAATATGAAGAAGTCATTGAAGTAGCCCGATTCTTGCAGTTTCCTAGTTATATTGCGTTGTGCAAACCCACTTTCAAAGTGCCTAAGGACTTGGATAAGGTGCACACAAGTATCCAAGTACCTATGATCCTGTATAATGTCCCAATGGCAGGGGATATGCTCGCAAAGATTCAACAACTGAGGTTTAATGACTGGACATCACATATGTCAAGAAGTTTCCCTAGCTTGTGCTAGAGCTCTATTTGGATCAGATTAATTATCAAGGAGGCATGGTATGCCTCAAATCAAAGAGGGGAATGTTAGCTCTACACAAGGCATCTCATTTTTTTACAGATCCCTCATTTTTGGCGCAATCCCATCAATGATATCTACGTGAGATAGTTGCTTCCAGTGGTCCATGATGATGCACTTTGGTTGGAAGAGTGCATCCCAATTGATGCATAATTTATTCATAGAATAATAGGTCTGGTTGCTAAGGGGGCCGACCCAGTTGCTGATTTTAGAGGAAAAGCACAGGGGAACGTTGTGGCTGATCAGATCAAGAAGAAATACAACATTATGCGCAAGACCCCGAGGTTTGTCGTAGAGGAGATCAACGACCCCATTGTAAATTTTAGTATGATCATCTTGGCCTGCAATATTATGTGCAACTACAGGCCAAAGGAGGTGCCTACACATGTGATTGTGCTGGCCAGAAGATGTCAAAATGGTGTCATATACAATTGGTGTGGGCACCTATGTAAATAATTCCTGGATAATGTGCTCGAGGCACAGGAGTAAGGCAAGCCCTTCTAGTCTGCATGGCTTTTACTTTTAATTTTTTTAATTGGATGGAGAACCCCTGAAGACATGCCATTCCCTAATATCAAACCCAAGATGTGTGAAGTGGAGCGCTACGCAACTTTATGCAACCCATTTGACCAGGTGTGCGTGAAGGAAAACAAGATTTTCTGGGTCTTATATGAGGCGACATTGAGCCAAGCAATGCAATCAAAGCCACAACTTTCACCCACCCTCTATGATCAATAAAAAATGATTGCAGATTTCGAAGCCACATTTTACAACATCCATATCCATGCAAAGGGAGTTGTAGAGGGAGTGTGGTACAAGTTGCCTTATTTGGTGACCGAAGAAGATATAATTAGAGTAACAAAAAAATGGACAACATCCTGGTTGACCCCACCTACACCAACGAAGTTGCACACTCCAACAAGCAAATCTATAGAGAAATCTACTAAGAATCCTGTAGAGATAGTGACCGCAACAGGTGCAGAGAAACCTACAGGGAGGAAACTAACCCTTACTACAACCAGTGAAACCGTTGACATGATGACAGTGCCTAAGAAAAAAAGATTTGCGCTTAAGGAAATTGGGGAAGTTGAGACCTCAAAATGCATGAAGCATGGCTCCAAGACTGTTGGTGGTTTGCGCAAAAAATGGAAAGGTAAGAAATAAGGGCAGGAGGTCTTGACACTCATAGAGGATGACCTCATTCAATTCATGAACACCATCACATCTACAAAAAAGGATTGACAGACCGAAATGGAAGTCCAATACAAGTCTAGGCTAGATATTGTACAAGTTGGGTGTCAAGAGTTGCAAGTTCAAGCGAGTTGGGCTAGTGCACAACTTACCATTCCGCAACCATTGGATGTTTCCCTGCCAGCATCCGAGGATGAAATATTTGTATACATCCCCCTGTCAAAAATTTATATGGATGCTAACCAATGTTTCTAATTTACTAGTACATTTGATATACATGTTAACCTTTCAGTGTTTCCTGCAGGTAAATTAAATTTTCTACATTTAGTAATCACAGATGAACTTCAATATTGACAAGAAACTATGTAAACAAATACCACAGATGCACATAATCAGGTTGCACAAGCACACCAGCAATAGCAAAAAGTAGAGGTAGCTTGCAGAGAAGCATATGCCCAGCGCATTGTGCTGGAGGCTAAAATCAATCAGGTATGTCGAGACATTCTAGCTGTCTTGGCCATAGCTGTGCCCGGTGAGAAGTTGGGGGGACTAGATGTTGGCGTAAAAGTTTCATGCGTGGAAGTACAAACCATTAAAATGGATTATGAACAACAAATCGCGGACCTCCAAACCAAATTTCAGTTGGAGACATCGGTAGAGGTTCGTGCAAAGAGAGGAAGCAAACGTAAAGCAGGCTCAAGATAGTATTGCCACTACATTCACCCAGTGTGACATCTCATTGAAAGAGGACATGGATATTTCAGCCTATATCCAAAATGATTTGGTCATACCACAGATGTGTAACATACTCAATGAGAAAGAGTAGCGATTCGAAGAAATTCATACTGTCACACCTACCTTAGTCCTTACCCAGTGACTTTCTCACCTGCAAGAAGGCCGCAAAATTCAAAC
The DNA here is from genome assembly GCA_034641835.2 of Pinus albicaulis. NCBI lineage: Eukaryota > Viridiplantae > Streptophyta > Pinopsida > Pinales > Pinaceae > Pinus > Pinus albicaulis. Next base: position 407,883,262 of record CM076584.1, on the reverse strand, counting down.
ATAGATCAAAGACTTGAGCCGAAAGGAATAAGTACTGAAGGAGCCCATGCAACCATGGGTAGAGTAAGCGTTACAACTCTCCCAATCATTGGAAAATACTTTGAATATCATTCATTAGACTCAGCACAGTGTTGATATGATAGCCAGGTGCCTACCACAGACAATCTAGTTCACCAAGCGCAGAGTACAGCAACGAAGAGTCTCGAATTAGTGTTACCTCTCTAGACTTATGTCAACACACTTCGATCCAAGACTAAGGAATCAATGCCTCAGTGACTTGGGACAAGTCACATGTTTGTGTTGGGGGCCTGTTGGAGCGGGGTACCCTCAGGCACAAGTTCTAAAGAAAAATTTTGTATTTTTGTATGTGCGCATTGCACAAATAGAATCAAGGAGATTTGGGGTGGGTCAAAGTCCCCAGTTTTGATGTAAATGGGCTTAAATGTAAATTGTGAGCCTCAAACCATGGTTTGTCACCATAGTATCTACGTGCTGGGCATATATAAATAGATAGATTATGTTTAAGCTAAATAGATATACATATGTGCTATGAGACATTGATGTTCTGATAGTTTATGCATCTGTGAGGGTTTTTGGGTTGGGTTGAAAGGCTTTGTCTTGTTGTTTGACCTAGTCTTGGCTATGTGTGGACTCCACTGGCTATGTGCACAGAAGGGTTTTGTAAAGACAACTAATGTATTGATTGACAGATCTAATAGATAATAGAAAGGACATTTTTTGTGAAGTTCAATGTGTTATGCATCTTAATTATTTGTTTTTATAATCACATTGTTTGTTTTCTTATTAATGATTGCATAAGGATATATGATCTGATTATGCATATTTTTTGATGATTAAGAGACTTGTTAATTTTTTACATTGGTTAATATATGGATTGGGTTCCATTCTATTCTGTTCTCTATTGTTTATCTGCACTAAGGCGAGCAAGGACACTGTGTTATTTTGTTAGTGATTGTGTATTCTCTTTAAGACTGTTATAGATTTTTGTGTGCATCTGCAATTGGGTTTTGTTGAGGACCACTTCATTATTTTGTCCCTCAGGGTGCAGAAACATAGTTCGATCACCCCCCCACAATGCTTCAAGTGAGACTTTAGTCTGTGCAATAATATCACTACCGAAAGGGCCAGTAGTTGGAGGGTTTGTTGGTTTATCCTTAAACTCTAAACATGGGTCAGGACCCCTCAAGCCAAAAACCTTCTACAACTTACAAGGTTGAGACCACAACAATTGGAGAAAAGAAAAACAAAGGGGATTTTTTACATTTGAGATATAAAATACACTAAAGGTAATAAGTGTGCTGAGAAGAAATTATTTTACATACATTGTGAAGAGGAGGAAGAAAAGGAACAAGAAACATAAAAAGAGGAGTATATACACCATGAACCAACCCCAGAGAAAAAAAAAATGAACCCGACCATATCTGCTAATGCATTTGCGGGAATTACCACTCCTAAAAATCTCAATATAGAAGGATATATCAAGAAGAAAAAGCTAATAGTGATGATTAATTTGGGTAGTACCCATAATTTTATTCATTGTAAGATATCCAAGGAATTGAATATTTTTGTATCTCGAACACCATAGTTTCAAGTAATGGTTGCACATGGAGGAACTATAAATGGCTCTAGAAAGTGCCATAATATCAAGCTAACCATGGGGTAATATGTATTGGATATTCCAATGATTTCCATTCCAATGGGTGGCACTGATCATGTACTAGGGGTCGAATGGTTACAATCTTTGAAGACGCTAGATTTTAATTTCCAAGGACTTGTATTTAAACAATTTTGGGAAGGAAAGGAAGTTGAATTAATGGGTATTGCTTAGAAAAAGGGAAATTTAATCAGCTCTAATGGCATGAAAAAGATTTTGAAGAAAAAATAACAAAGTGTAATTACACAATTATGCTCAATAGTGGTTCAAACATCGAAATCATCTATTTCTCTAGATCTGCAAAAAGTCTTAGGCAATCATTCCAAGCTATTTAAGACTCCCAAAGGCCTCCCACCTATTCTTGATCATGATCATGATATTTATTTGATTCCAGAAAGTGTTTTTCCAAACATCAGGCCTTACAGATATCGCTATGCCCAAAAGAGGGAAATTGAAGGTATCGTTGCGTAAATGCTAGAACCCGATGTAATTCAACCTAGTCAAAGCTCTTTATTTGCTTCAGTATTATTGGTGCATAAGAAGTATGGATCATGGCATATGTTTCTAGATCATTATAGGGAAATAAACAAGCTCACTATTAAAGATAAATTTCCCATTCATGTCATTGATGAATTGTTGGATGAATTACATGGATAAATTTACTTCACCAAGTTGGATCTTTGTTGAGGATATCATCAAATTAGAATGAAGACATTATGAAAATAACATTCGTAACTCATGAAGGTCATTACAAATTTTTGTCATGCCTTATGTCCTTACTAATGCAACTTCCACATTTCAAGATTTGATGAATTCCATTTTCAAACCCTTCCTTAGAAAATGTGTGTGGTTATTTTTTGATGATATACTAATCTACAAAAAGCCTTGGAAACATCTGTTCAACATGTTGAAACGGTGCTCAAACCATTGGAGAAGAAATAATTATTTGAAAAAACCTCCAAATGTCTCTTTGCAGTACAGGAGGTAGAATATTTGGGTCAAATTGTATCTCATGAGGATGTTAAGATAGAACCTAAAAAAAATTTCCATTAAGGAATTGAACATCCCTACAACTCTAAAGCATCATTGAGGATTTCTTGGATTGGCAAGGTATTATCACAATTTTGTTAAGATTTATGGGATAATTGCAGCACCTCTAATAACATTAATGAAGAAAGATGAAATTTCTTGGACTCTAGAAGAAAATAAGGCCTTTAGACAACTTAAAGACACAATGTTCCAAGTAGTAGTATTAGTTATGCTATACTTCACAAAAACCTTTATTGTAGAATGTGATTCCTTGGGAAATGGGATTGGTGTTATGTTTTTGCAATGAGGAAGACCCAATTCTATTGAAATTCATCTAATCAAGGGAAATTATTTACACAAAACTATTTATGAGAAGGAAATTTTGGCAATACTACATGCACTAAAGAAATGGCGACCTTACTTACTGGAAAAACATTTCAAGGTAAAAAAATTCACGATAGTCCTAAATACATTTTGGAACAGATATTATATTTAGAAGAGAAATAAAAATTGGTTGATGTTGGGCTATGACTTTGAAATCAGATAAAAAAAGGGAAGAAAAATGTTGTTTCAGATGCATTATCAAGAAAGGATGAGGATGTGGAAGCATTACTTTGTGCCATTTATATTGTCCAACTTGATTAGATAACCAAAGAAATGGATCAACAGAAGAATGACGAAGAGGGGTGGATACCCATCCAAAATTTTGAACCAAATCTCAGTACATTCGATACAATTATCTGGAAAAATGATTCTTAATGGTACAAAGATCGCTTGTATCTTTGTAAGAATTCCTAACTCAAACAAAATATTATTTTTGAATTGCACACCTCCATCTTAGGAGGGAAGTTAGGATTTTTAAAAAATTACCATAGGTTCAAGAAGAAATTATTTTGGGATGACCTTAAATATGATATTCAAAAGTGTGTAGCAGAATGTTTGGTTTGCCAACAAAATAATTTGAGACAATTAAGACATTGAGTTTGTTACAACCTTTATCCATTCCAAGTCAGCATTAGGATGATGTCTTAGTGGATTTTATCAATGTTTTACCCAAGTCTAAATGAAAGAGTGTCATCATGGTGGTATTTGATAGACTTACCAAGTATGCACACTTTTTTTCATTATCTCATCATTTTAAAGTTTATAAGTTACTACTGCATATATAGAAATAATTCAAAATATACACGGAAACCCAAAGATTATTGTAAGTGACAGATATCCCATTTTCATTGGAATTTTTTGGACAAAATTATTTTCTTGTCTTGGTAGTCAATTAGCTCATAACTCAACTTATCATCCTCAATCTGACAGGAAAAATGAGATAGTGAAAAAATGTTTGGAAGGATATTTTCGTTGCTCTGTATATGATAAAAAAACATGATGGTTCAATTGGTTACATCTCGTTAAATGGTGGTATAACACTTCCTTCCATATTGTAGAAAAATTATCCCATTTAGGGCACTTTAAGGATATCATAAACTGTCCATCACATCATATTTAAGAGAAAATTTTAAGTTTTAAGTATTGGAAAATCACATCTAGCATCAACAACAAGTTCTCCAACTCTTAAAGAATAACCTCACTATGGCACAAAATCGAATGAAACAACAAGTAGATCAGCATCACAGTGAAATAGGTTTTTATGTGGGCGTTTGGGTATTTTTATGACTACAACCATACAAATAAATGTCCCTGAAGCAAGCCAAGAAGAATAATAAATTATCACCCAAGTGATATGGTCCTTACAAGGTGTTGCAAGATATTGGTACTATGAAATACAAATTGGATTTGACTGCATCTTGCCGAGTACACCCAGTTTTCCATGTTTAATGATTAAATAAGGCTATTAGACACAAGCTAATAGTTCAAAAAAAATTCCATAACTTGATGAAGAAGGAAAAAACATGTTTGAGCCTGAAGCAGTCACAAAAACAAGAACTCAATAGCTACAGAATCAACTAATTTCAAAGTATCTCATTAAGTGGAATAACTTACCCATTGAAGATTCCACATGGGAGGATGATAATTTTATACAAAAGCATCAAAAATTACTCAAGTGTTGATGAAAACACTTTTTGAGGGAGAGGGGCATGTTAGGTTCCTATAATACTAGTGTAGCCCCCTTATTTTTATTGTTAGTGTAGCCTCCTATTTTTATTTTTGTGGACATGTAGATCTAGTATTATTATTATTGTGCCCCATAAAATCCCACTATTTTTATTTTTGTGCCCTTACATTATTATTTTTATGTAGCCTCTGATTATATTGTGACCCCTTAGACTCCTATATATTCCAAGGAGGTCTTATCATTTGAATCATTCAATAATTGTTTATTTATGTGATGCAAAGGAGGTTTCCCCCTCAAAGAGGCTATTTCTCAAGTCATTGTTCCATATTTTATTTTTCTTTGTGAGCTAGTTGCATAACAAATTTCCTCTATTCTAGTGCATATTTCCCAATTTCCATTACAAGTTCAACCTGGCACATTTTCTCACTTGTGTGCAATTTATTTATTTCATTGTGCTCTATGTTCAAAATATTACGAGCTTCAATGTTTTCGTCAAGCCTTTCATGATCCCAACAACTTTTTGCAATACATTTATTTCGGTCAGATTTAAACCATTTTGCAATTAGTATTTGGCCAAACCATAACTATTTATGCTCTGTAATTTCAATATAGTAGCACCATATTCAATTATAGATTTAAGTCCCACGTATGATCATCAACCCTAAAGAGATAATATGCAACATAATTATGATCATATGCAAAGCTATATATACAATTAGTTTGATCTAATTATCTCAAAATTATACACTCTTACAATATTTATATAGACAAGGTTTATCCATATTGGGTATAAATAGGGTGCATATTAAGCAAGAAAATTGAACCTTACAATTTATAAAAATACCAACTATTAGAGAAATGGAGATTAAAAATTGACTTCATGTCATCTTGAAACCAATCAAATTTTTATATAAATTTATGAAAGCATGCATACCATTCACATAAGGTAGTATTTTAGCATAGCCATACAAAGCATATTTACCGTCAATGACAAGCAACATTGTTTATTTACCATTTAGGGTAAACCAAAGATCCATGCATGAATCAACAACAAAAATTAAACATATTCAAATATACACAATTATAACACTTATCTGAATGGTTAAAGAAGGATACAAATTAAAGTTCATACCGAAACTCTCCACCTAGCCTTATGACAACTACATCACAGTCTTTCTTGTAGTTTTCCACCCGTGAGCCATATCCATGATCCAAGGGATTTATTTCTTAGTGATTCCCATATATGGTTTATTAGTTTTGTTTTCAAGGAAAACACTGCAGGTCCTCTAGCACACTTCTTGGGTGGTTTATCAACCTAACTAGAAAGCATTGAGTGGTTTATCAGCTTCCTAACCAAACATTCAATGGTTTATCAACCATTTTAGTAATCACCCTAGCGAATTGTCACCATGCCTAGTGCTTTAGTAGCCTTACACCAAGCAGATGAGCGTTTTATCAACTTTCTTAGCAATAAATCACACCCAATTCCTCCTTTGAGCCTCCCACTATTATTTTAATATTGGACTCACAAAAAAAAACATTCATGCTTGGAATAACATCCCATTATCCTCAATACAATTCTCCAACAAACAACACGCGTGTTCCTATGCATGGCCTTCTATTTCTCTAAATTCATCTTTCTCTCTATCTATATAGCATATTGCTATGCCCAACTATCCTCCCTTGATTTTCTTCCATTCTTCCATTTTTTTAAAGGCTATTCATGTCTCTACCTTGGACTACTCATTTCTCCTTATTCATGTCATGGAAGTAAAGTGAGAAATGAAATGTGGGAAATATCATTTGCCCCACTATCACATGCCAACTAATTTTTGTTAGGCACTTAGCCACACAAACCAACAACACACACTACTCCCTCTTAAATCATCGATTTTTCTATCTCGTTCATTAATTCCATCAATATAAAATAATTTATTTATAATAAAAGTCATTAAAAGGACAAGGATTTACCATAAGGAGAATCAGAATAATATACATGTTGGTGAGCTAAAAGTATCTATATGTAACTTCATTTACTTTTTGATAATTCTATCACAAGTCATGTTTTTATATACAATTCATATATGTAATAGGGAGAAATGGCTTCTACATTTTTTCTGGTTCATTTTATTTTAGTATGAAAATATAAATTAAAATGGATTGATGCGTTACTCAAATAGGCTATGTCTAGGTTACGATTTCACGTTTTAACATGAATAATATTTGATTCTTTAAAATTTATAAGTGTTGAATTGGGATACTTGAATTAGATGATGTATTGGAACTTAAATTTTGGAGATATAATTTTGTTGTCATTTATTTATGTGGATGTTTCTTAAATGATAAAATGAATACATTAATAGTAGAATTTATAAATTAGCAGTGAAATGGAAAACATTCTAAATTAGTAGTGAAGTGAAATGAAAACACAATTGGCAAGAATAAACCTTGAAAGAAATGGAAAATTGCATGTTGCATGCAAGGCCCCTTTTTTCCGAAATTTTGGGTTGAAATAATTAAATGCACTTAGTGAATACAAAAGAGATATCATCAAAAAACGATAATTATATGATAAAAATATTTTGAAGCACGCCGTGGGACCAAGAGTTACACATTTCTATGTTTTTGGATCTCACGCATATGCCTACATTCCTTCAGAAAAAAGGAATAGTTTGGAGCCTCAAAGAAAATAGTGAATATTTATTGCATAAAATGATGGTGTAAAGGGACACAAACTACACGATCCTTAAATAGAAAAGGTATTCATTGAGAGGAGTGTCTACTTTGATGAAAATCCCTTACTTGCATCTAAGAAACAAGTAGAAACTTTTGTACTTTCCTATAGAAAATATAAGAGAGGATGCATCCTATCATTCAAATCATATTTCATACCTATGTGCTTAAGTTGATTCAAAAGATCATCAACATGCATTTGAAGATTATTACTCTCGACCACTTTCACACAAAGGTGGTGCCTCATGAGTGATATCTTGAACAATATTTCCATGAGATCTCAATTTGAAGAAGCACCTCATGAACTCAGAACTAAATAACTAGTTATGCCCATGCATTGCTACATGGTTTTAATATCTAACCCTCAACCCTATGAAGCTATAGGGAATCCTTCCGAGGAAGCAACGATGGACAAGGAATATAACTCGATTTTTAAGAACCAAAATTGGGAGTTCGTTCGACTTCCTTCATATTGTAAGCTTGTTAAATTCAATTGTGTCTACAAGAAAAAGAAATCACTGGATGCACTTGTGAGTAGATACAAATAATGGTTGGTGGCCAAAGACTCTGAACAAGTTCATGGCATCAATTATCATGAAACCTTTTCTCGTTGGTCAAAATGGAATCTATTCAGTTAACTCTTAGCATTGCAACAAAAAGAAGGTGGGAGGTTCACCCCATAAATATGGAGAATGCATTTCTTCACGATGATCTCAAAGAAAAAATTTAAGTGGAACAATCAAAAGGATATGTAAAGAATTCATCTTTAGTTTGTTGACTCAAGAAGTCATTGTATGGCCTCACAAAGACACCTAGAGAATGCTATGCTGAAATGGATTCTTATATACTCTCTCAAAATTGATGTAATTCTGATCCAAATTCTTATATGCCAAGAACATCTCAAACTTTTTTGCTGATAGTGCTCTATGTAGATGATCCACTAGTCACTGGAAATTTGGCCTCAACCATTGTTGTCGTCAAAACTACTTTGCATGATGTGTTTTAATGACAGATATCATATGTTCACTTCTTCCTTGGACTAGAAATCAACTATAATGATTCAGGGATAAAAATTTCTCAGTCCAATTATACAAGAGATCTCTTAGTTCGCTTTCACATGACCGACTACAATACAACATCTACATCTTTTTTTATCGGGGTACACCTTGAGGATGGAAAGAATATGACATTGGTTGATTGCATCGTGTACCAACAACATGTCTAAAATCTCATCTTTCTGACTTACATTTGTCTAGCTCTCTCATATGACAGTTCCAAATACATGCAGGAGTCACATGAGATGTACTAGAAAGCAGCCAAGCACATACTCAGATATGTCCAATGAGCCATCAAATATGGTATTCATTATGCAACAAGATGTAATTTGGATCTCATTAGCAACATTGATTCAAATTGGGTTGGAGGTAACATTGATAGTAAGTCCACTTCGCAATATGTTTTCAATTTGGGTTCTACCCCATTTGTTGGTCTAATAAAATCGATCAAGCAATCCTTGATTGCTTTCTCATAGACAGAAGTTGAATACAGAAATGTCATGAAAATTTCCATTCAAACCATTCCTATAAATATTTAAGAAAATTAAATGTTGGTGAAGAAAATAGCAATCTTTTATTTAAAATAATTATTTAAGAAAATTAAATGTTGGTGAAGAGAATAGCAATTATTCCTCTAGCCAACCAAAATAAATCCAATTCAAAAAACTCTACAATTCAATCTGTGTCCAATCAATTTAAATGATTTACATCATCGTCATGGTTGGAATCGTTATGTCCCCTTCCACGTAAGCTCCATTCATTGAATATCTTATATTATAGCCATATGCAGTTGACAGTATCTAGAAATTCATCACAAAAAAATGTCAAATAGTCCAATTCTTGACGGACCCAGACAAGAGACACTCGATTGGAAAAGATATTGGTCCCCGTGATAGCCCTACCCTTCGAAGGATTTTTTCTTCAACGTCAAACTGTATGCAGAATTTCCTGTCTTCTACTGTTGAAAATGCGTCATTCCCGTATCGTAAGCTTTTGTAAGTGCGGTATTGTTCATGACCTTTTGTAAGCAACGACGTGAGCATCAAATAATCAAATAATCATGAATATTATTTCATGACCATGAAATAATATTAAGAGCGGAGGTGACCATAGAAAAATGAGATTGGGGAGCAGAAATAGCTGGAATTCAAACCTATCGCAAATAGAAAAAAGACACTTAGAATTCTTCCTTTATCCACATAAATCAATCTAAATAAATATGTTAGTAATTTAATTAAAATTATTTGTTTTTTATTTTATCGGATTCTTGTTCCAACCACATTCCAGAAGTTCAGAAAATATGATACACCCCCGAAACATCCAAACCCTTTCGGATAGATCTAATACTGTGGTGTTAAATTTTTTTGGGCATATGCCTTGTACCATGTTAAGTTCCCTTGGATTGGATTATTTGATGTAACATGCAGAACACAAGCTAGAGCTCTCGAATTCAATTTACTTTAATGCAGAGTAAAGTTGTTCCGGCAACTGCGATAAATTCAATTTGCTTCTATAAAGCATTTATTGAAATGAAATTTGTATTGAGAAATAATACAAATCCAATTCAGAAAACTCCACAATTCAATATGTGTCCAAGCAATTTAAATGATTTACGTCATCCTCATGGTTGGAACTTGGAATCGTTGTGTCTTCCACTTAAACTCCATTGATTGAATATCTTATATTATACCCATATGCAGTTGACAATGTCTGGAAAATTCATCACAACAAAACGTCAAACAGTCCAATTCTTGAGGAACCCAGACAAGAGACACTCGAGTGGAAAAGATATTGGTCGTGATAGTCCTACCCTTTGAAGGATTTTTTTCTTTAACGCTTCAAACTGTATGCAGAATTTCCTGTCTTCTACTGTTGAAAATGCGTCATTCCCGTATCGTAAGCTTCTGTAAGTGCGGTATTGTTGGTCATGACCTTTTGTAAACAACGACGTGAGCATCAAATAATTTGGAATATTATTTCAGTGATCCGTGAAATAATATTTGAGATTGGAGGTGACTCATAGAGAAATGACATTGGGGAGCGAGAAATAGCTGGAATTCAAACCTATCGCAAATAGCAAAAAGACGCTGGAATTCTTCCTTTATCCAAAATAAATCAATCTAAATAAATATGTTAATAATAAAATTAAAATTATTTGTTTTTTATTTTGTCGGATTCTTGTTCGAACCACGTTCCAGAAGTTCAGGAAATATGATAAACATCCAAACCCTTTCGGATAGATCTAATACTGTGGTGTTAAATTGTTTTGGGAATATTCCTTGTATCGTGTTAAGTTTCCTTGGGTTGGATTATTTGATGTAACATGCAGAACAAAAGCTAGAGCTATCGAATTTAATTTACTTTAATGCAGAGTAAAGCTGTTCCGGCACTGCGATTAAATTCAATTTTGCTTCTATAAGCATGTAATGAAATGAAATTTGTAATGAGAAATAATAAATCCAATTCAGAAAACTCCACAATTCAACATGTGTCCAAGCAATTTAAATTATTTACGTCATCATCATGGTTGGAATCGTTGTGTCCCCCTTCCACTTAGAATTCCATTCATTGAATATCTGATATTATACCTATATGCAATGTTGACAATGTCTGGAAATTCATCACAACAAAACGTCAATAGTCCACAATTCTTGAGGGACCCAGCACAAGAGGCACTCTGAGTGGAAAAAGATATTGGTTCCCGTGATAGTCCTACTTTGCATTTCTACAAGCAAGTAATGAAATGAAAATTTGTAATATGAGAAATAATAAATCCAATTCAGAAAACTCCACAATTCAACATGTGTCCAAGCAATTTAAATTATTTACGTCATCCTCATGGTTGGAATCATTATGTCTTTCCACTTAAACTCCATTCATTGAATATCTTATATTACACCCACATGCAGCTGACAATGTCCGGGAAATTCATCACAACAAAACGCTGAAGATAGTCCAATTCTTGAGGGACCCAGTACACGAGGCACTCGAGTGGAGTGCGTATATTGGTTCCCCGTGATAGTCCTGTGCTTCGAAGGATTTTCTTTAACGTCAAACCGTATGCAGAATTTCCTCGTCTTCTACTGTTGAAAATGCGTCGTTCCGCGTCATCGTGAGCTTCTGTAAGTGCTGTGTTGCTGGTCATGACCTTTTCGCCAAGCAACGACGTGAGCATCAACAATCTGGAACATTGTTCATGACCATAAAGTAATATTAAGAGCGGAGTTGACCATAGAAAAATGAGATTGGGCAGCAGGAAATAGCTGGAATTCAAACCCATCGCAAAATAGCAAAAAGACGCTTGGAATTCTTCCTGTTGTCCACATAAATCAATACTAAATAAATATGTCAATGATAAAATTTAAATTTATTTGTATATCTGATTCTTGTTCGAACCACGTTCCAGAAGTTCAGGAAATATACGACACACTCCTGAAACATCCAAATCTTTCGGATATATCTAATACTGTGGTGTTAAATTGTTTTGGGCATAAGCCTCGTTGTGTCGCTGTTAAGCTCCCTTGGATTGGATTATTTGATGCTTAACATGCACGAAACCACAAGCTGAGAGCTCTCGAATTTAATTTACTTTAATGCAGAGTAAAGCGAGCACCCGGCAACTCGCGATAAATTCAATTTGCTTCTATAAGCATTTAATGAAATCAAATTTGTAATGAGAAATAATAAATCCAATACAGAAAACTCCACAATTCGATATGTGTCCAAGCAATTTAAAAGATTTACATCATCGTCATGTTTGGAATTGTTATGTCCTCTTCCACTTAAACTCAATTCATTGAATACCTTATATTATACCCATATGCAGTTGACACTTTCTGTAAATTCATCACAACAAAACGTCAAATAGTCCACTTCTTAAGGGACCTAGACAAGAGACACTCGAGTGGAAAAGATATTGGTCCCCGTGATAGCCCTGCCCTTTGAAGGATTTTTTCTTTAATGTCAAACTGTATGGATAATTTCCTGTCTTCTACTGTTGAAAATGCGTCATTCCCATATCGTAAGCTTCTGTAAGTGCGGTATTGTTGGTAATGACCTTTTTTAAACAATGACGTGAGCATCAAATAATCTGGAATATTATTTCATGACCATGAAATAATATTTAGAGTGGAGGTGACCATAGAAAATTGAGATTGGGGAGCAGAAATAGCTGGAATTCAAACCTATCGCAAATAGCAAAAAGACGCTTGGAATTCTTCCTTTATCCACATAAATCAATCTAAATAAATATGTTAATAATAAAATTAAAATTATTTGTTTTTTATTTTATCGGATTCTTGTTCGAACCACGTTCCTTTTAAGTTCAGAACTATGATACAATCCCGAAACATCCAAACCTTCGTATAGATCTAATACCGTGGTGTTAAATTGTTTTGCATATGTTTTCACCGTGTTAAGTTCCCTTTGATTGATATAGTGATGTAACATGGGAAACACGTGCTAGAGCTTCCGAATTTAATTTACTTTAATATGTATAAATGTTCTGAAGAATCGCGATAAATTCATACTTTCTTCATATTAATATAAATGGAATTGTAATGAGAAATAATAAATCCTAGTATTTTAGGGTTATTTTTGAAGGCTTCTAGGATTTGAAACTCCAAAAAGTCGCACTAAAGACAACTCCTAACAAATCTACTTTATAAATTATAAAAGAAAATTATTAGATAAATAAAATAAATTGTTATAAATGTAAATTTTGATCTAATATTTCCCCTTCACTTTTTTATTCTAAATTAAGATTCTATACATTAATAAGATATATTACAATATACTAAGAGGTTATTTGTCTATGTCTTATCATTTGAGAAACAAGATCAGAGACAAAATAATTGATTGTCTATGCAAGTCTAAAATAGCGAAAATCAAACCATAAGAGAGCTCTCCCATAGGTTAGAAAACCACAAGAGTAAAGGTTGAGTTTGACATTACTAGGGCAAAAAAACCCAAGCAAGCCCATGCCTCGGGTGATTAACCATGGATTAACCATAACTGCATAAAATTTAAAAGACTAGAGAAACAATTTGGATGGAAGGAAAACAATGTTGACCAAGGAGGGGGAGCCCAACCAAGTGTTGAAACCTACCCTAGACATTAAGAAGAGGTAGAGGTTTTTGTTTGACATTATTGGAACTAAAAAACCCAAGAAAGCCATCCCTATGGGCAATTAACCATAACTACATAAACACAAAAGAGTAGAGAAGCTAGGAAACTGAGTAGCATAACATAACTAACTAAAAGTACCTATAAATCAAGTGGAAAAGGATGTATCCAAGACGATAGGATGGATGGAATCCTTAATGGAAGGTAACATTGCTAGCCCTAGAGGGGATCCCAACTCTGAGCATTGCAGCCTACCCTCGACATCAAGAAGAAGCTCCTTCATCCCATCCAAATTTGGCATCACATTATCCCTAGATTCTTTACTATCCTGTTGTCCCCGCGAAAACGACCCTCCAAATTGTTTTCTTAAGTCAGTTTTGGTGTCGTCATGTTGTTTGATTTTCTATTTGATTTTTTTCTCCTAATGTCACATCTTCCATAGTCAACGTTTGCTAAGTGTCTTCACTTAATCATTAGAAGCGCTTGAGTTATCTAGTCCATGGTTAGGTGAACTCGTAACTTATCTTAACTTTAAAACTTTATTTTCACCACACACACACTCGAAAAACACTCAAAAGCATGGAAAAAGAAAACAAAAGAAAGAAAACCACTCGCAAAATAAAAAGTAAACTCCAAGTTGGTGAATACATGTGCTTGAGTGGAGTGAACTCCTTCGGGATGAAGAAGTGCACCCTCCCTCCTTAAGTGCACTCCTTTATGCTGAGAAAGTACACCCACCTTAAGGGTTTCATCAAAGAAAGGATTATAGATGTCTCACTGAGGAAAATCAAGAGCTTGGTGAATTAACAATGAGGAAACCTGGAAAATGTTTTCTCCTTGAGAATTCATGACATAACACCTATGTGAATAGAAGGATTAAGTCAACCAACTAATAAATTATGTGAACAAGTATGTTTGAGGCATAATTGAAAATACCAAACAAAACTTGACCATTCTAGATGACATTTCTAACTCTACTTGGTTGGCGAGTACATTTTGACAAATTTCCAAACTTAACCATTCTAGACGATATTTCTAACTCTACTTGGTTGGCAAGGAGATTGTGACAAATTTCCATCAAATTGAGTGGAAAGACAAGGTCAAATATATCATGTTCAGTGTCCTTAAGATGAATGTGGATCTAAAAACGAGTCAAAGTAGCCTTTTTTTTCATTTTGATTTACTTTTAAAATTCATAGAGTGGTTAAGTTTATTTAAATACTTGGTAGTCTTGCACGAAATTGAAGACAAAATTACAATATTTGAAAACAACAGTAGTTGGCATGGAAAATAGCAAATGAAATGAGTAAACTAGGTGAAAATGGGGTTTTCATAGGCAAGCGAGTGGGAAAAATAGAGTTATGGGAATGAGGAAAACACAGTACAAATGGATGACGTGGTTTACAGCGTGGGGGTGATGTGGAAAGGGTGGGTAAGGTGGCATGAAGAGAGGTAATGTTGTGATGATGTGGAGTTTCTAACATGGGAACTCACTCACATGATTCCCACTCACTTGTCGTAGAAACATGGTGTAGGCGAAAACCATTTACCGCCCTCGGGGTCACCGAAGGTGGTAAAGGACTTCATCGTGGAGTTTCATCAAGGTTGATCGCAATCGTCAATCACCCCCATGATGAATTTCCCAAGTCTACACTTGGGGGAACTCCTCCACATAACAGTCTGGTGATTTTTGATGTCAGGTTTGCTATATATGAAGCCTAGATTCGTGTGACAACATTGCACGATCGTAAATACGTATTCTTACTCTTGCTCGACACCAAGGCTAGCCCACTTGTAGATTAAACATATTATATAACTTTGCAATTGACATTTTTAGGTATGTGTGAATTATTTGAGAAGATGTTAGTATGAATCCTTTGTCGAAGTGTACGAAAAAGGACCACTTTAGCTACGCATAACTAATAGCCCTAACAACAAAAGTGGCTGCCAATATCTTCAAATCTGCGGTTAGTTGAACATAAAAGAGCTACAAAAACCAGATCTATGCATGGAAAGACATTAAGCAAAAAAAACAAGGGTTTGCTCCATATACCAATAGACAAGACAAGAACAATTTTTGAAAGAATTTTTATATTAATTGGGCACCTGGGAGGAAAACAAGAAGGCGTATCCAATTTTCCTCAGTGGGATGGGTTCTTGGAAGTCCTCAGCACTTCAGATCTAATATTTCTCTCTCTTGTTGGTGTAGAAAACCCACACAAAGAATGGAACTCAAAGGGAGCTCACACAGCAAATGGTAGAAAAGAGTGACCAAGTGTATAGATCCAGAGTGATCTAATGGGCAACAAAAGGTGAAGAATGGTAGGAAAAACCCTCCTATTTATAACAAAATATTGGGTCATTCTAGATCTTGGTGCATGATTAAAATAATGTTAACCAAATCTAGATCCACCTTTTATGGAATATTTTATTATATTTGTTGGAGGGAAAAGGTATTTGACTTGGGTCAAATCCCTTGTTTTGTCAAAAATAAATAAATAAATGATTTATTTATCTTTTTAAGGAAGCGGTTAGAAGATAATCAAATAAATAATGATTTATTTAATTATTTGTGGGTGATTTGGTCATATTTAACAAGGAATATTATCTAAATAAGATTTAAATAATTATTCCTAGAAAATACTAAGATAAATAAAGGTTTATCTAATTAATTTCTTTGTTTTTGGGTTAAACATGACTGGGAATAATAATTAAATTATGGTTTAATTAATTATTCCATGAGGAAAATCAAACAAATATAGGTTTGTTTAATATTTCCTTTGGGGTTTCCTATTTTAACATAGTGAAGGCAATTTTACTTAGGGTAAAATTGGTCTTACATGGTGTACTTGGGTCCATCTAATGATGATAGGTTAGATGACCAAAAAATGGTGTAACAGATTGCCCCCCAGCGTGCGAGTGTCAGGAGCAAATCGTATGACCGAAGTACGTTGTAAGAACTCAATCACTAGACAACAAAAGGGAAGTCGGAGAGAGAAATGCAAGGTAGATAGTGTGCTGAAGAACTAGACCCTGAGGAGACGAGACTCGTAGGTGCAACAAGTCTCTTTTTATGAGAGGGTACCTGTGCTGAAGGCGGCGGGGGAGGCATACCTATGCCCGCCGAGACAAAGTACAAAAGAATAGTGTGTCCAGTAAACAAG